>CM041776.1:81858233-82121339 GCA_023374045.1 Limonium bicolor | reverse complement strand
TCTTCAATAACAACATGGTCAATCCTTAACATATTTCTTGAACTTGATTCACATAGTTACCGCTCCTGCGGTGTCACAATGTCGAGAGGTGTCCCCACTCTTAATGCAGTGGTTCGTTTACCACTCTATTCGCTTATACAACCTAAACTTCTACCATCCATCGAATTTATATGATATATCCTGCTTTGGATTATAAGCCTTATTTGCCTTGAGCTGGGCTCATTATAGGCTGTCCACACACTGTACTTCTCTGTACAATATTACAAGGTCGTTGCATCACGTTTCCTTTCATGGGATGCCCCTTAGGTTTGTCAGTCCGTCTCCTGACAATTTATGTCTAAACTGTGTGTTAGTTTCAACCCTTGTGCTTCTGTCGTACATTTCGTTCAACAATTGTTGATGTGAACACCCTTCAAGGATTGTTCCTGGGTGTTGTTAAGTTATGCCTTTACATTTGGCTCACACTTATTGGTACATTCCATTGGCTACGCCCTTCGCGTTCTTATTGGTTACTATCTTCTTCTGTGAAGATTAACATTTGTTGATAGTGTAGGTACTCATTCTGGGAGTTTCATCCCGTTTGTTGCACATTAATGTGTCCACATTAGGCATCTGCCTTGCCATGTACAGGCTGGGTCACCATTTCAGCTATCATGTTTTATCCCTTAGGCTTATCAAGACACATGTGGTGTCTTTCATAATAGTCCGTGCTCTTCGCACTCCTTGACTTTTTACATTCCTTGAAATAAACTCACTAGTTCCTTTAGTCCTTTTTAACTTAACTGGGTTCCTTAACTTCAACTATTCCTGGTAATCCTTAGCTCTTGTTCGTTTATACTGCTGACCGTAGACGGAGTCGACTACTTCCCGTGTTTCGGACTCTACTCGTATACATATATGGGGTATCTTACTGATACATTGCTACTTACCCAACTAACCCATGAGTAGGTCTGTCAGGCCCACATGCTCCTATCGGAGTGCGGTCGTCCCACAACACAGTTGGTACACTTGTAGTGTCCGTCACGCGCCTAGGTGAAGTATTCTGTTGTCAACTCCCTTATATTGTCCTGTGACAATATTCATTCCTTGTCAGTTGCTCTTGGTTTCTCTGGTTTAGTTTAAAAGAAGGTTGGAAAGAAGTGTTGGTTTGAGAGAAATCTGGTTTTGAAAAGAAAAGGGTTTGAATAAATCTGGGTTTAGAGAAAAATTTTCATGGTTCACAACATCTTCTTACCTTAACCAAGTCTAGCTTCTTGCTGACTGGTGTACTTCAATTACAAAGGTCAGGCTGTTAAGCCCTTCCATGGTCATAATGTTCACACTCAACTTCGTGGTACTTTACTAAGTACTTGTAAGTATAAATTTCCCGAATAGCCCTGTTATAGCAGCACTTGCTATGGCAAGTGCGCCATGCTAACTGGCTATCAGTTTAACACATACCGTTTGTGGTATTGTTTTTACCCATACTGTCATCAGTGGCCTTATTGGCCCTCACTGATCTTACTGTCTGATAATAACTCCTAGGTGATTCTCACTGTCTTCGCATGACGGTCATCAACTAGGGTGTTTCCCATTCTGGGGGACCCCTTTATCTTAGTATTGTATTCTCTTTATAGCCCGTTCCACGCACTTGTCGTGGTTACTGAGACTTGTCTCTTGTTTGGGCACGACGTTGTAGTTCCTTTGTCGGTTGGTATACCGTTGGTGTATCACTTAACAATTGTGGTCCCGTAGACACTTGTCTCGGGTTTTATTAATCCACTTCTTGCCTGTTGCACGGTTGGTGCGTTGCAAGCTGGTTAACCTCGACTGCTCTGCATGTCGACCCATGTTGCCGGAAATTCTATTCTCTCATACACAAAATCCTTCATTCGTCGCTACGGAATGCGGTTAACATTATTCAGATGGAGACCGTCTCCGGGATTCCCAGTTTTCGGGATCTACCGTATGACAGGTTCACCGTACCCTAAGGTATTTAATAACAGCCAGATCGGGTATTCCCGAGTAGAGAGGACTTCCATCTCCTGGCGTTGTTTCCCCAAGTTATATACAGGGATGTGGAGGGTGGGAAGGATATTGTAGGTTTCCAGTAGCACTGGTAGTTCCTAACTAGCGTATCTCTCACGCTATCACTCAACCCTTAACCCAAAGTACTTAAATCCTAACTCGGTACTTCCTAAGCTCGGTAATTCAGTCATCAGAGCGATACTTCGCTCTGATACCACTTTTTGTAACACCCCATCCAACAATAACATACTTACAACAAACTGCAGCGGAAGAACAACCTCATCACATTACTATACTTGTTGGTGTTACACGCCGTTAGCCACCCACGTGGCTAACAAGGCTAATACATACACAATGTACCGGTCTGATGGGCTAAATTCCCGAGTATGCTATACATTGATATTCCTTTACATTAACAACAACTACAACAACATATACCTTATCAACTATACCGAGTATTTTAGACTGGTGCCGACAACAATATCGGTCTTACTACACCTACTGTATACATACTTAAACGAATACCCATGTACAATGTCTACCCCGTCTTACTCTCGACGGCTTCCAGCTCTCTGTACCTGAAATAAGAAGAGAAGAGAAAGGGGTGGCCCCAAGGGGCTCAGCACCTTTGCTGGTATGGTAATCCCGCAGCCCGCATGCTATCGGGCCACGCACAACTACTTGTCGTCTTAGCATGCGGTTGATTATATTTTAATCATACATGTAACAACGACACATCACATAACAAAACACGCAACACTCAACATTTCGCCTCGATGGGCTCAATAATCGGATAATACATCCTACTCGATGAGTCACTCATGGTAATCACCATCCCTAGAGTGCTCCTCCTTTAATGGAGCTACTTCCTTAATAGACGACACATACCCTTAATTCGGGTTATCCTTAAACGTCTCTTATCACAAACTGGGAATCATATCCATGATCCATACACTTCACCTTTTTACAACATATAACATACACTACATAACAAAACTTAACAACACTTTGCACGTTTCCATGTGCACAACATAACACCGCAATAAATATTGCATCACAACAAAACACACAACACAACGGGAATGGTTCTCATAGGAACCGACCCAAACATCACCAATACACTGTTGAGCCTAGAGATTGTTGCCAGTCTCATGATAAGCTCGTTACATAACTCGTTACCGTTTCGTTAAATGAACGGTTAACTTAACACCAGGTGCCCCGGATATAGTGATCCAAGCACACCGAAACAAACATAACAATAGTATGCCCCTGTGGCCCGACGTGAGTCAGTAATAGCCTTGGTTAAGCTAAAGGGTAGGTTGGGAACCAAATTGGAAAACAACCAATACATACAGAGAGGATCGAACCTGCTATGACAACGACCCCCATACTCACACGCGTGGCCGGAACAGACCGGACTCCTCACTCCCCCCGTTAGCACTTATTAGTAGTTCAACTTTGAACTTTATCAAACAAATCACAACATTGAGTTAAGTCTTGTCAGACATACACAAGGGAAGAGAGAGTCATACATTCACATACAAACATCACACACAAACATCACATAACCAACTCACGCATAGCCGTGGTTAGAACGTTCCTTAAGTCGGAAACGTTATCACCGGATACCGTTCTCTTACGTTTACCTAATAGTGGTTAACTAGCCCTTCAAGCGCATTAGAGGTTACCGGTATCGGCACGTAAACATACAATAACAATAATGACTGTAAACTCGTTTCATGATTTATATCATAACGTGGCAAACATACAGAAAAACACATTGGCATACAAGCCGGTGTAATCCGTTAGGACACAGGTTGCAAGAAAACCATACCTGTCACCGGAGTCCACCTATCCTGCCCATTTATGTTCCTCGAGCAATTCTCGAACAGCTGTTAACATCACATGTGTCTTTATTAACATTGGGGTAAAAAGTTTGTTTATTTAGCGTCTAATGCTTAACTTTCCCTGTTAACTTAGTTACATAACTTAACATTTTTAACTTGTTTTACTCTCACATTTTAATACAACTTTTAACCCACTTAGGTGTCATTAAAACTCACCTTACATGTCCTCAACATCCTTATAACATCATTACCTATCAATCCCCATCATTACACATCATTTCATAACCTTAAACAACATTTTTGGTCCGACCGACCCACCGACCGACCCAACCTTCTGGGTCGGTCCATTACAGAACCCTTTTACTTCCTTATAAACATGCCCGTCCGACCCACGTCCGACCCACCATTCTGGGTCGGTCCATGTGCGAACATTTTTCCACCTTTGAAACTTTGACCGACCGACCCATGTCCGACCCACCCTTTTGGGTCGGACCATCACCGAACACATTCCTAACATTTTACAGAGGCTCGACCGACCCACAAACTGGGTCGGCCCCTGGGTCGGTCGCCTCCTAAACTTGCCCAAACTTTGTCAAATCTTCACCAAACTTCTCCTAAGGCCTCTTAATGTGTTCTAACATCATTTGGCACTTCAACACACCCTTAGGATATTCTTAAACACTCACAAAACTATTTTTCCTAATTCCTTAAACCTTTACTTATATCTCCACAAAATTCCTAACACTTACAATGTTTTCTCCTTATGATTCTAGGTGGCATTTCACCTATAATGACCAAATACCAAGGTGTTTTCCTCTACACCTTATCATCATCCCTCAACTTCTTTTCTTACTAACTAAATCTCCTTTTCACATCATACCAAACATCACTTATTCCTTGAACACCAACATTACCTAAACCTTAAACAACTCCTCCAAGACTTTAATACATTCACAAAACACCATAGAATCCTAGAACTTCAAGACAACACCTAAATCCTTGCATCACTCCAAATCACTTAATACATGTTTTCTTCTCAAGTAACATTGATTCACCTTTAACACTTCTAGTTCACCAAAACTCACATTAAACACTTAAACTTCTTACACATTTCCCAAATTTGGCCATAGCTTCTCTAGTATACTCACATCCAACCACTTAGGTTTTTACCTTATTTCACTCAATAAACCTAAAATCCATCAAACACATTCTTATACACAAACTTCACACATCAAGCACTACATCACAATATAGTGCATAACTTAAATTGCTTGGCACTTAGGCCCTTAAATAACATGGCTCTTAGGCCCTTAAATTGCATAATCCTTAAACACTGAATTTCCCACATTAATAATGCCTTTGACCTGCAAATACATACACCAAAACATATGTTCTTTTACTAGTCTCCTTGAGAACATTTTGCTAGGTCACTCACCATTGGCTCCTTAGGTATTTTATCAAGCAAATCAAGCTCATTTTCCTAAGGCATTTAAACTACATTGAGATAGTTTGTTTACCTCTTTTTCCTCACAAATTCTTTCTTGGTTCCTTGTAAACCGGTGGGGTGTTTGGTTGTTGTTTGTCAACTTCTAAACATTATACAAACAACATAATGAGTATTCAAGCATTATGCTTCATCTCATTGTAAACCCTAGTTACAATATTGTTTTAACACATTAAGGTAATTGTTTTACCTTGGAATTGGAAGAGAACTTGAATAAGTATCAAGAGAGGACTCCTCCTAGCCCTTGGAAGATCCAAATGAAGCTAAAACAAGCAAGATAAATACACCATTGTGAGGTGAATTTTCGGACAACATGCAAACATGGAGGAAACATGGATTTTCTTTGAGTTTCCTTACCTTGAAGCAAAGGAGAACAAGAATATGTGAAAAGATGAGCTCAAGCTCCTCCCATGGTGGTTTCTCTTGGCACCGAAATGGAGGTTTTGAAGCTTTGAAGAGACAAGATTGTAGAGCTTGGCTTAACTAAGAGAATGGTGGTGTTTGTTTTTGATTTGGTTAAGTGAGCTAGATTTTACATGTGGTCAAAGGTGGACTTCCATGGTTGTAGTGTTATATTACCGAGAGAGAACAAGAAGAAGAGAGGAAGAGAGTGTGGAACCGTGTGAAATGAAGGAGGAAGGAAGAATGAAGATAGAATTTGCTTTTAAGATATTTAAGTCTTAAAGCAAATAGTAACTATGAGTCACATTTATTTACTTAACAAGTTAACATGCTTGGTGACTCCTCTCTACAAAAACCGGCCACCATTATGCCTAGGAGGGTGTTTTGGTCTTTGTTGACCAATTTAATCACTTATAACATTATATGTTACAAACTAGTTATAAAAGTCACTATTCACCTATAACAAGGCACATAGAAGTGAAATTTTTGATTTCCCACTAATATGGCCACCCAAATGTGATACTATATAGTACACATGTTAATTAAAGAGTAATGGTGGACATTTAGCCATTCAAAACTCATTTACAAGACAATTTTTCAAAAACGTGCTTTAAGACTCCTTAAAGCACATTTTGTGTTTTAACTTGTTTTCAAGCTTTGTTTTCTTTAGTAATTGATTTAATATGTTCATTAACATATAAATAAGGTATAGGTATGACCATTAGGTCTTTTACACATTTATCCCAAGCTTAGAGCACATTTTTGCTCATATTGACTTTAAGGTATTACCTTGTGTTTTGTTTGGTTTCATTGTCTACCAAAGTTTCTTAAGGACTCATTTAGCCTTATTAAATCATAATTAAATGTTATCAAGTCTTGGTAGGCTCTTTGGGTCCTAACCAAGTTCACTCATAGCTTAGAGCATGTTTTTGCTCAACTGTGTCTTAACGCTTTATTGCATTTATTATGGTTTATATTGTTCACTGATGTTACTAAGGCACTTTTTAGCCTTTACATACCATAATTTGATATTTAACCACATATATAGGTTTGGGGTATTTCATTAATCAAAGGGAGTCAAACAGTTGACCAGTACCACGCGCGGATCACCAGTTTATTGGACAATATACCTGGAGTCGACTACTACGACGCAAGAATAAAGAAAAGGAAGAGTACTGAAGGAGATGATGATGGAGCAACCTCGGGCGGTTACCGCAAGAAGAGGAAGAAATTCTTTGAAAAGAAGAAGGGGCGGAAAGATTTCCAGGGTCAGAAGGCGAAGGAGCAGATCCCTCGTCTGACCGGCCCAGCTATTGATGCTCGGCCACTAAGAACAGCACCACCTAGAGGCAACAAGCCAACCCGACGTCACTATTACTGTAAACGTTGTGGAAAAGATCACCCAGGCGTAGATTGCGCAGGAAGGAAGGTGGAGTGCCGACATTGCAAAAAGGAAGGTCACCGGGAGTATGAATGCTTTTCCAATCCAGGGGGTCGAGTATACAAAGGAGCTAGAGGTTCGCAGAGAACACCGGCTGTGGGAACGGGCGGACCCAGAGGAGGTCAAGCGCCGCAGACTAATACTTATACTACAGGACCGGGAGGACAGCCATCCTCATCCGAGATCCAGAAAGGAAAGGAGATAGTTCCAGAAAGAAATGCCCTGTACTCAGTGGGAACTTCAGGCGCTGAAGCTAGCGCTTAGCGCGAAACCGGTAAGCCTAGAACCTAAACTAAATGCATGATGCATAAATATGTGTTTATAGTATCAGTCGATGAGACTTATATATGTGATTAGTGAGTATCAAAATTTAGAGAGACCTACTGTGGGTAACCTCTCACATAATAAGATACTTTGATATTAGTTTTCCCTTACCTATGAGACCGTGGTCACCTGAGCCTATGAGCGAAGGTCGGGAATATCCCGAGGCATAATGCCAAGTACTTTGACCCAGCATGATCCTACTCACGAAATACTTAACTACAAATTATGACCTGCCTAAATGACGAGCAGATGTCATGAACGGGAATACATTAAATAATATAAATACTTAAGACTACAAGAACTGTCAAAAGAGCTCACGTAAAGAGCAAACACTGAAATTTTATGGGATACCCAGGCACCGAGCTTACCGCTCAGTGCGAGTCTAGGAAATCTTACAATCTCTTATAAACTTTGAGGGAAGGTAGTAAGAAACCTTGAAGTATGACAATTGAGAAATAGAATCTCAAAAAAAAAAAAACTAAACATCCATAATGGATAAGCACGGGTTTTGAAATACCTGAGCAAATACCAAGGGTCTCAGCTAGTACCAATATATAACAACGCTGGACTCTAAAAAAAAAAGGAGAGAGAATAAATCTTGAATATAGATT
This sequence comes from Limonium bicolor, assembly GCA_023374045.1. Lineage (NCBI taxonomy): Eukaryota > Viridiplantae > Streptophyta > Magnoliopsida > Caryophyllales > Plumbaginaceae > Limonium > Limonium bicolor. The sequence goes on along the minus strand of CM041776.1, from coordinate 82,113,203 downwards.
TTCTAAAGTGGGGGAGAATTACCTAATTAGCACAACCAAATGCTATATATATAAATATAATTTGGAGGTTATTAACCTAAAACATGGAGAGTATTGATACATCTCAGAGGGCTAAAGTATCATTAAATATACCTACCCTATTTTGGGACACATGTTCTATACTAACCTTATGATTTTATACGAGCATATGTCTACTATGACAGCTCAAATTATGAATGCGAATAAAAGATCGCAGTAAATCAACTAAGGTTAAAACATATGTAATATAAACTCTAGTATAAACATGATAACAAACGATTTTCCTTGACACTTACAATAAAGGCAGTGTCTGGTATATCAAAGGCTTAAACTAATACATACACTGAGAGTGAGTGTAAGTTATATAAGAGTGTGAAACAATATATACACAAAAATGAGTGTAAATTAAATATAACAGTAGGGAAACATACCCTAGGTGTGTAACCATTATTTTATACGTAAAACCGTCTTAACATTATATACTAAACCCTGTGATTCTAAAATCCTCCATTTGACATACCTAACCGACTTATTTTTGGAAGCCATTGAGCTAGTGGATTAACCACGTTTCTAAGAGATAAAAACAAACAATAAGCCTTGATTGTCCTGTTACTACACAGTAAGATTCAAACTAGAAATCCTTAGTTGAGATGATACTAATATTAAGAGATATTTGACTAGGGTGAACATATGATTCACCTGATTTATGGATTTTAGATGGAATAAGGAAAAACTTTAAGGAATAGGAGATAATATTTATGGACTGTAGTTGTTGATTGAGTTATGGAAATTTTTACTTAAAAGTCTAACTGTGACTGTCTTTGCTCTAACTGATGATAATCAAGTATAGGCAATAATCAAGCCCTGATAGGAGAAATACTAGATAAGCCTTTTAAAGTGAAGAGAGTATTCTAAAGTATGCAAGTCCATGATGGAATTTATTACTTGTATGATGGATTTAAGAGTTAAATTGATTGGTAGATATAGTTATTAGACAGTATGAGCCTAAATGTTTTAATAAGAATTTATCGTATATGCCAAGAGGAAAAACTGGCTTCCCCGCTTGATGATATGATCAAAGGAATATTGTTCTGGGGATTTTGGCAATACCCTAGATTCAAGTATAGGTTATAACAGTTATGGGAATAGTAGTATATATTGATCAGGAGAAAATGTAGTACTCACCACGTCACAAAGTCTAATAAGATAAAAATTTGGAAATGACAATTATGTGATTGTTTGATATTTGACGTGGGAGGTCGAACTTGATCCTGGTCAGATCAAGGGAAACCAAACACAAAATGGTGTGGAAGGATAGTTCAACACTGACGCTGACCCCGCCAGGGTTGGATGATTCCCGAGACTCCTTACAAGTGGTCACAAATGTTTCTGTGATAAGTAAGTATTTATTCTTGATTTTAATTAAAAAAAAATTTAATAAATGAAGTATATGAGTAGTGGAAGGTGTAAGTTAGGAGTTAAGTTGTCTAGGTTACCCCGAGAAGATTTAATAGCTAAAACAACTCCGCATATATCGGAAAAATAATCAATTATAAGGGAAATACTAACTATTATTATCCCATGAACCGTGTTGCTAAATTAAATATGAGATCAAGAGATAATTACTTATAATAACAGTATTCTCTAGCTATCTTCTAAGTTATGGCCATATTGTCATCTGAAAGGAAAGATCGACTACCATGTCTTTCTTTATGAATTAAAACCTGATATATTATAAAGAGAACCTACCTATAAACATGGTAGAATATAAAAAGTATAAGCATTATACTAATACTCACCAGAGTTGATTCACAACCACAATAATCGTGTATATACTACCAATCATAGGTGAATGAATATTATAAAGCAATCTTTCTGTAATATACATAAGAGGCACGGTTCAACCGTAGCTCATACTTTACACTGAAAATGAAAGCCGTATATGGCGACAGTAAACTCAAATACCGGAATCACAAGATGATAACCTAAAGAAAGGGATTTTAAGTATGCCCCAATAGTAATGGAAGTGTGTTATACACAAGTAGTTTAAACGCATGAAATAAAATTGGCAATGTACAAGATAATAGATCAGATATACAAGCATATAAATGCACTGTGGAACATGTCAAAGAATGCATAGATTCTTGATAACTATATCTAGTAAACAGACAAAAGTTACATGCTAATGTCCGTAGGAGAGATCTCAAAATTCGCAGTAGGCGATCGAGTCTTCCTTAAAAGTTTCACCTATGAAGGGAATTTTTGGATTAGGGCAGAAGGGCAAACTTAGCCTGAAGTATGTAGGACCGTACCTTATTACGGAGCGAGTGGGCCCATTAGCCTACAGATTAGACTTATATGTTGAGTTGGAAGGGTGCACGATGTGTATCACATAACTTGGAGCCCGAGACACTCGAGCTCGATCCTACATTTAGATATGAGGAGACCCCAGTTCGCATTTTAGACTCCAACACTAGGGAGACAAGGAAGAAGACCATTAGAATGGTCAAAGCTCTGTGGTAAACTCACGACATTGAAGAGGCGACATGGGAGTTAGAAGACTCCATGCGAGACAAGTATCCAACAATTTTCCTTTCGTTTTGTGTATACTTGTAGGGGTACGTGGGCGTAACCCTTTTTAAGGGGGGTAGAGCACCACATGCGACTTGCATATCTGCAGTCTATATTGGTTTCGTGTATGATTATTTGTGTTTGTTTGTTGCGCATGTGTGCAATTAACTTGGTGATTAATGATATGTCCTATGTGACATTTGAATGATTATTTGTGTGTTCTATGTAACACTTCAATGTTTATGAAGCACTTAATTATTTTACAGTATATTTATATTGATTCCTATGATCACACAAGAGATTCACTGCCAAGGGTTTACGCCTCTGCACTCTGTAGGACTGAGGATTTGGTATTGCACTTGTGCAGTGATGACCGAGTGGGATAGCTAGGAAGTTGGAACATGTATGGTTTTACAGTATTTATTAAGTTATTATGCAGTGATATATTATTATCACGAATAAAGAATATTTGTCTATAGGAATTATATACACTCTGGGTAGTGATGCAATATAGAGATGTCAATATAATATTGACACCCTGGAATGATAGGTATACAGGGAATAGATAAGAGGAACTTGATTCCATAGGATGAACAAATATAAATTATGACTTCGGGACGAAGTCCTTTTAAGGGGGGTAGACTGAAATACCCCTAACATTTAAATGATTAAATACAAGTAAATAAATACTATCTGAAGAATTATAAATATTATTTGGGGGTTTATTAAACCCTAAGAAAACATATAAACTCCTTAAGGTCATAAACGAGCGTTAAAAGCCCGACCTTAAGTTAAATAATTTTATAAGCTATGGACATTATACGAATTTAACTAAGGATCATTTTATGATCTCTAAAATACAAGTCCTCAGTTAGAACTGAGTAAAAATACAAAGTTCTCAGAAGTTCCCGATGTGGGTCCTATAAAGGCCCGGGAATGCCTAGGAGGAGTGCCAAGGTGGCACGAAACCCTATAAAAATTATTCTTAGAGTTCCTAAAATCATTATTAATTATTCCAAAGATAATTCCCAAGCTACTTCTTCAAAAATAAACAAAGAGCTCGGGGGAAAATTCTTAACGCTCCTTTTATCTCAGGAGTGCCCCTTTAGCCCGGAAATTGAGTTACAAGTTTATATAACCCTAAATAATTAAATGTAACACTTCAACATATTATTACTGACTATAAACAATGTCTCTAAACACTAAACTCATAGTATAAATGGGGGCGATTTTTAGGTCAAAAAGATACCTAAAATCAGCACTTTTACCTTAAAACTTTCATCTTTTTTTTTCCATAATAAAAATGTACCAATTAAATGCTGGAACCTATTACACATATTAGTATGGTCTTAGTACAATATAATGCAACAAAAATCAAATGAAAAACCAGTCTCAATTTATTCCCATGTTGGGCGAATTTTAAGGCCATATTTGGCTAGTTTTATTTCAAAACATGTCATTTTACATGATGACTCATTCCTACCTAAATTAATTAATATGATATCAACATAACATTAGTTTGGAGCTGTCACCTACGGTTACCTGCAATAATAGACAATTAACAAAACTAAACAAGTTAATATATAAACTAAGAATAAAGCCTAATGATAAAACAAAATAATTAACACATATTGGTGCTCCATTGACGTGAGGATCAGCAATATGGAGTTTCCATTTGCTCCAGCAGGTGCGATCATTATCACCTGCAAAGATAAGATCAATAAAAGTCATTAGTAAACAAAACAACTATCACATAATGCTCCATTACGAGAGGCTGGTGTAGCTGGAGCTTTTGGTTGCTTCAGTCCAGCCGTACACCTGCACCAAATAAACAAGAATGAGTGCTCAATAATGACATAAACAATTAAGCCTAAACATGTGCTCAATTATAAAACAAATCTAACCTACCTAGCTATTTGTTACCGTAAGACTTCATCAATTAGTGCTGCTTGGAGTACTCCATAGTTGCCGATCAGACCTGCAAAACAAGAACAGGTTAGTGCATTAATTAACTTATAAAAAACTTAAATAATTGCTTAGCTTTACAATTAGCAAACAAAGTACTACCTAAATGCTCCATTCAGTCGTGTACATTCCACTAGCCGATTGTCTACAATCATAACAATTCAATCAGCTTTATACTCCACTTAGCCATAAGGCTTTTATTAATACCGAACAGGATCTGCAAAAAAAGATAAGGTTAGTATGTTAATTAACTTAGTAAATTCAAAAATAAGATAAACATTTACAAAAGTCTAGTCATCACCCATTAGTTGCTCTAATTAACCGTAACATTTCAAGAAGATTAGAGCTGCTTGCACTCAGCTTGTACGAGACCTGCATAAACAAACAAGTTAGGATCATCATTTAACTTAACAAATCTTAAAGTATTACCTTGCCTTGTCATCATCCCATAGTAATCAAAAGCTTCAATAATTCTTGCTAATCAACCGTAGCACTAGAGACCATGGTGGTCAATTATGAATCAAATTAAACAAAATAAAGTCATGTAATAATGGCAAATAAACAATACAATTAGATGATGGCTGCTTTCATTCCCATTTTACTAAAACCATACGTGAAGTCCTCATTTCCCCCTTGCATTACTCACGTATGGTAAGTCTCACCTCAAACTCTCTCTTTTTCTTCATTCTCCAAATCAATTCCAAAGTTCCAATAACTCCATTAATGGTGTACTAGTTCCTAACACCATTTTAATGTAATTTCCTAGTTAATTTTATCAAGTCTCGAAACAAGAATAAACCTATCAAGCTTGCAAGAATTCGCCATCAATTATTCTCCTAGGAGTTGTCTTGATTCAACATCAATTCAAGGAGAAATCAAGGTTAATCTAAGGTATTTTCATATTTGAAAATCTTAGACAATTTCCTTCTACATGTCCGAAAATATATGCCTCCTAAATTCATACTCTCTTCATTATTTCATGAAGGAAAATTGGATCTACAATCATCACAAGGTGTATCAAAAATACCTTGATAAATTCCTAAGGTAAGCTCTTGTAAAAATTACTCCAAATATTATTTATAAACTTTGTTAGAAATCTAACAAATAGATCTCCTACATATATACAAGGAGTTCGAAATATCTTCATCAAAATAGCTTTTGGAGAGCTTGGAGATTCAAGGAAAAATCAAGTACAAGAATTGTCTTGATTTAAGGGTAAGTATATATAATTAAGGTTTATCAAGTTTAAAGTTTGATTTAAGCTTCAAAAATTTAGTATAAAAATTATGTTAAGGCCATGATAATATTAAGGCCGAAAATTATTAAGTTAAAGTATCAAGAAAAAAATAATTTATAACATATAAGGTAAGATTATTACCTTAAGATATATAGTTAGGTCATAAAAATTAATTATGTTACAAAGATGTTGAAACCGAATGGTTTAGGAATTTTATGTTCAATTTTTAGTTTATAATCATTCTAAGTCATTAGCGTAATTTTTAGAAGTGTTATATGGCTTATATACCTTTATATATATTTATTATAAAGTTTAAAACAAATTTTAAAATCATATAGTATAATTTAAATTAAAGCCGAGAGCTTAGTATATGATTTAGGTGATTTTCGAAAATATATAAGTGTATTAACTTGTATTATAAATTTTAGGAACATTAAAAATAGCTACAAGTATTTATATGTCTAGTTTAATAAGTTATGTGGCTAAAATATAAATTTTGAGAAGTTTGGTGTACCAATAATGATTTCCGAGAATTAAAGGGTTTGTTTGCTATATTTATGTTATAATATAAGGTAGGAATTAATATTATGAATTTTGGTGAATTTAAATAAGTGTTTAAGTGTTAAGAATAACATTTAATAAAGTTTTGGGACTATTTTGTAATTATTGGGAAGTTTAGGATGTTACCGAAAATACATATGATTTTATGGGTATATTGAAGTATTAATTATGAAATTAAGTCTTGGTCAAAGTGTTGACCAAAAACTTTGGGTTAAAATGATTTATGACATAAAATATTAAGTTTATAAAAGTTTTGGGGTGAATATGTAATTTATGGAAGTATATATGGAAGATAGAAAATCAATGTGGGCGGAAATGCAATTAAAGAAAAGATATGGGTTGCTTCGGTTATTTTAAGAAATAAAATATTCAAACTACGGTTATTAAGTTAATATGTAACTTATATAAAGTTTTGGGTTTAAAAGTGTAAATATAGAAACTATATGAATAAACCGAAGAGCTTATGAGCTTAATTGGTAATTTATAAAAATTGGTGATATTAATTGGTAATTTCCGAAATAATAAGAGTATTTGGTGATTTGTAAAAATAAGGTGGTTAATTAATATTTACAAAGGTTAATGTGGGTAATTAGTGGATTATAAAAGTTATAAGGTTATTTGACAATTTATAGAAGTTAATATAAATGTTTTGCAATTTTCGAAATTGATAAGGGTATTTAATAAATTATAAAAGTATGTGGTTATTTGGTAAGTTGTAAAAGTTAACGGGATCAATTATGATTACCGGAAGATTATATGTGGCTATTTAGTAATTTATTAAGTTGTTGGGTATATTACATAAATACCGAATTAATAAGGTTGGTTTTGTAATTTAATAAGAAAAGAAAGTGAAATTAGGTAATATAATGCATTGTGGTATATTAAGGAATATAATATAAAGTTTATAAAATAATTTTGGTTATAATAAAAATGACCAAGGGATATAATATAAATGATAAGTGGAAATAATTATAAGTATATAAGGTAATGAGGTACCGTATAAATGATAATTCATTATCACATGTGAGTTTCACATAAAATGATGAACTGCTAGGTTATCTAGAACCACTGTTAAAATAACAGGGGAAAAATAAATAACATACAAAGTTATTATACGACGAGAATAAACTCTACAGTGACAATACTGTAATATTTAATGAATAGTTGTGTTAATACTACCCGGTATTGCATGTCTAAATAACAGCGTACGGGAAGAGACTACTGAACAGGAGTTTGTTAGCTAGCAGTTACTTGGTGAACGGTATGTTAATTGTGTGGTCTGAATGTCCTAAGGATTAACCTGAGGTCCAGACATTGTGTGATTAAATGTTTAAGAAGATATCTATGATTTTATGTGAATGATATTGTATGTGGGATTGCCCAAACTGTTGCATTGTATTTTATGCATGAATGTCTTGCGACTAAAGTTTATACATCTAAACTGGAAAAAAAAAGACTAACTGACCTTTAGGTATTACTGAACCTAACAAGGGTCAAATGTGATAGTCTTATTTCGAGTATTGGTTATTATGTCACTGACAAAAAGGGCTAACTTATAAAGAGAGGAATCCAGATCGTTTCGACTTTCTGGTTGCGCATTGTGATCACTATGAGGGACTCAAGAAGGGAGTCACTCCAAATCCATCAGCCACATTCGGGGATGGCGGAATGCACTGCCGTTGGTGCACAGTTTCGACCGGATCGGTCATTACATATATTTATCCAGGGCCATAAGGTCTACTGGTAACGGTTCCTTTGGAACCCAGTGGGACACACTGTCCATTTTCACAGGTTGTTAAGTTTGTCTTATCATGACACTTGAGATGGAAATTAAATGGAAAAGGTTAAATGATTGGTTTAAAGGTTAAGAGCCAAGTGACTAACTAACAAGTACAGTTTAATACGCATATCTTGTTTGGTTATTGTTATGAAATATTGATGTGTGATTATTGGTTATTGTTAAGGATTACTGATGTGTGATTATTGGTTATTGATATGGATTATTGATGTGTGGTTATTGGTGTTGTGTATTAATGTACATTGATGTTTACAGGTGAATTGTTATGTGTTTGTTAAGTGTTTACAGTTGTTACTGTTATTATTGTAAACCGGCATTTCATGTAAAGAATCTAATATCAAGATGGCTAAAACGACTTAAGGAGTCTAGAAGACTTAGGACTACATTTAGCATACCAGCATAGTTTGCTGAGCCCTTCATTGGGCCAAACATTTCAGGTCTCTGAAGAATACACAAGCCGGAGTGCGGGGAACAGGGTAGCCGCTGTGTTTTTTAAACACTTGTGGATTTGTTATGAATTATATTTTGGAGTTTGTTGTATTTCAGTTAGTTGCTCATTTAGTTGGTTTGGTTTGTAATAAGTAGAGTGCTCAGTATCTGTTCATCACAGCGTGTGGAAGTTGTAATGTTGGAAGAGTAAGGATGCCTTGTTACTCACAAGGGTGAGTGACGGCGTGTAACACCAAGGATAGTTAGTTTTATTTTCCGCTGCGATTTGTTATTTATTATGCTACGAGTTATGACGTCATTACAGGTTTAAGATTAGGGGTGTTACAAAAGCATTACAAGTGTTAGCATTATTACAAGGAAAATGCATAATGACTAAGATGGATTTTGGTGGATGATTTAAGGTATTTTAAGGAGGGCTTAAGGTGTGTTTGAGGTGCCTAAATGAGGTTATAACATATTAGAATATATGAGGAGAAGTTTGGAGTTGAAAGAGAATTTAGAAACAAGTTTCTAGAGCCGACCGGCCTTAGGACCGGACTTGCAAGGTCGGTCGGGCTCTGTTACACTACCGGAAAATGTTTCTGGAATCGACCAGACTTGGGGACCGGACTTACAAGTCCGGTCGGGCTTGTGTTTTGTGAGGGAAAATCTTTCTGGAATGGACCGGACATGGGACCGGACTTGTCAAGTCCGGTCGGCATGAATTTTGTACGGTTATAAGTCTCTGGAATCGACCGGACATAGGACCGGACTTGTAAGTCCGGTCGGAGTGAATTTTCCAACGGTAAAAAGGGTACTGGAATGGACCGGACTTGGCAAGTCCAGTCGGTAAGTCCGGTCGAGCCTAAAAACAAAAAAAAAATTTCAAATTCTAAGAATGGTAATGGGTAATGAGGTATGCCCTTGGTAGGGTAGTAATGATTGGGACCCTAAGAACTTAAGGAATTAAGTTAAGATTAAGTATAAGTTTTAATGTTTAAAGTTAAGTTGTAAGACTAAGTGATAAAGGCTTGAGAGGTTATTGAGTGGAAGTCCTTAGGGACTAAGTGAGTTAAGTAAGGTGCAAATAACTAATGACCTAAAAATGAATGAATGTTTTAGGTTTGTGAGTTGGGACCCCGAAGAAGATTAGTCAAACAACGATCAACGGTGAACGGTACAATCCTTCTTGTGACCTGCATGCTAACGAGGTGTCCCTCGGCTTGTGTGCTATCTGTTTATTTGCTATGACTAAAACAAGATAAAGCATGCAACCGGTTATATTGTTCTTGTTGTGATTGTGTTACATTTACACTAACCCGCGAGACTTGAGATTGTTACTAACCAAGTTTAGTACTTGCTGAGTTAAGAATAAGAGTTAAGTTTGATGGTCGTTGGTTAATGCCCGTTAGGGCTTAACTAGCACATGGTGTTTAAGATGTCTACTAACTGGAACTTGAGTGAGGAAACCCGGGACCGATCTCCGGTCATGCATGCTAAGGAAAAAGGGGGACGGTATCTGAATCAGATCCGCCCTCCGCTTAAGGACTTGTCTTCGGACTTGTAGCCAAGGGCCGGTTGCCGGCTCAGCTACGCTGGACTCCCGTCCAGAGTAGGTGGCATTAAGATGGTGCGGTGGGATCACCTAAATCCCAGGTTCGAATTAAGCTACAACCAATCCCTTCCAGGAAAGGTTTGTATACTGAGATTAAGATTAAGATTGAGATTAAGATTAAGGTAAGGTAAGGAACTGAGATTAAGGAAATGAGGATTAAGGAGGGGGTTGCTAACCCACTTGATAAGGGGACGCTTGAGTCGTTCATTGTTTGTGAACTATATATGTTCATCTGTGGTTATTGTTATTGCACTTCATATTATGCTTGTGTATGTAATCAATTTCCATGCTATCGACAATTAGTCGTCGTAGCCCCGTTAGCTTGGGGGCCATGAGAGGGTGTACCAGCATTCGTGCTGACCCCCTCGGGGGCTATTTTTACACTTGCAGGTAAGAGGCCCATGAGGACGCACTACGAGAGTAGGAGCGGTTAGACTTAGGTTGGGACAATTATTTTGAGTTCGGGTTGCGCCTGTGCACCCGACTGTTTATATTAAACTGATGTAAGTTTGGAATTATGTTTAAGGTACTAGCACTCGGTTGGTTGTGGTATTACGAATGTTGATGTTTAAGTTGGATAAGTGTTTTTGGATAAGTATTGTAAGTATATAAGCCGGTATATTCTAACGATCAGACCGTGGCAAGGTCCAAGTGTTGTATATTTCCGCTGCGACGTTTTCGTTTAAGTGTTCAGATTGCGATAACCACGATAGGCTTTGGATGGGGTGTTACAGTAAATTAGGGGGTGGTCCGGGTCTTTGTACAAGACCTAAGTCCCGGATCAGAGTGGCTTATAAACTCTCGGCCTGTTTTAATGCATGGTCCGGGACCTTACCCTGGACCTAGGTCCTGGACCATTGCTACAGATTTGCATATTTACATTTTTTAAGTCTTGTTGCAATGGTTCTCCACATCCATTATATGTATAAACTTCCCAAATGGTCTTAGGTATTTTCTAATTCCAAAATATCATCTTAGACTCACCTAGTTCCTTATCCAACTTGTTACTTAATTTCTTACAAAAATTTACCAACACTTATAACCTTTCTTACTATGTTTCTAAATGGTGTTTCTCACCTATGACAACAACTATCCCAAAATGCTTTCTCACCATGATCTTGAAGTATCCCAAAACACTCAATTTCAATCTAAATCCTCCAAGATAATGCCTAAGTCCTTTTTGCACCTTAATACATTGTTCTTTCTCTAGTAAAATACTTATTCATTTCTAACACTTCTTAGCTTACCGCAACTCATTTAAAACACTTAGAACTTCTTAGCGAATGTATTTCTTATCTTTTTCTTTGGCTAGTCCCCGAAAATGCCCGTTTTTTTAGAAAGTTGGGATTCTATACATTACCTAATTTTTGACATGGGTTCCACTAACATCTTGTTATTCCAAAACACATAGTTTTCACCATTAAACATCCAAGAACACTTAAATCCATCAAGAACATTCTTATACACAAAACTTCACCCAAACTACACTACATCATAATATAGTGCATTATTTAAATTGCTTGGCACTTATGCCCTTAAATAACATGGCTCTTAGGCCCTTAAATAACATAAACCTTAAACACTGAATTTCCACATTATATTTGCCTTTAACATTCAAATACACTCAACTTAACAATATGCCCTTTAATAAACTCCTTGAGAGCATTTTACTAACTCATTTACCATTGGCTCTTTAGGTATTTTATTAAGCACATCAAGCTCATTTCTCCTAAGGCATTTAAACCACATTGAGATAGTTTATTTACCTCTTTTCCTCACAAACTTCTTTCTTATTTCCTTGATTAGAATCGGCAAGGACCTTTGATTGCTTGTCAACTTCTAATCTATACACAAGTAAGGTAATGAGCATTCAAGCTCCAAGCTTAACTCATTATTAAACCCTAGGTTATGTATTGTCTTAAAACATTAAGGTGATTGTTTTACCTTGGAAATGGAAGAGAGTTTGAATAAGTAGCAAGAGAAGACTCCACCAAGCCATTGGAAAATTGAAATGAAGCTAGAACAAAGCAAGAGAAAACACCATGAAGAGGTGATTTTCGGCCAACACTAAAACATGGAAGAAATGCAGTTTTCTTTGGTTTTTCCTTACCTTGAAGCAAAGGTGATCAACAAAGCATGAAAAGATGAGCTCAAGCTCCTCCCATGGAGATTCCTCTTGGAACCGAAATGGAGCTCTTGGAATTTTGAGAAGACAAGATTGAAGAGCTTGATGAGACTAAGAGAATGGTGGTCTTAGAATTTGATTTGGTTAATGGAGCTAGGAGATATAAGAGATTGAAGATGGTGGTGTGTGTGGTGCTGTAGCAAACCGTAAATGAGAGGAAGAAGAGAGTTTGGAGACGGTGGGAATACAAAGAGAATGAAAAGAATGAAGATAAGTAGCTAGTTAGATATTTAAGTAGAAAAAGTAAATAGTAACTTACTTTATCATTCTTTATTTACTTGTTAACTAGTATGGTGGTGACTCACCTCATAAAAACCAGCCCCCATTAGCTATCTAGGGGTGTTTTGGTGTTTGTTGACCAATTAACTTACTTATATTGACTTATGTTATAAACTAGCTTAATTTAGTTACTATTCATAAAACAAGGCACATAATTGTGAAATTTTTGATTTCCCATTGATTTAGACTTCCTAATGTGATACTAAGTAGTACACATGTTAATTAAGGAGTAATGATGGACATTTAGCCATTCAAAACCCATTTACAAGACAATTTTTCAAAAATGTGCTTTAAGACTCCTTAAAGCACATTTTGTGTTTTTACTTGTTTTCAAGCTTGGTTTTCTTTGGTAATTGGTTTAATATGTTCATTAATATATAAATAAGGTCTTGGTAAGCTCATTAGGTCTTAACCAAGATTATCCCAAGCTTAGAGCACATTTTTGCCCATATTGACTTTAAGGTATTTATTTGTGTTTTTCTATGGTTTAAATTGTTCACTAATGTTTCTAAGACACTTTTTAGTCCTAATATACCATAGTTTAATGTTTAAACAACATACTAGGGTTTGGGGTATTTCACTCTTAATTAATTAAATCATTAAGCTTACCTCAAAAATTCTCTAAAATTCCTAACAACCTCAAAGGTTCCCATATTTACATTTTAATCCTTGTAATTTTGGTACTTACATATACTCCCCTAAATTTTTATAATTATTGTTTTTGACTTAATGTTTCTTTAAATACTTAAAATAACTATCCTTATCATTTTAATTTGGTCAACCTTCATATGTGGTCAAGGTTGACCACTTAAATTATTCTTTGACCAGTTTTGCTAGTATTTATGAGAATACCCCCATAGTCTCATAGTTTTACAATTTATCCATATATTATTCAATTTCATTATTTAAAATACCAATCCATCCCATTAAACTTTATAAATTCCAATTATACCCCCCTTTGGTCGATTTTGATAAATTCCAACCCAAAATTTTTCTAATTTACATTTTAGCCCATTTTTATTCTGTAATCTTACAATTTAATACCAAAAGTTATATTATTAATTTCCCAATTTCCGAACAGACCCTCATATATAATTTATTTACTCACTTAGACATTTTATAAGTTTACAAAGTTATTAACCCCTGTCATAAGCTTAAAATCTACTAATATTTTTTTCTAAATTTTTCCTAGATGGTTATATGTCCTATTATTATTATCTTGCACCAGAACGCATACAACTCGCTAAATAAATTTTATAAATCCAATAATAACTATGTAAGGCTCAAAATTTGCATAATTACATAGCCTAATTCCATGGCCTCAAAAGTAGCCCAATAATGATTTTTTTAAATGACATTAGAATGTCTTCCAAATTATATCTTAGTTACCGTTCTGTATAAAACTTATTCTAATACCCTTTTAATCATTTTCCTTCCATTAATCACCTATAAAATAGTCATGGATTTCCTACATATACTTAGGATTTAAATAATATTCATAGCAACACCTACTCTCTTAGTTTGTTCAGATTGTAATTAATTTCTTAAGTCATCATTTTTTTCCATTGATAATTGAAATACCCCAAACCTAGTTATGTTGTTTAAACACCTAAATAGGGTGTAATAAGACTAAAAAGAGTCTTAGAAATCTTAGTAAACAAATTTAAACAAAAGGAAACACAAATGTGCTTTAAAGTCAATAAGAGCCAAAATGTGCTCTAAGCTTGGGATAAACTTGAGTAAGGCCTAATGAGCTTACCAAGACCTCATTTATACACTAATGAACATATTAAACCAGTTACCAAAGAAAACCAAGCTTGAAAACAAGTTAAAACACAAATGTGCTTTAAGGTCTTAAAGCACGTTTTTGAAAAATTGTCTTGTAAATGAGTTTTGAATGGCTAAATGTCCATCATTACTCTTAAATATATATGTGTACTATATAGTATCACATTTGGGTGGCTATATTAGTGGGAAATCAAAAATTTCACTTCTAAGTGCCTTGTTTAGTGAATAGTACTTTTTACAAGCTAGTTTATAACACATGTTGTATTAAGTAATTAAATTGACAAACAAAGACTAAAATGCCCTCATACTAATAAAGGGGGCCGGTTTTCTAAGTGTGTGACTCACCACTCCTTAGTTGATAATAATAAGTAAGTAAAGAAAACTAACTAACTTACCTTTTTACTTTATAAGCATAAATATCTCCTTAAAGCAAATCCTATCTTCATTCTCATTTCTTTCCTTCATTTCCCACGATCCAAACACCATCTTCTTCCTTCTTCTTTGTTCTCTCTCGGTAATACTACTACCACCATGGTAACTCCAACTTTGACCACTTGTTAAATCTTGCTCATTTGTCCAAATCAAAAACAAACACCACCAATCTCTTCCTCTCATCAAGCTCTTCATTCCTATCTTCTCAAAACTCCAAGAGCTCCATTTCGGTGCCAAGGTGTTCCACCATTGAAGGAGCTTGAGCTTGTATTTTGACATATTGTTGATCTCCTTTGCTTCTAGGTAAGGAATCTCAAAGAAAAATCATGTTTCCTCCATGTTCTTACCTTAACCGAAAATACACATTGATATAGCTCTTTGTGTGACTTTGTTCTAGCTTCATTTCAACTCTTCATGGACTAGGTGGAGTCCTCTCTTGTTATATATTCAAACTCTCTTCAAAGAGCAAGGTAAAACAACTACATTAATGTTTTTGAAACAATGTAAATTAGGGTTTACAATGAGATGAAGCTTATAGCTTGAATACTCATTATAATGTTTGTATATTGTCTAGAACTTGACAAGGAATCAAAATACCATACGGTTTTGTAAGGAAACAAGAAGGAAGTGTTTTGGAAAAAGAGGTAAATCTACTAACTTAATGTTGTTTAATGCCTTAGGAGAAATGAGCCTATAATTGCTTATTAAAACTACCTAAAGAGCAAATGGTAAATGACCTAGTAAATGTTCTCAAGGAGACTAGTAAAATAACATATGTCTTGTTGTATGTAATCGCAGGTTAAAGGCATATATATTGTGGAAATTCAGTGTTTATGATTTAAGCACTTTAAGGGCCTAAGAGCCATGCATTTTAAGGGCCTAAGTGCCATGCAATTTAAGTTATGCACTATATTGTGATGTAGTGTGAATTTGGTGAAGTTGTGTAAGAAAGTGTTCTTGGTGTTCTTAGTGTTCTAGGATGATTAATGATGAAAATAATGTGCTAAGGTGTAACAAAATGCTAGGAGAAACTATGTCGAAATTTAGAAAATGCATAAGGAGTTCAAGATGTTGTAAAGGAATTTTGATGAACTAGGAAGTGTTCTAGAGTGTAATAAGGACTTAGGCATGATCTTGAGGTTTTAGTATGTACCAAAGTCATTTTGGACTTAGATGAAGGCTTAGGCAAACTTTGGTAAAATAAGGAGGAAGTGTAAGCTTAGGAAAAGGGATTTCAAGAATGACTTAAGGAGTTTTAGTTTGTAAGAATGATGTTAAAGTAATGATGTTGTGTGGAAGAAATATCTAGGAATAATGATTGGAATAGGCAAGGAGTATCACTTAGAAACTTAAGGAGAAGATACTATAAGTGTTGGAGGCTTTGGGGAAATTTGGTTAAGTGTTTAAAGGCTTAGAAATTGAGTATAATGGCACGTCCGAACTTCCGTCCGAACTTGGAAGCTCGGACATGCCCTGTTACGCTTACAGTTTTCTGGATTTTAGGTAGTGTCCGAACTACCGTCCGAATTTGGAAGTTCGGACGCACCTGTTATTTCTTAGGGATTATCCTCGAACTGTGTCCGAACTTGGGAAGTCCGGACACATGTTCGGACGTATGGATTTCTGGTTAGGATTTTCCTCGACTCATGTCCGAACTTCCGAAGTCCGGACACAAGTTCGGACATGTGTCTGATTTTCTGTCTAAAATCACGGCTTGTGTCCGAACTTGGAAGCTCGGACACAAGTTCGGACAGGCCACTATATGGACCAAAAATTATTGTTTTAAGATGGGAATTGTTATCTAAAAATAGTAGTTGGTTAGTAAAGATATTATAAGGTTATGTGAGACATGTTAGGTGGGTTTTAAAGGCAATTAAAAAGGATGAAAAGTTGTAACAAGTGTAAAATAAAAATAAACTATAGTGATGAGTAGATAATGTTAACAATGGACTAGTGCGTTAATTAACCGACGTTACTAATGTGTTTAGGATTCTTCCAAGGTGGAAACCAGTCGAGGCAAGGACCGAGGTATGGTTTTCTTGCAGTCTGTTGCCTACCGGTTTACACCGGCTTGTGTGTTGTTTGTTTTTCTGTGTGTTTATGACTTTGTAAGATTAAACCATGTAAAGAGTTTAAGTTGTTAAATATCATTATGTTGTTGAGTATGACTCTCTCTTCCCTGTGTGGTCTAACAAGACTTGACCTATGATTGTGAATTGTGTGTTGTGTTCAATGATGAACTACTAACAAGGGCTAACGGGGGAAGTGAGGAGTCCGGTCTGTTCCGGCCACGCGTGTGAGTATGGGAGTCGATGTCATAACCGGTTCGATTCTCTCTGTATGTTATGGTTAAGTTTCCAATTTGGTTTCTAACCTTCCCTTTAGCTTAACCAAGGCTATTTTACTGACTCACGTCGGGCCACAGGGGCATACTATGTGTTTTGTTTCGGTGTGCTTGGGTCACTATATCCGAGGCACCTTGTGTTAAGTTAACCGTTCAATCTAACCGGACGGTAACGAGTTATGTAACGAGCTAAGTATGAGCATGGCAACATTCTCTAAGCTCTCAATGGGGACTAACTGTGTTGGTTCTCTTCCTAAAAGGAATTGTATGTTTGTGATGTGCGTTATGACGTGTACAATACCTGTGTTATGTTATATATGTATGTGTTGTGTGTTTTAAAATAAATACCATGTCATCATGACAATTAGTTGCGCGCATTCCGGTAGTCGATGGGCTGCGCGTTAACCATGCCAGCCAAGGGTTGCTGACCCCCTCGGGGGATCCATATTTCTTATACTGCAGGATGAGGATCGAAGAAGCAGAGTGGCTCTAGATCCTAGAGAGTAGTTTACTTTTGGAGTACTTTTGGATGTTTGCCCGGGATGCGCCTGTGCTCCCGTGGCGTATTATATACTTGTTTATGATGGTTTACAGTGAAGCATACAGTGAAGGATTTATGTAATTACTCGGTATTATGTTGATGTATATATATGGTTGTTAGTTCTATGCTCGGGAGTCTGATCATCAGACCGGTACAATTGTATTTATTCAGCCTTGTTAGCCACGTGGGTGGTTGACGGCATTGTAGCACCAATCGTTTAGTTACCGTTTAGTTGTTTATTTTCCGCTGCGATTCCAAGTATAGTTATGTGCGTAGTAGGGGTGTTACAAAAAGTGGTATCAGAGCGAAGTATCGCTCTGATGACTAGAATACCGAGCTTAGGGATATACCGAGTTAGGAAACCTAACTACAGATACCTAAGTGAACAGATTTGGAAAGGTTAACCACTAACTAAGTGTGGATACCTTTGTCGGGAAGATGTTACATTGGACCGATAAGTGTGCAAGCATAATGCTAATGAGATGTTCATATAATTCACAGATGGCAGGTAGACCACGAGGTAGAGGCCGCGGGCGCGGTACTGGAGGTATGGGTGACCAGGGTGATGATACTACGGCACAGACCATGGCTGAGGCAGTTGCAGCCGCCGTAGCTCAGCTGGTACCCGACTTAGTTGCTGCTATACAGCAAGGGCGACAGCCTGGAGTTCAGCCACCACCACCACCGCCACGAGAGACCAATTGGGTCAAGGCGTTGGCTGATCTGAGGCCGCCCTCATTCAGTGGGGAGACCGATCCCCGTAAGCTCGAGGCATACATCTCCGAGATGGAGACCGCCTTCGAAACCCTAGCACCACCTGAGCAGGTCAAGGTACGACTTGCTGCTTATTACTTGAAGGGCTCGGCACAAAACTGGTGGAAGCTTGTGCGCGAGGGTAGAGTTGCTGACCCGACGTTTCAGTGGAGGGAGTACACGGCTCTGCTGCGAGCCAAATACTACCCTATACATGTGCAAGAGGCCAAGCGCCTGGAGTTGGACAATCTGAGACAAGGGGATAAGATGACGGTAGATGAGTACTACTCAGCCTTCATCGGACTTATCCACCTGCTACCGGATCTGGGTTACTCAGACCGGATCCTTGTGAACCGTTTCTACAACGGACTGAACTATCGCCTACGCTACGGCATGGGGCCTACTGGATATACCACCTTGCAGGTAAAGGAATTACAGTGTAATGTGAATAAGTGTGTACAATGTGTTAATGTGTTGTGAGTTTATTTGGCGGGGCATAACTGACACCCTAAATATAGGAGTGCTATCATGCCGCTGCTATTGTGGAGATCACCGTCCGTCTGAGGGACGAGGAGAGTGCGCTCAAGCGCAAGGCTCAGAACGAGGGCCAAGGCACGCAAGGGCAGTGGGGAGGGAAGAAGAAGAAATCATACCCCCAGTCCCAGAAAGGACAGCAACAAGGTGGCAAGGGCCAGACCCAGACCACCACTGCTGAGGAGCCTCTGCAGCTCACCTATGCGTATGCGGCCAAGCCCCTACGTTCTTACCCACCTAAGGGTAATTGTCTAATCCTGTGTGATAAGTTAGAGTATATGTTAATAAGTTGTGAACAAGTATTATGGTGTATTGTGATAGCAGCTAGCACGGGCTCTGGACCGGAGCGCCACTATTACTGCAAGTGGTGCAACGGAGACCACCCCGGCAAGGACTGCAAGGGTAACGATGTTCAGTGCCGATACTGTAAGAAGATGGGTCACCGTGACCATGAATGTTGGCAGAACCCAAACAGTAGGAACTTCAGGCCCAAGGGGCAATGGAAGGGTAAGGCCACTGCGACCACCGATGGCCAGAAGACGGCGAACCAGCCACCCCCAGATCAGAGGTACACGGAGTCCCAGAAGGGGAAGGGGTCGGGGTCCAACAAGGCCACCCTGAATGTGGTGGACCGGTCTGAGGCGCCAGGGCCCTCTTCTAGACCAGGTACCGCCTAAACTGTTGAATGAATAAGTGTCTGCATACCGCATTTCATGCATGAGTGTGAGTGAGTTTAAGTAACAACCATGTGAGTAAATAAATAAGTATAGTGTGAGATTTACCTAATTAGAGTACTCTAAACTTAAAGGAACTTTCAATATATGTTATCCAATCCCACCTACACCAAACCCTGAAGAAACCACCATCAACATCACTGACTTTCCGTTGGAGCAATGTCAGGTCATCCAGCCAGGTATGATACTCTTAAATGGATACCTGACACCGGAGGCACAAATCCATATCATCAGACGATGCGACGAACTTGGAGCAAAACCAGGAGGGTTTTACACACCCGAATACCCGAGCGGAGCAAGGATGCAATTGAAGATGATGTGCATGGGTAAGGACTGGAACCCTTACACCAAGTCATATCAAGAAGCACGAGCTGAAGATGGAGCAACAGTATCAAGTATACCAGAGGAGTTCCATGCGGTCGTTAACCACGCCGTGGGAATTGCTCAGCAAGTTGAAACGGAATCAATTCCAAGTGTAAAAGCAGATCTGTGCATTGTAAACTTCTACCAGAAAGGTGGACGGTTAGGTATACACCAAGACAAGGACGAGTCACCCGAGTCTCTAAGTAAGGGAGTACCCGTGGTGTCTTGGTCCATTGGTGATACCGCAGTTTTGTATGGCGAGCAGAAGCGTGCTGACTCGCAAAGAAGCTACTGCTGAAATCGGGAGATGTACTAATCATGGGTGGGCAATCAAGGATGCTATACCATGGCATCAGAAAGATCAAACTGAATACCGCACCGTCGGCAGTGATCAATGCCACACACATGAAACCCGGACGTTTAATTTGACCTTCAGACAGTTTTAAGCCTTGTATAATTATGTGATAACCTATGTATTAAGGATGTTGTAAGTGTGAATCATGGCGACAGTATAAGCCAATGAATGTTGTAAAAAGAGTGTGTTAATGAATAAAGTGGAGTTGTTTGAAGCATATAAACCGTGTTGTTACCCAATACTTATTAGTTTGCCAATGAATTAGGCTGTGCACTCGGAACGGGAGGTATACTGAGTGTCTGCAATAAGAGAAGCCGGCAAGAGCGGCACATCCTCACCGGTACCTTTCCAGTGAATGGCGTGGATGCATCGATCTTGTTCGACTCTGGAGCCTCACACACATTCATTTCGCTATCATTTGCGAAGAGGCTGGGGTTAGATGGTGAAGAGATGCCAGACTTCGTGGTTACTCTCCCGTCGAAAGAGCGGATCATGTACCCGCTACTACCGAGGTGCTATTGTTCAATCAGGGTGAGAGTTTCCGATCGACTTGATAGAGTTCGACGGACTAGGTTTGATGTGATTGTCGGGATGAACTGGTTGGAGCGGCACAAGGGCAGAATCCTGTGTGCCGAGCATCGACTGCTTCTTCGGAGTCCATCTGGGGTTACCATATCTTACCGCCAGAGGCCCAGGGAGCCTTCGACACAGATCATCACCGCCATGGCTATGTATCACGAGTTACGACGAGGGAGTGATGTATACCTCTGCTATGTCCAGGACATAGAGAGAGACCCTGAGTTTAGCCCAGATGTGCCGGTAGTGTCGGAGTTTCCTGATGTATTTCCTAAGGAACTGCCGGGCATGCCGCCAGCACGAGAGGTTGAGTTTGAGATTGATCTAGTTCCGGGCACCGGACCCATTGCAAAGCACCTTACCGTATGGCTCCAGCGAGATGACAGAGCTCAAGGAGCAGCTGAGAGACCTACTCGACAAGGGCTTTATCCGCCCTAGTGTTTCACCATGGGGAGCGCCGGTCTCTTCGTGAAGAAGAAGGACGGTAGCCTCCGCCTATGTATTGATTATCGGGAGCTGAATGCTGTTACGGTGAAGAACCGTTACCCCTTACCACGCATCGACGATCTATTTGATCAGCTGAGGGGAGCATCAGTATTCTCCAAGATAGACCTACGTTCCGGATACCACCAGATTGCCATCCGTGACAGTGATATCGAAAAGACAGCTTTCAGAACTAGGTATGGGCATTATGAGTTCACAGTTATGCCGTTTGGCTTGTCAAATGCACCAGCAAAGTTCATGGACTTAATGAACCGTTTGTTCCAAGATCAGTTGGACAAATCAGTGGTAGTCTTCATCGATGACATACTTGTGTATTCGAAATCGAGAGGTGAGCATGAAAGCCACCTGAGAGATGTATTGCAAACATTGAGAAAGAATCAGCTGTATGCTAAATTTTCTAAGTGTGAATTTTGGTTGAACCAAGTATCATTCCTTGGACATGTGATTTCTGAGGCCGGGATCGCTGTTGATCCGGCAAAGATAGATGCAGTGCGCACCTGGCCTAGGCCGAAGACAGTTACCGACATCAGGAGCTTCCTCGGTCTGGCAGGTTATATAGGAGATTTGTGAAGGACTTCTCCAGTGTCTCGAAGCCGATGACTTCCTTGATGAAAAGGATGCACCATTCGAGTGGACAGTCGACTGTGAGAGGGCTTTCACGCGTCTCAAGGATGCTCTGACATCTGCACCGGTTCTGACATTACCAGACGGTCCAGATGGTTTTGAGGTCTATTGCGACGCATCAGGCAGGGGTATGGGTTGTGTGTTGATGCAACACGGGAAGGTCGTGGCTTACGCCTCCCGACAGCTGAAGAAGCATGAGGAGAACTACCCTACCCACGACTTAGAATTGGGGGCCATTGTCTTCGCACTGAAGATATGGCGACATCACTTGTATGGGGTAAGTGTGACGATTTATTCTGACCACAAGAGTTTAAAGTACTTGTTCACTCAGAAGAGTTGAACATGAGGCAGAAAGGTGGGTTGAATTCTGAATGATTATGACATCAATTTACAGTACAAGGAGGGTAAGGCAAATGTGGTAGCTGACGCATTGAGTCGCCGAGCACACTCTCTCCATTCGCTAGTCTCTCATACTGGCTTGGTTGAAGAGGTGCGGAGTGCTCAGATGACGGATCAGTATATGATGGAATTAGACAGAAGCTTATTGATGGCACATTCGAGGGTCAGAAGTATGACTTCAGACTCCACGATGATGACCTGATTAGGCTTAATGGCCGGTTGTGTATACCCAGGAGTAGCGCTGAGCTGAAGGAGCGCATATTGAGTGAATCCCACTGTTCTACTACTTCGATTCACCCCGGAGCTTCAAAGATGTATAAAGGTATGAAAGATATTTTGGTGGCTGGAATGAAAAAGGATGTAATGACTATGTGTTGAGGTGTCTCACTTGTCAGAAGGTCAAGTTTGAGCACCGACGGCCTGGTGGTATGGTGCAGCCAATGCCAGTGCCGGAGTGGAAGTTCCATGACATATCTATGGACTTCGTGGTAGGGCTTCCGCCTACAAGGGGAGGTCTGAATATGATTTGGGTGTGTAGACCGACTGACCAAGGTGTCTCGATTCATTCCGATGAAGGACACCTGGAAAGTGGCAAGATTGGCAGAATTATTCGATAAAGAAATTGTAAGACATCATGGGGTACCAAAGACGATTGTATCCGACAGAGATACCAGATTCTTATCCAGATATTGGAAGTCTACACGAGAGGCACTTGGTACTGAACTGAAATTGAGCACGGCGTTTCACCCACAGACCGATGGTCAGAGTGAGCGCACCATCCAGACACTTGAGGATATGCTACGTGCATGTGCACTTGACTTTCAGACCAGCTGGATTGATAAGTTACATCTGATCGAGTTTAGTTACAACAACAGTTATCATGCATCGATCAAGATGTCTCCCTTCCAGGCATTGTACGGTAGACCATGCCGCACGCCATTATGCTGGGATGAGTCGAGTGAGACGGTCATTATAGGACCAGAGTATCTTGAGCAAGTTCAGGCAGAAGTTCGCCAGATCAGGGCTAATATGAAAGCAGCTCAGGATAGACAGAAGTCGTACGCAGATGTGCGCCGACGTGACCTGGAGTTCGCCGTGGGCGATCAGGTATTTTTGAGAGTATCCCCCATGAAGGGAGTGTTTCGTTTTGGCCAGAAAGGCAAGTTGAGCCCAAAATATGTGGGGCCTTATGTTGTGACGGAGCGGATCGGCCCGGTAGCTTATAGACTTGATTTACCCGCCGAGCTGGGCAAGGTACATGATGTATTTCATGTGTCCCAGTTGAAGAAGTATATGTCTCATCCGTCTCATGTGCTTCAGCCTGAAAGGCTAACTTTAGAGCCGACCATGCGATCAGTGGAGACTCCGGTACGGATTCTGGACACTAAGACTCGAGACACTCGCCATAAGTCTGTGAGACTGGTGAAGGTTCTCTGGTCTAACCAGGACGTTGAGGAGGCCACTTGGGAGCTGGAAGATAAGATGAAGGCGAAGTACCCGTCGTTGTTTACTTCTTAGTATTTGTATGTATAGGGTACGGGGCGTACCCCTATTTAAGGGGGGTAGAGCCGTTTCGGTTATGTATGACATGTATTTGAATACATTGTCTGTGTTGTATTGTCATGTTGTTGTCATGTGTTAATGTTACAGACCGCTGAGTCTGAATGATGTTGTGATGTTTTGTTGTTTGGACCATGTGTCCGATATGATGTAAATATGTTGTTAATGTGATATAGAAGTGTTTGTTAATATGTGTTCTCATGTTCTAATGTTTAAGTTATGTGGAAGTATGAACTTTGGGGACAAAGTTCTTTTAAGGGGGGTAGATTGAAATACCCCAAACCTAGTTATGTTGTTTAAACACCTAAATAGGGTGTAATAAGACTAAAAAGAGTCTTAGAAATCTTAGTAAACAAATTTAAACAAAAGGAAACACAAATGTGCTTTAAAGTCAATAAGAGCCAAAATGTGCTCTAAGCTTGGGATAAACTTGAGTAAGGCCTAATGAGCTTACCAAGACCTCATTTATACACTAATGAACTATTAAACCAATTACCAAAGAAAACCAAGCTTGAAAACAAGTTAAAACACAAAATGTGCTTTAAGAAGTCTTAAAGCACGTTTTTGAAAAATTGTCTTGTAAATGAGTTTTGAATGGCTAAATGTCCATCATTACTCTTAAATATATATGTGTACTATATAGTATCACATTTGGGTGGCTATATTAGTGGGAAATCAAAAATTTCACTTCTAAGTGCCTTGTTTAGTGAATAGTACTTTTACAAGCTAGTTTATAACATGTTGTATTAAGTAATTAAATTGACAAACAAAGACTAAAATGCCTCATACTAATAAAGGGGGCCGGTTTTCTAAGTGTGTGACTCACCACTCCTTAGTTGATATAATAAGTAAGTAAAGAAAACTAATTAACTTACCTTTTTACTTTATAAGCATAATATCTCCTTAAAGCAAATCCTATTCATTCTCATTTCTTTCCTTCATTCCACGGTTTCCAAACACCTCTTCTTCCTTCTTCCTTGTTCTCTCTCGGTAATACTACTACCACCATGGAAGTTCCAACTTTGACCACTTGTTAAATCTTGCTCACTTGTCCAAATCAAAAACAAAGACCACCAATCTCTTCCTCTCATCAAGCTCTTCATTCCTATCTTCTCAAAACTCCAAGAGCTCCATTTCGGTGCCAAGGTGTTCCACCATTGAAGGAGCTTGAGCTTGTATTTTGACATATTTTATCTCCTTTGCTTCTAGGTAAGGAATCTCAAAGAAAAATCATGTTTCCTCCATGTTCTTACCTTAACCGAAAATACACATTAATATAGCTCTTTGTGTGACTTTGTTCTAGCTTCATTACAACTCTTCATGGACTAGGTGGAGTCCTCTCTTGTTATATATTCAAACTCTCTTCAAAGATCAAGGTAAAACAACTACATTAATGTTTTTGAAACAATGTCAAATTAGGGTTTACAATGAGATGAAGCTTATAGCTTGAATACTCATTATAATGTTTGTATATTGTTTAGAACTTGACAAGGAATCAAAATACCATACGGTTTTGTAAGGAAACAAGAAGGAAGTGTTGGAAAAAGAGGTAAATCTACTAACTTAATGTTGTTTAATGCCTTAGGAGAAATGAGCTATAATTGCTTATTAAAACTACCTAAAGAGCACATGGTAAATGACCTAGTAAATGTTCTCAAGGAGACTAGTAAAATAACATATGTCTTGTTGTATGTAATCGCAGGTTAAAGGCATATATATTGTGGAAATTCAGTGTTTATGATTTAAGCACTTTAAGGGCCTAAGAGCCATGCATTTTAAGGGCCTAAGTGCCATGCAATTTAAGTTATGCACTATATTGTGATGTAGTGTGAATTTGGTGAAGTTGTGTAAGAAAGTGTTCTTGGTGTTCTTAGTGTTCTAGGATGATTAATGATGAAAATAATGTGCTAAGGTGTAACAAAATGCTAGGAGAAACTATGTCGAAATTTAGAAAATGCATAAGGAGTTCAAGATGTTGTAAAGGAATTTTGATGAACTAGGAAGTGTTCTAGAGTGTAATAAGGACTTAGGCATGATCTTGAGGTTTTAGTATGTACCAAAGTCATTTTGGACTTAGATGAAGGCTTAGGCAAACTTTGGTAAAATAAGGAGGAAGTGTAAGCTTAGGAAAAGGGATTTCAAGAATGACTTAAGGAGTTTTAGTTTGTAAGAAATGATGTTAAAGTAATGATGTTGTGTGGAAGAATATCTAGGAATAATGATTGGAATAGGCAAGGAATCACTTAGAACTTAAGGAGAAGATACTATAAGTGTTGGAGGCTTTGGGAAATTTGGTTAAGTGTTTAAAGGCTTAGAAATTGAGTATAATGGCACGTCCGAACTTCCGTCCGAACTTGGAAGCTCGGACATGCCCTGTTACGCTTACAGTTTTCTGGATTTTAGGTAGTGTCCGAACTACCGTCCGAATTTGGAAGTTCGGACGCACCTGTTATTTCTTAGGGATTATCCTCGAACTGTGTCCGAACTTGGGAAGTCCGGACACATGTTCGGACGTATGGATTTCTGGTTAGGATTTTCCTCGACTCATGTCCGAACTTCCGAAGTCCGGACACAAGTTCGGACATGTGTCTGTTTTCTGTCTAAAATCACGGCTTGTGTCCGAACTTGGAAGCTCGGACACAAGTTCGGACAGGCCACTATATGGACCAAAAATTATTGTTTTAAGATGGGAATTGTTATCTAAAAATAGTAGTTGGTTAGTAATGATTATAAGGTTAGTAAGACATGTTAGGGGTTTTAAAGGCAATTAAAAGGATGAAAAGTTGTAACAAGTGTAAAATAAAATAAACTAGTAGTTGAGTAGATAATGTTAACAATGGACTAGTGCGTTAATTAACCGACGTTACTAATGTGTTTAGGATTCTTCCAAGGTGGAAACCAGTCGAGGCAAGGACCGAGGTATGGTTTTCTTGCAGTCTGTTGCCTACCGGTTTACACCGGCTTGTGTGTTGTTTGTTTTTCTGTGTGTTTATGACTTTGTAAGATTAAACCATGTAAAGAGTTTACAGTTGTTAAATATTATTATGTTGTTAAGTGACTCTCTCTTCCCTTGTGTGGTCTAACAAGACTTGACCTATGATTGTGAATTGTGTGTTGTGTTCAATGATGAACTACTAACAAGGGCTAACGGGGGAAGTGAGGAGTCCGGTCTGTTCCGGCCACGCGTGTGAGTATGGGAGTCGATGTCATAACCGGTTCGATTCTCTCTGTATGTTATGGTTAAGTTTCCAATTTGGTTTCTAACCTTCCCTTTAGCTTAACCAAGGCTATTTTACTGACTCACGTCGGGCCACAGGGGCATACTATGTGTTTTGTTTCGGTGTGCTTGGATCACTATATCCGAGGCACCTTGTGTTAAGTTAACCGTTCAATCTAACCGGACGGTAACGAGTTATGTAACGAGCTAAGTATGAGCATGGCAACATTCTCTAGCTCTCAATGGGGACTAACTGTGTTGGTTCTCTTCCTAAAAGGAATTGTATGTTTGTGATGTGTTATGATGTGTACAATACCTGTTATGATATATGTATGTGTTGGTGTTTTAAAATAAATACCATGTCATCATGACAATTAGTTGCGCGCATTCCGGTAGTCGATGGGCTGCGCGTTAACCATACCAGGGTTGCTGACCCCTCGGGGGATCCATATTTTATACTGCAGGATGAGGATCGAAGAGCAGAGTGGCTCTAGATCCTAGAGAGTAGTTTACTTTTGGAGTACTTTTGGATGTTTGCCCGGGATGCGCCTGTGCTCCCGTGGCGTATTATATACTTGTTTATGATGGTTTACAGTGAAGCATGCAGTGAAGGATTTATGTAATTACTCGGTATTATGTTGATGTATATATATGGTTGTTAGTTCTATGCTCGGGAGTCTGATCATCAGACCGGTACAATTGTAGTTATTCAGCCTTGTTAGCCACGTGGGTGGTTGACGGCATTGTAGCACCAATCGTTTAGTTACCGTTTAGTTGTTTATTTTCCGCTGCGATTCCAAGTATAGTTATGTGCGTAGTAGGGGTGTTACAATAATTTATTAAATATACCTTAATAGGCTATTACCAACAAACCTCACTAATCAAATACCTAACTCTTAATTTTCTCCATGAATTTAGGATCTACACAACCTTTATACTTCTACCTACTCTCGGTTATAATTCACTTCACCAAATGATCATATAAAAAGGAAATATTAACGTAAGATTTAGAAGTCTTACCACATTTAATTTACAAGGGAAAATTCTCCCAATTCTTGTACCCTCGACAACAGCCATATATATTGGGTTAGATTTGTTCATAAAAATCTCTCAAACCATTAACATAGTACTTAGGCATGAAAGGAAAGGAAAGGAAAGGAGTTACTGCATCCTGAAGTGAAGAGAGGTATTGTGCCTCCTATAGGGTAGTGTTAGGTTGGAAAGAAAAGAAAGAAAGAGTCATCGCATAGGATGAGAAAAAGAGAGACTAGTTTTGTTGCTAGGGGAGTTGGTACCGAGAAAGCATGGGTAGTAGGGGAGAAAAAGGAAGCTTAGTATATACTTGTAGTAGTTGTAGTTTATTTTATTCCTAGCCTGTTTTGTAGGTGTTGCTTTCTATATAAAAAATGGGATTGGTGTAGAGCATGGAGACAACCAGTGGCATGTGTGTGAAAGGAGATGGGAGATAATTATGGTTATCAGTACATCTAACATCCCTTCATACTTTGAGTTGTACTTATTAGATTAGTTTATTATTTCACTTATTCTTTTGATTCTTGTAACCTTATACCCAGCCAGTCAAGTGAAGGGGTTTGAAGGGAGATTTGAAATCCCCCCTTTACTTAATATTGTAACACTAATGGTACACGTATATGTATATGTGTCACACTTTTGCTTATAGTATTTTTGGTTTAGAGGAGTGTATATGAGTGCATACTTGTCTCTATGATTTGTTTAGAGTATATGATGTATTTATATAATTTATAGAGTAATATTGGTAGTATTTAACACATGTACTAATATGTTATATGTGACATTAAGTTTAGGAGTTACATTCTCTATAAAAATGTTTTTGACCATTCAAGAGTTTCTATGTCTTCCTTGGATAATCTTATAACTTTCCTCAAAACTGCATTCCAAAATTCATAATTTTCCATGTGTCCGGGGCCACGGACGTAGGTGTCCAGGACCACGGACGTCAAGTCCAACCCAATATTTAGGGTCAGTCCAATGCCGAGAGTTAATTTGACAACTCTACAGTGCGTCCGGGGCCACAGGCATCTTATTCTCTTTGAATTTAGAACTTTTTATATGATACATAATTATTTTAGGAGTTATATGGCTCCTTAATTATTTTTAGGTTCTTTAATTTATTTATTACAGGATTAATTCCTTTAAATAAAATCTTAGAATGTTAGGGGTATTTCAGTCTACCCCCCTTAAAAAGACTTCGTCCCGAAGTCATCTAAACCAGATAGCTAAGGTGACTACCCAATGAACCCAATAATGTATATCTATTTGATATATTGTTCACAATATCATTTCCGTTCAATACGCATATATGGATGTAAGTGATCCATCAGCACTCTATCAATTATACGATCTAGACCACTTCCTCGAAGTGTCTACTAATTCTATTTCATCCTTTACCCAAACATAATAATATATAAATCACAAATGCTAGATATGTATCACAAACGCCACCAAGGACGTATCCATTCAATGTAAAATATACATAAACACATCACCGTACATATAACAATACCAAGTATGCCTCGCATACGTTAAACAAAACCACACAACCAAATAATCAAAACCTAGTGCACGCAAATGCATGCCAAGAGGCTCTACCCCCCTTAAAAATGGTTACGCCTCGTACCCCACAAGTATACAATAGCTGCTCAACAAAGGGCGCTGGATACTTGGCTCTCATAGAGTTCTCCGACCCTCATATGGTGTCTTCTACCTTTGGAGTGGATTCTCGTCATATGAGAGAGACGGGTACGATTCTAGTTTTTTGGGCTCTGAAGCATATGATGGATGAGGCACACACTTCTTTGTGCTCTCTCTCGAATTCATTCTAATAGGCCTACTCGCTCCGTAATGAGATGCAGACCCATGAACATAGGGCTCAGTTTTCCCCTTCTTCATTGTTGTCAACATATTATAGACTATTTATTAGCAGCAAGTTATTGCTGACCTCATTCCAATATGACAGTGTTATCCACAGTCTTTTCTTAATTTGGAATGGAGGTATCATAATCGGTGTAGTAACATCGATTGTATGCGTGCACGATTTGATCTTAGTCGTATTTTCTATAGTTGGATTACTAACGTAGATGCGCGTATCTCCTCTCACTGATCTTCAGTTTGAGGTGCAATATGACATTGGCTATTGTTAGTACTCAGTGCTCTTTGCACTTGTCTCTGTAACACTAAGAAGTACTAGCCTTTATGTCCACGGAGATAATGCTTGTCATCCGTGTCTGCTGGCGGTTTTGTTCCGGAGTAGATAATGCTCGTATTTCTTTGCTATTTACTCCTTGTTCATGTATGTTATATATTCTCGTATGTCGGGCTAGCAACAACATTTGTATGGTTCATCCTGCTTTCTACCAGGGGAATCCATTTGTTGTGCTTGTATTAGAGTTCTACCGCTTCAACCTTCATTTCTCTACCTTCTATGCGAGGTTCACTCGACTATTTTCACCCACGTATTCCTTGCTAATTGGTGTTCATGATGGTCGCTTCTATGCGTACCATATCCTAGTCAGTTTGAAGGTTGTTAGTTATCCTAACATTCGTTTCCCGCTTAAGGTGTCCGCTAGTATACTAGCTCTGCCTTCCTTTATTGTGTAATCGTGTGTTTAGGTTCGCATCCTTTGGTGAGTTCCACTAGACGTCAAGAATTTGCTTGATCCTTATGAGGTTTTCACATATTAGTCATCCTTTTTATGGGTTTCCATGTCTATGTCATTAGCTTCATGACTTCAAAAGGTTTCCTTTGTCTTCACTGTGTATTAACCACTTCGCTGTGGAGTTATGACGCTGGTCGTATTGTATTCGAGGTCCTTGGCTCCTCTAGCCCCATATTCGAGGTAATTGGCTGCACTGGTCTGGATTTGCATTACTGACCTTGGAACGAAGATGACTACTTTTCGTGTTCCTTACACTACTTGTCTACATGTATGGGGTACCCTACTGATACATTACTACTTACCTGACTAACTCATAAATGAGTCTGTCATGCCCACATGCTCCTATCGGAGTGCGATCGTCCCACATCTCATTTTTGTTGACTCGTAGTGTCCATCACACGGTTAGTGAAGTATTCTATTGTCAATCTCCTCTTTAACGGATATCCTTGGTGGCATCTGATGTTGATTAGTTCATGTTATCAGTTATCTTGTCGTAAGTGTTGTTGCCCAAGTGGTATGGATTTGAAAGGTGGTTAGAGGTGATACTTCGCTCTCCTGGACTTGTGTGCTTCTGGTGGCATGCTGGTGGTGGTGCCCCTTCCTAAAGGTAGTACTTTGGGTGTTACTTGGTTACACATTCTATATTGATTCGCGTTTATGGTTGTAATCGGTTTAGGTAAAACTCGTGTCAAGGTATGGTATTTTCAGTCTTCTATACATTCGCTAATCTACGGTTGAAGGTGTTCGGATTTTAAGTTAGTGCTAGAGATCACTGAACTTCCTTTTCATTAACCAACGGATAGCCAATCCGTGGTACTGGTATTTGTTTAACTGTCACCGTATTCGGTTCATGTATTTAGTGTAAGATCTGGGTTATGGTCTTGTTGTGTATCCTTGTATACAGCGTAGAAATTTTTCACGCCTTCGTCAATTTGTTGATTACTGATCATACAGATACGATTTCGATCGCCCGTACTTTAGGTGCTCTACGGTAGGATTGCCGCTGGGGTTTCTAGTTGGAAGTATGTGTTCCTCACAATGAAATTTGCTCTTGTGGTCTTGGAGACAATTTACTTTAGTGTTGATGTAAAATTTCTATTCTTCAAACTCTATCAAGTTTATAGATAGCTTCTCGTTTAGTATGTCGGTCTGGAGTTAATTATAAGGACCTAGACTCTGCTCTTCCTTTTTGGATGGCAGTGTGACCATAATTCGGAAGGTGGTTTGAGGATACTTTCAGCTACGTTTATGGGAATGTATCTCTCGATTTCCTAATGAACTTATTAACACGCATCATGCTATAATTACCACGTTTTTTCCTCATCCTCAACTATATTGCGATATTTGTGGAGTCGTAACCATTTATCCTTTATATGATACCTTAGGTAATCTTCCTATCCATTTACACGATACACACCATACACACATTTATACTTTTTCCTTTGAAGTCTAACTCTATATCAGGACTAGAAATAGATACCTATTTGATTCAGAATTATTCGTGGCCACTTGTAGGGAGTTTCAAGAACTTTCCAACCCCGACATGGTCGGCGTCGGTGTTGAATTATCCCTTCACTCCAATTTGTGTTTGGTTTTCCCTTGACCTGACCAGGGTCAAGTTCGACCTCCCACGTCAAATATCAAACAACCTCAACTTTTCCTATTTCCAAATTTTATCTTATCAAGACTTTCATTACATAATAAATACTCAATCTAAAGCTAATCTCTTTACTATCAAGCCACCCACGGTCATATCGTTCACTCACAAATAACCTATCTCACTATTCATGGAACTAGGTCCCATTGGTTATAATCGATTAGTTTATCGGGAAACTAATCCTCTTACTCGATCCCACATCGGTTTCACACCGAGTCACATATTGCATTACTCGTAGTACAGTTTATATTATATTTGGAGTTTAATTCTATTCGAATTTGTACATCATTTTTCTCATATTCACGCACTGGAGCTGTCGAAGTAGACATATGCTCATACATGGACATGTGAGCGGAGTAGGACATGTGCTTCATAATAAGTCGAGTATTGGTTCGTTATGTGGGTAAGAGTGTATGGATCTATCTTCCCAATGTGTAGCCCTACTGAATTGCATCAGTACCTAAAATTTCCAGGTCTTCAACCTCCATAACGTACACGGGTAGCATTTAGTAATGCCCATAGTGCGGTATTTAGTTGAACCTGCCTACCATGTAGTATGCTTGCTTCAACTGTTCCTACAATTCAATTATTCTCCGGACTTCAGAACATCTGTCTGTTCCATCATTACTTAGGAATCCAGCATTATCACGCATTGTGATGTTATCGGGGATCCTTGTTATTTGATTTGGATGGTTATCCCATGTTTATCGTCGATGGATGCGTCATCTATAATATGTAATAATTGGTGTTTGCTTGACATCGTACTCAACTCAAACTTTCGAGTTATAATGATTGTCAGCCTCTCCATGGATTGGGATCGGGTTAGTACATTAGGTACCCGTCCCATCTCCTTTTCATATTTTCACTAGTAGAAAAATACCCTACCGCAGCGGTTGTTTGGTACCTATGGCAGCGGTTCTATAACCGCTGCAGTAGGTACTCTACCGCAGTGGTTGTTAAAAGTACTGTTGCGTTAGACTTTTTTTCAAAAAAAAACAACCTATCGCAGCGTTTTGAAGGAACCGCTGCATTAGGGTCTCTTCAGAAAATATTGACAGGGCCTATTGCAGCGGTTCTTATAAGAACCGCTGCAATAGGTTGTTTTTTTTTGTTTTTCCATTCCACCCTACAATTGTACCAAACACACCCAAGAATCAATCAAACCTGTTAATATAACAATTAACAATGCCACCACAGTGGGGCATAGATCAACCATTTCACCATTTAATGCCACCAAACCTCTACGGGCAATAATCCACTTACATTTACAAATTTGAGCAAATTAATCAAACATCAACAAAATCTTTACAGAAACCACAATTGTTTCATGAGAATTTCAAAAACATCCTACTTAATCCTACCAAACACTAAAAGCAACCTACATTAACGCTCATGTATTCTGCCCATTCTTCGAGCACCTCGGTTATATGTCCTTCATTGTAACCTTCTACCAAGTCTTCAAAAGCCTTGAAATTAACAAAAAAGAAATATGATTAGTTGCTAATAATACTTTGAGTTTAAGAATCAATGTTAAAAATTATCTACAAAACCAAAATATTTCGAGAATGCTACTTACCTTGTCTAGAGACTTCTCTGGCAAGAGTCTCGGTCCCGCTATCAAGTCACTCATAAACCGCATGACATAGTAGCCACATTCCGAACCTCCCGGCTGCTGTGGACACTGCACATTCATATACGTACATATTCAAAATCGATTTAACACATAAATTATAATACTGTTCCTATTTCAAAACTAATGAACATATTACAAAATTTGAATAAGGACTACAAAAATACCTTGACTACATTCCACGGAATGTTCTTAAATCTCTCTCCCCGGAGTTGCGTTAGTACAGATACAAAGGCACTAGAATTCATACACACATATAAAGTAAAAGTTATCAACCGGATGATTAAGAAATAACTAAAAATTGATAATTAATCAAGTTAAGTAAATTCATCACCTCATCAACATGTTATATATAACTGGCCTCTTGGGACGCCGAGATGCTGAGTCAAGCTGCAGGACTCTTGGGCTTTTTAGACATAGAACGAGCAAAGACCAGTGTCGGCTGTTCATAGATTACAATACAAGCAGAACTTTAATTCAATCAATTACATAATACAAATATCATAATTTTTAAACTAACTTAACATTTGATAAAATTCTTACCCTTGATGAAGTGGCAGCATTATGTAAGATTTATCAGCAACTGCACACGCATATCACAGTCGACAAGTACTGGACCAAAGCTTGGGGGTCAGATCCCATATTAGCTTCAGAACAGTAGTCAGGGCATAAGAACCCGAAACTACTATTCTCATGTACTTGGACCGCCTTGTCATCAACAAACCTGCACAATATAAAGAAACTAATATTATTGATTTAATTTTCAAATATACAGAGTAAAATGTGTACAAGGTATGCTAATTACTCACATGCAAGCCGATTTGAGAATCGACGCACTCAACCAATCCTTCGTGAACAACTCCACAAAATCAGTAAGATAGATTTCAAAACTCTGAGCGCCTTCATAGTAAAAAAGATCCGGTCTTGGTTCCATTGTAACCGAATCTCTTGCTGGCGGCGTCATCAACAGTGTGGAGTGCAATAGTTTCAGCTTGGGGGGTAAGACATTCAGAACCGCCGGTTGTAGCAAATTCGATCTCATCACAACTCTAGTCGCGGATGCCATCGAAGGATTAGCTGGTGCAACAACAACTCTCTTTCCTTTTGCCTTATCAGAATTTGATTGAATGTGTTCCTAATATATTAATTTAATAAGTATATGTTTCTACTCTAGGATATGTTAAAGAATAAGTTTTTTCATGGGGTTACCTGCTGCTCCCCAAGCTTAATCAATCTAATGGGCCACTGTATTGTCATGGATTCAGCTTGACGAAGGGTGGATATGTCTGCACTGGGCACCGGTATCTGACAATCCGCGTAAGCAGGCGCGTAACCATCAACAAGCACCCGGACATGGTACTCTCGGAGCGCTGCATTCCTCACGGTGTCACCAGGAGAAGACTTGAAAAGTTTTCCCCACCCTACTTCAACTTCGTCAACGCCAATCACTTGGAACAATGTGCAGTCAATCGGTTTCTACATTTTCAAAATTAAAGATTTTAGATGCACATAAACAAGTGTATAATTTGTTTTTTTTTTGTATTTGTAGTTAACATGTTGTTCTAACCTTGAGAGATGAATATGGAAATGGGTTGACGGAGTGAACACTACTGGGAGGCACTCTGCGGGCTCTGATGCTTGTGCCTGATCTGGCGGTCTAGAAACCTCCTGACTCATCCTCTCAGATCGCATCATCTCCATAGCTTGAGCGATTGACTGCTGAAATTCATTTCGTAGTCGCTGCTCGAGCTCCGC
Source organism: Limonium bicolor (assembly GCA_023374045.1). Taxonomy (NCBI): domain Eukaryota; kingdom Viridiplantae; phylum Streptophyta; class Magnoliopsida; order Caryophyllales; family Plumbaginaceae; genus Limonium; species Limonium bicolor. Next base: position 82,077,081 of record CM041776.1, on the reverse strand, counting down.
ATTCTGGCGTAAGTGCTCCTCATATGTAATGCTCCCTCCAGCACTGTGTCTGGACCCAGGATTACCGAAGGCTTGGCGTATACCGACATGACCACCAAAGCCTACTGCACGACCCGGATGATCCTTCTTCCCGAGAGCGCGGGAAAGTGGATCATCCTGCCTAACGGGCTGCCAAGTGCCCTGGGTGATTTGGGAGCTTAACTCTTCCTGTTATGGAGTTTAATAAGTCAATAAGGATACTTCGGTTTATTTAACTGCTATTGTTACTCTATAAATATAATAAACATTTTTTAAACTAAAAATCACTTACCATTTGGTTGATGACTTCTCTCGTGGCGTCATCATACTGAGCAGGTGCCGCCGGATTTGAAGGTTTCTTCCGTCGACTTAAGTCCCAAACCTTCATCCTTCGTTCGCTGACATTCGATTCAGCTGGCAACAACCCCTCTTTCTCCCACTGCGGCACACGCTGAGCAATACTTGTACTCCCCATGTGATGGGGGTAACGATTTTTTTTTGGCATTTTGTTGTTGTTTCTCACGTATAGCCTACATATATGTATGAAAAGACAAATTATTCAAATAATATATGAAAAAGACGAATTAACCAAATGAACTCTAAGGACACTTTAAACATTTATCATACAAAAGAACAACTACTAGTGTGAAACTCACCTTGAACTCAGGGGTCAAACGCTTCACAACAAACTCATTCCACTGCTCTTCAGTAATACCATCGTATTTTTGCCACGGTGGTCTCCGATCATCCACATCTTCACCTGCTGCCTCCTCTATCTCTGCGGGCTCCTCACAGTAAATGTACTGCCTCGTGAGCAGAGATCTGAAGTCTTTAAACTGTGTGGCAATCCCCTTCATCACATCAGCCTTCATAGAAGGATCTATACTGAATCGGTCCTATATGCAAAAAAAATGGATTAGTGTAAAATAGTAACTACATAAATCTTAAAACAAACTATTAACATAAACAAATACCTGAAGACGTTCAAATATCTACTCCTTCAACGCCTGAGGCACTTGCTTCCAATGGTGGTTTATATTGAAATATGTACTCACCAAATGCCTAGCTAGAGCAGTGAAATCATTTTTCCAAGTACCCGTGGGCTGATTAAACTCATTGAACTCTAAAGGCATGGTCGGGGGGTGTAGGATCGGGTGGCTAACTCAAACCAACCAAAGGTATGAGTCTAAGTGTTGGTTTGACTCAATCAGCCTTTGTAAGTAAGAAACACTCTATGATGTAGAGGCACTCAATCGAATTGATTAAACTAAGGGTGCGGAAGACTTTGAGGTAATTGAAACGAAACGATGCGGAAAGGAAAGAAGGACTCTGTGGAACTCAGCAAGATACACAAATAAGCTATTTCATTTCCTGGTCAAATAAAACAACTTACAAATGTACACTAAGTAGAAGGGATCTACTTAGCGGTTTTTCACTCACTCACCGAATACACTTTCTGATCAGATCAATGGTGAGCGTAGTGAAACTAGGATCTTCCTAGGCAGAGTCTATCTAAACGTACTAACTAACTTGGTACGTATCTTCTCTCTCTCTCTGGCTTACAATGCAATTCTTTCTCTCTCTCTGAGCTCTGAAATATTCCTCAATGAAAGCGCACTAGAAACTAGCTATTACATAACCTATTTATACTAGCATTGCAATCGATAGGTCGAGGGAGTTAGTTCTGAAAATACTGGAACTAACTTAGTGGGCAACGTCCAACGTCTTTGTGTGGTCTTCTTACTTGGGCGGCGAACTTCGGGTGTTAAGGGAGGACTTTATGACCATTGTGGCGTTAAGGAATTCTCGAGTTGACTCCTTATTATTCGCAATAGCACGGGAGAGTCTGTGAAGCCTCCTTAGTTTCGTGGACTCCATTGAAGTGGCTCACTCTTTGTGTCTGACTAAGGATGATTGACTTTGTCTATGTGATTGGCTATCTCTGCAACACTCTGATGTCCCAACAGTTTCCCCATTGTTGCTGATGATAGCAAACCTCCGTGAATCCCGATGGAGTCAATCCTGAAACAGAAACACAAAGAACTAGGGGAACCGACCCTGTCAAAGTTCCCCCTTAATAGCAGCAGTAGTAATTGAGTTCAAGGACTCCATTTAGGTTCCCCCTTAATCATAGAGGGACTCCAGGCAGGTGAATAATGAATAGGCAGTGTAACAGGCATAATAAGGCATATTAGATAAAACAGTTATAGTACTAGACCACACGGTCTAGCAGCAGAAATCCGAAAGCAGTTTAAAGCAACAACAGAGTCACCCGTACACCAGACGGGATTCACTGCTTCCCTCTTTTTCTTTCATCAGAGGGAAGCCCATAGTCACCAAGAGTTAGTAAAAAAGATTCACACACAAACCAGCAAAAAAGTGTTTAGAACTTTAAAACAGCCTAAGTCCTAACACTACACACACACACGTCATGGCTAGGGGGTTGGGGTCAAGGAGGCTTGGATATCAAGGAGTTGTTCTTGCAAGGCCGCCACAGTCGACTCTATCCCAGCGAGTCTGTCCATCATCCACGTTTGGCCCTGAATCAACTCTGCTGCCTGCGCGAGGAGTCGCTCCACTTTCTCCAAGAAGAGTAGAAGAGAAGCTTGAGGGACTGCCTCTTGAGAAGTGGAAGTTTCGGCCGTCGTTGGAGTTGATGGTAGGGGCAGCAGCTTGGATTTGTCGATAGATCTCAGCCGATTCAGATAGCAGAGGTTGATGGTGTCTGCCTCTTTGATGGACTCTAGCGTCAATGTTGCCAAGGGTACCTGAAAGAATTTGAGAATCTGAGGCAGCCAGAACACATACCCCAGGGAGTGTTTCGGGGTGTCGACAGACTAGGCTAAGTGATGGAGAACAATGTGGACCAGATTAATGGAATGACGGTTGATTATGCAGTACATTATGGTGAGGTCCAAGCAGTTGACCATGAGATTTCCTTCTTTTCGGGGGACAATGTTTTTGATGACAAGTATTTGCAGGAGTTGGTGTAGAATGGAGAGATCACCACGGGGTATTAGGGAGCCAACTTTTTTCTTTGAGGAGAAAAAGCGGTAGATTTTATTTTGAGGGACCCCGGGGATTTTAGGAAGGACTCCTTTCTCATAGAAGGACAGGCCAGTAGCAGGGACTCCAAGGATTTGGGACAATTTTTCAAGATTAAAGAAGATGGGGGTGGAATTAACAAAAGATTGTACGACACCGTTTCTGATAACAAGATTTTGAAAGAAATCGATAGACTCTTGGGGATACCACTCCGTTATCTCACAGAAGAGGTGTTTCCACCCTTGAACCTCTAGCATGGTTACTAACTCCCCCAGGTTTGAAGATAGAGCGCATGAGAAATTGAGGAACTTACCCCTGACGATATTTCGTTCTGAAGCGGGGTCACCGAGCATGTAGCGCTGGTTGAAGGGGTCTATCTTCGCACATCTCCGGTGCGGCTTGGGAAGTTTCTGGTCCCTGGTTGAGGTGGCGCCAGTAGATGTATCGTGACTGACGGTGGGCAGATCTTGTACTGGTGAAGATTCGCCGGAACCAGAGGAGACTGGTTGGGCCTTGACAGAAGAATAGAGAACTCTTTTGGCGGTAGGTCGAGTGGAGGTTTGAGCTTTTCTCTTGCGGGGTTTAGGTTTAGGCGATTTGGGAGGTGTTGCGGATTCTACGGGAGATGCGGGTGGGGTTGGTGATGGAGATTTATTGGGTGGGGCTTGCGGTTGATCAGTAGTTTGGGTGTCGGCAGGAGGGTTTTGATCCTGTGTTGGTGGGGATGGTGGCAGGGTTTGTAGCGGGGAGACGTCCTCAACATCCATTTCAAGAATGTCGGTTTTTGCGGCAGAGGGTGGTGTTTGATGGGGGGATGTATCGCGGGTGGTTGGTGGTGGTGTGGCGGAGTGTGTGGGGGATGAGGTAGCAGTGGTTTTAGTGGGAGAATGAGTGGTGGTGGTGGTGGTGGTGAGTGGAGATGGGTTTGGTGTGGCCATTGATTGGAGGTACGCCTGAAGGCGAATGGGAACTTGGAAGATTTCGGCCGGAATATTGATACCGTTGAGATTAATGCCTGCCATTTGGAGATTGTAGTATACTTGGGTGTAAAGGGGATGGAAGTTAGAGAGATGAAGTAGACGGGTGATGGATATAAAGGCTGGAAAGTCTGCGGAAGTTGCAAAAATGGCGTGTGTCAGGTGAGATAAATGAGGGAACGACAAGGGTTAGCGAGATTAACAGCGAGGATTGAGGCGGGGTTGGTTTGGAGAGATGACATGGGTGTGTAGCGCCAGAATTATAGACGTTCTAAGCAGTAGAACACATTTCACAGATTCAAGTGCAAAAAAAGACAGACTCGATGAGACATGAGGGAGTACCTGCTGAAGATTGTGGTAGGGGCAAGGAGATGCGACCGTCTAGGTAGATGGAGTTAACCCGATTGCTGATCGTAGTGCTTCAAATCGTGCTGTAGACAAGGGTTTAGTAAAGATATCTGCAAGTTGATCTTCTGTGGGCACAAAGTCAAGGTGGATGAGCTTTTTCTCGACACAGTCTTTCAAGAAGTGTAAACAAATTTCAATATGTTTGGTTCTTGAGTGTTGGACTGGGTTTTCGGATATTTTGATGGTGCTTTTATTGTCACAGAAAATTGGGATTTGTTCTTGGGTGACATGATAGTCTTGAAGTTGTTGTTTCATCCAAAGGAGTTGGGAGCAACAGGCTGCAGCAGAGACATACTCTGCCTCCACTGTAGACAGTGCTACGGAGTTCTGATTTTTGGAGGACCATGAAACGAGGCAAAGACCCAAGAACTGCGCATTACCTGAAGTACTCTTTCGATCTTGGAGAAAACAAGCCCAATCAGAGTCGCTATATATAGGTAAAGTAAAAGTAGGAGATCGTGGATACCATAGATAGAGTGTACTTGTACCTATATGATAACGGAAGATACGCTTGACTGCTTTGAGGTGAGATTGCTTTGGTGCTGCTTGGAAGCGAGCATAGAGACAGACTGTGTGAAGAATGTCGGGACGACTGGCAGTCAGGTACAAGAGGGACCCTATCATTCCTCTATATTCTGTGGCATTGACACCGACTCCGTCATCGTCAAGATGAAGTTTGGCAGATGTACAGCTTGGTGTGGACATACTCTTGGCATTTGTGAGGTTGTACTTGTCAAGGAGTTCCTTGATGTACTTTTGTTGCTGGATCTTGATCCCTTCCTTTTTTTGTTGAATTTGTAATCCTAAGAAGACCTATCTCAGCGGTTCTTAGTAGGAACCGCTGCGATAGCATTTTTTTAATGAGCCTAGCGCAGTGGCGGTTGTAAGTAACAACCGCTGAGATAGGTTTGCGGGATTTTTAAAAACGGCCCATCTCAGTGGTTGTTTTTACAACCGCTGCAGTAGGGGCACTACGATAGACCATTTTTGTACTAGTGTTTGGGGTTTTATAAATTATGAGTCTATTGCTCTCTTATGATGATAGCTCGCTTGTAAACTGTCGAGATTTTCTTGAGTAGGGTTTTACTCGGTCTAATGTCTCAGCGTAGCCTTGCCTGTATACTCACGTCTTTCATTCATAGGCTTAAATGGTGTGTGTTGAAAGAGTGGGTAAAGGTACTTAAGAGGCCTTGAAAATGTGAAAGGTTTGGAAAGTATGGAAGGTTTATCCAACTTAAGTCAATTTAGCAGGCTTTATTCATTGTATACATACGGTTTAGGTAGGTGTAGCGTGTTAATTTCTCTTCTCATGAAGTCAATGTAAAATTGTAGGATTATCTGTCCCGCAATGAGCTTTAGGCTCAGTGCCTGGGTATCCCAAAAATTCAGGTTTTTGCTCCTTCCGAGGAGGTTCTCATTAGGCTTCCTTTCGTCTCTGTTCGTGTAATCGTCCATCTCGCATTGTCAGTGTTATGTGACCTTTTCTCCCCTCTACGTATTAGCTTGCTGTAGTCCCCGAGAGTACGGTCCATATACCCTCGCAGTTATCTACTGTTGTACATCGTCGTCGTCTTCCTAAATCAGTTTATTATGGCAGCACTTGTTGTAGCAAGTGCGCCATGCAGGTTGGATTATTATACCATGCATGTCTGCTGCGGTATATATACACTCATATCTTCGCATATTCGCTAATCTTGCTGGCTTTTTTTATTGCCGTTGGTATGGTATTCCTTCGCTTAGTAGGGTTCCCTTAAATTGTTACTGAGTTCAAGTAGTTCCCTTTAAATAGTTTATCGTTGTCGGGTTTATCCAGTCCTTAGTATCTTGCATTTACGTTCTGGTTCCGTGTTGTCGGTGTAACTCTTCATAGCGGCCAGGTCGGGTCTTCCCGATTTGGAGGAACTTTTCATCTCCAGGTGTTCTTCATTTGCCATTAGTTCCCTGGGATGAGGAGTGTGTGGATAGGCATTCAAGGATGCCTGTTGTAAGTAGTTTACTGGTCACAGTTATGGCCATAGAAGCTTGGTATAATGGGAACGATAGTCCTCTCGTGACTCTGTATCCCTCATCTCCACTTTTGTTCGCCTTCATAGTGACGATGGTTTACTTAACCATGTAATTAATTTTATGTATGTCCTTCGTCTTTGAAATAGTACTTCATGGGTAATCAATATGTATATATAAGGAGTTTGTGGTTTGTGTATTCACAACCTTTCTACATTCATAGTGCCTTCATAGACCAACACTCAAGTATATATCGCATTTCTAGGAATTTCCTAGTGACGGATCCTCACCACGTTTCCCATGTGTCCCCATGATAAGTCCTATGCTCACTGTTCCTTAGTTCTCATCTTAAACAACGCATTCTCGTTACTAGTCTCATCATCAGAGTGGTACTCCGCTCTGATATCACTTTTTGTAACACCCCCGTCTATTAATCCTAATCCTCACCGAAATTACCGGGTAATCACAATTGAAATTAAAGACGTTATATTCACAGCGGAACATTCACTAACTAGGTGGGTGTCATAACCACCATTCCAAATATTTAACCAACCATCCGTCATGATGATCGAGACTAATCCAACCACAATGCTTACCAACATTTCTCCACACTGTTCGCCCAAAAGTGAATCCAAATATCAACCTAGGAACTAGTGAGAAACTAAGTATAAATTTACATCAACCGAAAGTGGGCATATGTAATACAATGCCACCAATGCTCATGTCAACCCAAAAATGCTATAATTTAATTCAACTACAACTGTAGCCATATCAAAATAACCAAAACCTAAAACCCGCGCTTCGTCGTCGCGTCAATCACCTGCAAGTAAAATGTCAGTGCCCATGGAGGGCTCAACGCTTGTCCGAGTATGTTAAATTGTGTTATCTTAGACCCCTTTAGGTTACGTAGGTTAATTAGCGATCTTGACATATCATTCAATTTACATGCTGTTCTGGTTTACGAGTAGGAATAAAACTGTAAATGCGGAAATGTAAACACCCAACAGTTCATACAAGAGTGTCATAGATCATTAAAACGGATATAACATCTAAACATTAAATCATCTACTTTAATCCTTATACAAGGATTGAATCATCGAGTCGAAATTCACACTCTCATGTTTACCATTAACACTGGAAGCCCCGCTTCCACCAGCTCTCTTATTATCTTGTGGGTGTCTCGTTAGATGGACAAATTCCCATTAACCTCACCAAGTTTTATTTTTAATTGGACAGTAGTCCTGTTGCCAATGATCAGAGACCATTAGCCTCCCTGTGCCTCGAGAAAGAGACGTCCATATGGTCGTAGCCGTGTGCCAAAGAGCAGCAACCTCTGCCAACCGATCTAAGGCGATCAATTAGATTCCTCAACGAGAGGTTCCACACTTAGATCGTCTCTGGTGATCACACGGCTCAACCTACTGGAACGAATGCAGACCAGGGTTTCTCGTACATAAACCACACCACCTCAACATCCACCATGTTTCCATAGTTAATCGTTTTAACCGACTCACCAACATTAGTTTTGAGTTCATTAGAGATTACATTTTATTAATTCGATGCCTCGTAAGGTCTTACACATACCTAAGAATAATCTAGGTTATATTCATGTTCTATGCCAATGCTCTAAGGTCGGTAGTACCAAACCTTTCTTCCTAAGTTTTAAGTCTTAGGTAATTTGAGTATTATTGACAGTGTCGTACTCCATTGTGTTACCATCCTTGCTCGTGTCGTAGTCACGTGATGTAAGGTACTAAAGTGTCCGAAAGACGTACGTGCAACAATAATAATACGTTCGGTCGTCGAGCATATAAAAATCATATAACACAAATATCATCATGCATATTTTCCTTAAGCATTTAGCACACAAATTTGTCCGAACCCGAGGAAGCCCTTAGGGGTTCAGACCACAATCCAACATACCTTACACCGTTGTCACCCGCGTGATAACCCCCGTGTAGACTCTAACGCTCACCGTGCTCGCGCCTACCCGCTCATAGCTCTGGTTTACACATCGTTCTAATATCAGTATATATATATCTTGCATTTAGTTAATTGACCTAGACCAACCCGTATTTACATCCCGTGGTTAGATCTTAATTGATCTCTTGTTTTTTTTCTCGATGGTCGTCAACCTTAAGGGTTTAGATTTCAGCCACTCGTTATAGTTTACGAGTGCATAATTGTTGCTACTGTAGTATTATTTATCACATGGAAGTTTCGTTCACGCTTTGTTTGCGTAATTGTCGGTTTACATGCATATGGGAATAACGTTATGTTGTATGCATGACGTTTAAGCAGTCCGTCCTACAAACTAATTCGCGTAGTTATATTTACGTAAGTATGCGACTTATCTATATATATATTTATATATATACGAACAATTACGTATATATTGTAGTTGTAACCATACGTCATTGTTTACATATTGTTCGCGTGCATGTAAAATATTACATCACTGTAAACGTTTACAATACGGTTGTCGTTACATTTATGTTTCTGCTAAGCACATCATGTGCAATTTCATCTTAGAACCACTACTAAATACAGGGGTATAAAATCCTCCCATGCCCTTACCCAAAGCTCTACACTCATTCACTATGGCGGTTTGCTCATCTAGGGTTAGGAATTCTCTGAGAAGTATCATGCCCCGCCTGACCACATGACACAACTCGCCAGGGTACTCCCGTCTTTCTTCCACGGGTCTAGGTGATCTCGGTCTTGTGAGTGTGGGATAGCAGATATCGAAGTCTCCTAAGAGATAAAGGTTTCCTAGGTAAGTCGTTTATCTAAAGCGGTAAATTAACACACATTCATGCTAAGGTAAAGCGTTTAACACTTAGTCATGCTCTCACACAATGGTTAAGGTTTCAAAAGCTAACCTTCACCGCACTGGGTACTAGTACCAGCGCCCGAAGCTCCCGCTGCATTCAGCACACGGTTGCCTGGCGGGTTCCTCTGGGTCTGCTGCTACCCCTTCTGGGCTGGGGGCGCCTGCCCCTTCTGGGCACCTCGAGCTCCACCTCCTCCAGCAACTGCGGTCTGAGTCCCCTTCGACTGGCGGTACGCTCGGCTCTCCGGATTCGCGAAGCACTCAAACGACCTATGACCTTTCTTCCCACAGTGGTGGCAGTCCACCGCTTGCCCGGAGCAGTCAACACCCGGGTGGTCTTTACCACAACGCTTGTAGTGAAAGTGGCGCTGGGATGCAGAACCTATTATCATAAAACAATCTGATTAATACAAGGACGGTAATGAATAGTGTAATTCACAACTTATTCACGAGGTTAGATCGCTTACCCTTAGGGGTTGCAGATCTGAGAGGCTGGACATCATAGGTAGGCCCGATCAGTGTCGGAACCTTCTCCTTGCCCTTCTGGCTGGCCTGCTCCTTCTTCTTCTCCCTCCAGGAGAACTTTTTCTTCCTATGATCGTCAAAGTGTTAGGAATAGCAGGTATAAAAGCAGGCAGCAAGTAAGTAATTTAAATTAATTAAATAACTTAAAAGCGGTTCTTACTTCCCGCCCTTGCTGCCTCCAGCCACAACCTCAGGCTCCTTCTCGGGGGCCTTACGCTTCTGCCCCTGGCTGTCATCCCGGCTGTTCACCAACAGCTCGGTCCAAGAAGCAGCATCATAGCACTCCTACAATGCATCAATGAGTTCCCCGAAACTTGTAATAAATCACACTGAGTTACAAGGTATAAACTGTCAACTAATTTACCTGGACCGTAGGGTATAAAGCAACACCCATGGCGTCCTTGATAGCATATCGTAGCCCGCCTCTGAACTTCTCCACCTTCACGGTGTCCGAATACACAACTCCCGGGACAAAGTCCAATAGCCCGATGAATGAGGAGTACTAATCCACTGTCAGACTACCCTGCCTCAGAGCCTCGAACTCTTCCCTCTTCCTCTGCTTCAAGTGAGCAGGATAGTACTTCTCTCTCAGCAACTCTACAAAACCCGTCCAAGCGATACCCTCTATAGCAGTGTAGTGTGCCTTCACGGACCTCCACCAAGTGCTGGTGGCGTCCCTCAGATGGAATGCTGCTATATCGACCCGGTGCTCAGCAGGCACATGAATGGCGTCAAAGGCCTTCTCGTGCTCAATAATATATCTCTCCAGGACGGTGGGGTCAGCTACTCTGTCGTAAGTAGGTACTCGCGTGTCGGCGACGCTCTTTAGCTAGTTTGGCTCTCTCGGTGCAGGTACGGGTGGGACTATGGGTGGCGCTCCGATCTGGATGCCTCCCATCTAGGCTAGCTGAGCAAAGGCGACAGCTACCGTCTCAGCAATGCCCACGGCATGGGTCTTAGGAGGACCTCCTCCAGACGCGCCGCCTCTACCTCTGCCTCTGCCTGACGGACCACCCCTAGTAGACATCTGAAGATTTCAGAATTAAAGTCAACACTCGGTAAAAATACCGTACTTTCCTCAACCATAAGTTCACATAGCCCTAAAAGGCGTAAAACACATTGTCCCCGACAATCTCCTAACTCAACTCATTTCCAACTTCCTCATTGGTACTCGTATATGAATAACCTAAGCTCACGGTACTTAGACTACAATCTCTTGTAATCAGAGCGGTACTCCGCTCTGATACATCTTTTGTAACACCCCTACTAATCCGGCTCCTAATTATAGCATAAATGTCGTACTTAGTAAATAAATTGCAGCGGTAAATAACAGACTGTCGTTCTAATGGTGTCACTGTTATCACTCGCCCATACGGGTGATAACGAGTTACATGATAATCAACATACGAAACGTATTCCCGTAGTGACCACAAGAGATAGATAGTAGTGCTTAAATAAAACTAAAATATATACATAAACCGTACACGTGAGCGTCTAACCAAATATACACCTCGGCTTACAAAACCCGAGTCCAAAATAACCGTAGTCTCAATCCGTACCAAGTTTAACCAAAAGTAAATAAAACTGTCGCGCCCCGCGTCGATTCTCCAGCTAGTCTCCTGAAATAAAAATGGTTTGTGGTATGGAATCAGCCCCTACTGAGTATGTCATCACATGCCCCGTCATGCCTCCTCAAACCCCTCAATTATTTGGTCGAGAGCATGAGATTCGTTACATGCAATACTGTTTTAATATTTAAACTGTAAAACATTTAACAATAATAACCGTACAATAACACAACCATCAACACACATAATATAAACCACACAGTATAACCAATGAACAACAAGGTGAAACAACGAGAATAATAAACAAGTATTAACTCCCGTCCTTGGTATAAAGACCAATATTGTTTGCCAATGTACAAGTCTCAACTGTAATAAATGTTCGGTTATACCTAGTGACAACGTCTCGTTAAAAACGACGTGTCTCTAAAATACCCATATAGTATGGCGGGTCACCACGGCAGTAGCCACTCCAGTGGTAGAGTCTCCGACCAACGAACCATCCTAGCTCACGGGAAATTTTCTTGATACTTGCGGACCTATACGCGGACATCCTGGTATCGTTTTCGTGATCACAGCGCGCACCAAGAGCCACATCCTCTTGGCTTTGTTATATTAATTAATTATACCATCGCATCGCATTACCAATTTTCCAACACAGCAGACTAAGGTCTTTAGTCCAATCTAGAGTTTGTAAACTCGGGATCTAGTGTTAGATACGAGAGCGGCGTTAGAAAGGCCAATGCTCCGTATTAAAGTCTCAGATAATATGTATATCTATTATCCTAGTGCTACAACGTTTTTCTAACGATCCTTATATTACATATAAGATAGCACCATAGCTGCTAGTTCGTTTTATATATATATAGGTCCATATATACGAACCAATACTGTTAACGCAACAACAGTAAATGTTTAGCACCTAAAATATACAGTTCATGCATATTTATTCACACAATCAGGCAAACAATCTTATCACAGATTACACAGAAGTCTGAACTGAGGAAGCCCTCAGAGACAATCAGACACGTAACAACATACCATTCACCCTGATTATATAACCGTGGAGTATGAATCAGCTAGATCCGATGCTCCTCGTGTCGTCTCTAACAGTCTAATAATACATAACGCTACTGATTAGAATCCTGTATAACGACATAACTCTGCGGTACCCCGTACCGTCACTAATACCTCCCGGTTAATCCCCCGTTATTCACTAGCAACGTTTGTCGGGTTTTCGGCTTAAGTCGGGATTTGGAAAAACACTATATTACATGCGTAGTCTCGTCTCGTATATTAATATACTTAAAGTTTGAACTAGGTTATCGCATGTAACTCAATATACCCTTCTATATTATATAGTTTGTTTCTATATTGCATGTATAATTCTTAATCATATATTATACATCTCAACTTAGTATTTATTTTCCTAAGGTTAGTTTTTCAAAGTTTAATGTGGTATAATTCATATGTAAAAATACTTTGAATTATATAAATCCTTATTGTTTCATGTATACTCCTAACATTAGAATTTCCATATCTGAAACACCCCTAAATAGTTAGTACAAAAATCATAAGATTATCTGGGGATAATGCGTTACATAATTTGAACATGTGATAATACACGGGAGATTAAATTTAGTACGGGCTTATACATGTTCGAAAACATGACAACGTTACATATTAATGCGGTCACGTACTTATATATGTACGTATATGGGAATACATATACGCAACGGTATAATATTACAGCGTGGTATATATAACTAATAACGTCGCATAGGTACCTAAAACTAAAATGCGACAAAACAAAAGGGGCGTGTAAATATATACGCATACATTTATACAACCAACAACGTAACAAATAAAGTAGTTGCGTATAAAAATAATAACGCGACATGTGATATAGTCACACCTATATACAAATAGGCATGTATATAGCTAATACAAAAAAAAGAGAGCAGCTGCGCTCCTGCCGGGGTTCGAACCTGGTACCTCTCGTACCTTCCTAAACGCTTTAACCAGTTGAGCTATGCTCGAATTCAGTAACAAGTACTAACCTAATTAAACTAGTATTGAGTCTATTAGGGTTACTACAAAAAAAGACAATTCAAACAGGAATAATCCTGTTTCTTCCTTAACGTTACCACTGATCGTACAACAAAAAGAAAACAGACGGGACTGGACTTGTAACACCCCTACCGCTAATGCCGTCATTACTGTACAAATACTTACCTTCGCAGCGGATACTACATACATAACGGCGGGTGTACTATCGGTCTGATGAATTTGAACATACCGAGTACTCTACACAATACAATACTTCCCATTGCTTACTCATCCATAATTCGGTTACAACTCCAATACATTACTATACCGAGTATACTACGATCCTTACATTACTGATACAGTTTACACTTCCAAATTCATAATACGTTACAAATACAATTCCTTTACTCAACTACCCATGCTTATGTAGCAGTCCCCGTCCTACTTTCTCGAACGGTGGTCAGCTTCGAATACCTGCACACTAAAAACGGTCCCCCTAGGGGGTCAGCTTACGCTGCATATGAAATTCGCATATACCGCGTGCTAACCACGGTACGCCGACTACTTTAGGTCTGATATACATGGAGTTCATTTTACATGCATACATACATACTATTACTACACAATACATTCATCAATACTTACATACACATACAAGGTTCAATACTTGCCAAGGAAGACAATTCTATAGTTAACCGTTATACTAATTATTATTCAATACTCTTTCATTGCGTTACTCATTACTCTGTTCGTACTATATTCGATATTCGCTACTGTACTCATACTCACTCCTTACTCTTGCATACTCATCACTCCATGTTCAGTACCTTACTCGTACACGATCCGTACTCTGTACTCGTTACTATACTTGTGTATACTTGCTACTCAATACTCCATACTTACTCACACATACTCAATACTCAGTACTTACTCACACTTACTCAATACTCGGTACTCATTACATACTCATACTCACTTCTTACTCAGTACTCATTACTTACTCATACATACGCAATACTCATTACTGATTACTTTGGTCTCTGGGCGGAGTCATACACAAGACTCACCACCGGACCTACAATACGAGGGATATACGCTTATGTCCTCAAATACTCTTATGTCCGTTTTTACTGGACTACTCAAATTCCCAACACTCTTCTCTCAGAGTATATTACAATCTCATGGATTAGCCTAGAATTATCTCTCTCGATAACCTCTGCTAGCTTAGGAAATTACCACCGTCTAGTATCCTCAGATTTAAGGGTTTCCCCAACATATCGAATACTCTCTCGTTCGGGGCATACTTACATCAGTCGGGTCCTCTCATAATGGGTCGACTAATTACTAAGGGGTTTAGAGATCCCTCATCATTCTTTTCTACTCTCATGGTTCATGTTTTTCACCAAGATTAATTCCTCTATTAGAGGTTACTTATATACTTCCACTACGCTTTGTTTGTGGATTATTCGATTCGGTTCTCCTACCGTCATCGGAAGGTTACTACTCCCGTACACTCTCTCACATTCTAGTGAGTTTCATTGGGTTGCGTTATTGTTTATTGATTCGTTAGTTTAGTGCGTTGCTACGGTTCCATTAGTTCACAACATGACTCTTACTACGAGTCACTACACAACAAGACTCATCTATGAGTCGTACTACGCACTAAATGAAGCCACATAATCAATCAAGAAGGGTTAGCTCACACAACATACACCAAGACATACAATGAAAGGCAATAAACCGTTTTCATGCTTTAGTCTTGATTAGCCGGAATACAACACAAATCAACGTAACTCGGTTAGCATACGGGGCATGAGAAAATCATACCTTTCACCGGAGTTAGCTCTACCGTGTGTTCCCTTGTTCCTTGGTTCACACTTGTTCCACTGATAATGTTTCAAACATTATTATGAATACTATGTTCATAGGGTTCACAAATAACCACTACTCCCGTACTTACCACGTTATCCCGGTATACTTAATGTTCTCATACTCTCAACATACTTGTTTTCCTACTCATACACTTACTTTCCTACCATTGGTGTCACATTAATGGATATTACTAAGGTCCTTTACTTAGGTACTTACCTACATATATACATACATATGATTACTATGTTACTATTATTATATTTTTTATATAAGTTGGGGGTCCGACCCACCGTCCGACCCAACCTATGGGTCGGACCATTCCAGTAAGTTTTCCGTCTTCTGAAAATGTCCCGTCCGACCCAGAACTGTTCCGTCCGACCCATACACCTCTGGGTCGGACCATTCCAGTAGTTTTTGGTTTGTTGTCTGTTCCTGTCCGACCCACCGTCCTCCCCAACCTATGGGTCGGACCGGTCAAGAACCTACCTACAGATTTTGTTTTTCACTTCTTTTACCCATTCTTCCCCAATCTTCCTACATGTAACCCCACATGTTTTAACACTAATTAAGCTTCCTAAAATACCTTAATTCATCCCCCAAATCCATTACTAAATTCATCAAACAATACACAATTTTCTTACTTCTTCTACAACACATGTAATAGTTTTTGTTACACCTATGCTACAGATTTTACAATTGAATTCCCCCATTCAATACTTCCTCAACCAATGCCATTCCTAGCATTCTAAATACCTCTCCTTACCATGCCAATTCAATTCCAAGCCATTACACTTCCTACACCCAAGTTCCAACACTCATTTTACAAAATCCTGCACACCAATTTCTTCCTAGTTCCACAATGCATTTTGGTACCTCTCTTGCTATAGATTTTACATCCTAATACTCTCATACCACAACTACCATTCCATGGTTATTAAACACCTTTATTAAATCCAATACACACCTTGGTTCTCCCTTTCACCAAGTCATCCATAAATGTACATTTTCCTACCTAAATTTTGCCATAGTTTACCTACAATTCTAGCTTCTCCACATACATACTTTTCCATCAAATTCATTCCTATTCTAGCCACACCCATACAAGGGTCCTACCAGCAACACAAGGCAATCTTAATACATCAATACTCCCTTAACAACAATACTAATACACCATTACCTCCTGCAATAGCATACTAATACACATACACCATTCATTTGGCTCCAAGGCCTACAAATCCACATTTTTGCTCACAAATACTCAAACCTTCACAACTACAATACTAGTACAATAGTTTAGGTTCTTTAATACGTTTACCCATTCCCATTATACTAATGCATTAAATTAAGCATTAAGAAGGAGCTCTTACCTTGAGCTTTTGATTCCTTCATTTCTTTTCCATTCCTCCTCTTCCTCTCTTTATTGTCCATTCGGTTTTGTGGGGGATGAAGTTACCAAACTCCATACCAACACCCAAATTACATAAGGAGAATATAATTAAACTTATAACCCCTTATAACACTACTAATTAAATGAAGGGTTTAAATTACCACAAGTTAGGGTTTTACCTTAGAGTTTCAAGAGAGGTTTTTAAGCCTTGAATACAAAGGAGAGTTCCTCCACCATTGGAAAGTTGAACCAAGCTCAAACAAAGAAGTGAACAAGGCATTACAAGAAGGGCAAAAATCGGTTACACAAGGAGGTGGAGAAAGCTTGAGTTTTTCATGAAGATTTTTACCTTGTTGGAAAGAGGAGACTCCAAGCTTCACATTGGTGTACTTTTCTCTTCAAATGGGGAAAACCCATGGAGATGAAGTGTTCATTTTCGGATTTTGAAAAGATAGAAATGTAGAGCTTGAAGAGAGGAGTTCAAATATGTATTTGTTTACATTGGAGCTCAAACGGAGCTAGAGCATGAGGAGAAAGAAGAGAAGCCATGAGAGGTGTTGGAGCTTCTCAAAAATCGCCAGCAAGGGAAGAAGAGAGGAGTGTGCTGCAGAGAGGGGGATTCCATCGTGAGAGAGGGAAGGGAATTGGGCCCTTAAATACTATATTAAAATATTCTAATCACCATATTTAAGTTTGGGGTATTTCAATCTACCCCCCTTAAAGAACTTTGCCCTCAAGTTGGTGAATCTAAAACTGTTACTCGTACATATACTCTATGCTAAGGTTATGACCTCTACATATAACTTTTCAAACTCCAAATGTCTGACATGATGCATACTACACATCCAAACAGCATGTCACTGCATGCATAGCAATCAAAAATATCTGTTTTACTTCTCTCCAAGGGGGTCCATCCGCAGACAATTAGGTACAATCCTCCCCCAATGGGAGATGATCCATACAGAGGTTTTTTTACTCGGTCATGTTTGAACACTTACACTTTCTGGTTCACGGCCGTCATGACTTGAGCACTTACACTTTCTGGCTCTACGGTCCTTTGGTTCTGATCAAATTCATTTGCACATATAGAGATCCTCAGGCACTTACTCATACTTACTCATACTTACTCATACTTACTCGGGACTACGCTGCCCCAGTGCCCTTGGAAAAATACAAAACACACACTGTTACCGTACAACCGGTGTAGTGGTTTCAAAACTAATCAACACTCCCACTGACTCACAACTAGCTTCTCCTCCTATGGTTTCAACCGGATACCCGTGCCTAGGCATGGAAGATCCACTAGCGCCCGTGGGAGCGGTTTCAAACCGATCCTCATTCTCAAGTTTGATGAAAACATTGTACCCAAATTAGTTTTGGAAATTCATTTTGAAAACTTGCATACATCTCCCAAATACCATTTATGATGATTATACCTAATACTAGTGTTATTATTGTGACCACTTAAGGGAGCTTCCAGAGTCCTTCAACCCCAATGTGATCAGCATTGGTGTTGAATTATCCTTCCACCCCAATTTGTGTTCGGCTTCCCTTGATCGCTAGCAAATCAAGTTCCACTTCCCACCTCAATACAAATAGACAGCTCGTCAAACATTATTTTGTTTTCTATCTTTTTAATCTTGCTACTCATAATCACACACATACATTTTCAAATTTATATGATTCACTTACTTACTTACTAATCATCTCACGGAATATTACTACATCTTCTCCAACTACTATTCTTAGGAAATTCATGGGTATAATGTCCCATTAATTTACTATACTCCAATTTATACTCATAAAATACATCGGTTTTATACCGATTTATACTCATTACATACATCGGTTATGTACCGATTTATACTCAAGTCTCCCATACATACTCATTCCTCATACTATTACCAATCGGGGTCCTCATTCCCCTGGAGTTTCTCTACTCCTTTTCCTATACTTACTTCTCAAATAATTACAATTACACGATGAGTGAATACAAATGTTTATGTAACATAAGTATCAACCATCATAACGAATTCTTTTGCGCTATGCGCATTGTAGTTTACGCACCTATCACGTAAAACATACATTTCGCGGTTTTCTCTCTACCCCCCTTAAAAGGGATTACGCCCACGTAATCTACCATGTGTTAACATTGGACATTGGTCGAAGGCATTCAGCCGTCATGGAGTGGTTCAGTTTCCATGCGGTCTATTATACAATGTTCCTTGATCAATGGGTCTTAACGGTATTACCGGTTAGTCCCTGCATCAAGAATTTTCATCGGGGTTATTTAACTCTTAACTGGGTTTGGTTATAGGTGTATTTCACTTAGAATTCTGGGCCCACTAGCTTCTGCTGCGTGACCCTGATAACTTGGGTTATTCGCCCTTCTCGTCATCCTTAACGTGTTACACATCACCTTTTTATCCCTCTTATAGCGGGAATAAGGTTTATTGACCAAGTGTGGTGTTCTCTTACCATGCTCGAACTCGATGAGTTTTAGATTCATAACCAGCTCTCTGGCAATCTATATACATACTATTGTGTTTTGTAGTGATCATTCACTTGGTTTCTCCGACTTATTGTCGGTTGAGGTTGTGCCACTACTTAGTTGTAGTGCTTCCTCTATTGTTAGTAGCTTCCGAATTATACCAGTTTCTCTGGTTCATTATAAATGTTCTTTACTTGTATGACCTTGCATTTTCAATGCGTCGGTCCTTGTGACTTTCTTAAGTCTCCTTTCACCTTTATTCCAATGGAATTCACATCTTGTTATTGTTGGTGTGTTTCACAATCTTCGTGCTTCTTTGGCCTTAGGCCGCACGGTTTGTTTCTAAGCTTTTGCTTAACTGGCTTATGCCATGTTTACTGGTGAAGGAATAATTTACCACTACTTACACTTTCCATATTCCTAGCTATCCCACTAGATCATTAACTACACAAGTGCAATACCAAAACACTCAGTCCTACAGAGTGCAGAGGCGTAAACTCTTGGCAGTAACTCTCTTATGAGATTGCAATAGGAATGAACATTACTCTTTCGGTGGTGCTTCATCATTTGGTACAGACTTCTGGCTTGTTGCCCGGTCTGTCTACCATCTTGTATTAACAACCCCATAGCATTGGGTGATTATTCACATACGTTGGTCGCCTGCTGCGCACCATGTTCTTACTGATTCCACAGTATTGGTTTACATGGCGTCCACTGTTGCTAGCTTCAGCTCATGCATCTCTATCATTTATACAATGGTTCCCCATGTATTTGGCAAATACAGAATATGGTATTCCTTTAGTTTTTTTTTTCTGAGCTCCCTGAGCATCATTGGTTTTATAACCGGTTACTCTTTGGTTGTCAACAATTGCTGTTGATGCTTATTTTACATTGCTTGACAATAATTGTATGCTCAAGCTTGACCACATTAGTAGTTCTGAAAGGAATATATTTCCCGACAGTTATTGATGATATCCCCTTCTTGGGGTCCATGTGTTCACCGCTCTTGCGGTCTCATATTTATGAGGGGATTCTCAATTATTGGTTGTTACTCTTTTATCGGTGTCATCCTTGACCACTTTCCATATAGTTCACATTGGTTTTGCACCCGTTGGGTTGTGTGGCAATAGTTTCATGGCCTACTAGCCATATTGCCTAGAGCTCTGCTCATCATAGGTCGTTCCCAAGTGGTTACTTCTCTGTAAGCCATCGCTGGGCTTGGAAGTGATACTGGGCTCCCTAATAAGATCGTCGCATCATGCTTCCGTTCGTTGGAGACCCTTTTGTATCCTGGTATTGATCGATACCATTTATTGATTTGGGGTATCCCCTGTCAAGTGGGATCCCTTCGGTGTTCTAACCGTATGCTCGTTCCAATTGTTGTGTTCTTACCACTATATTTCGTTCAATTGTGTTGACTTGATACCCTTTATGGATTGCTCCTGGGTAGTACTGGTTATATGGCAGCATCTGGCTGACATTTATGAGTTTGTTCAGTGTATTGTCCTACCTTGCGGTTCTGGATCTGAGTTATCCGTTGAGGGTTGTAACGTCTCCCGTTCTTAGGGTAGACCATTGGTGTTTTTCCTTGTGTTATAACGGATTTGATATCCCTTCCGGTGATGAATGGTATTTCTGGTACCTTATAACATCACCCTGTGTGTTTGTGGTAGTTGCTCTGGGAATTCTATCCCGTTCATTGAACACTGCTGTGTTAATGTTAGGCATTTGCCTTACTGTGCTTAGACTGGGTATTCCTTCCAGTTATCATGCTTTACTTAGATATCTTCGAGACATATCCAATGTCTTATCCCGTTGTTAGTGCTTCTTGCACTTTCAACTCTTAAAGGTTCTCCTGAAGTGAGTATCTGACTCCTTAGCTTGTAGCTTATCTGAGTTTCCTTTGTTCGGTTGAGGTAACCAGCTATTCTATTTTAAATTTACTTATGGTCCGTAGAACAGAGTTGACTACTTCCCGTGTTTCGTACACTACATGTATACATACGTGGGGTACCGTCTTGGCACGTTACCACTTACCTAACTATCTGTCAAGCCCGCAGGCTCCTTCAGAGTGCGGTTGTCCCACATCCCGTATCTGGGTACACTCGTAGTGTTCGTCACACGCCTAGGTGAAGTATTCTATTGTCAACTCCTCTTGTATCATTCTATGATACTCACCGTAATTTCGTCTGTTTGGTTTCAAAAATCCAAGGTTTAAAAGAAGGGTTCGTAGTTTTGAAAGAAAAGTTTTGGGTTTAGAAATAATGGTTCGGTGTTAAAAGAAATTCTTCATGGTGTTGCCATGATTGAGGTCTTGACCAAGTCCAGCTTCTCACTGACTGGTATACTTTTAATACAATGGGCGGTCGTTAAGCCTTTCCGTGGTTTCGTTATTTAAATACCTAGGATTGGTGATCCTATATTTGCTCCATTCGTCATAGCGGTACTTTAGCAAGTATTTGCGGGTTGTTAAAAGTCTTTCAACCGTCTGTAGTTGCTGCACTTGCCCTGGGCAAGTGCGCGGGTAGGTTGTTTTTCGGTTAATGTATACCGGTTACGGTATCATTTCCATCCATAATTGGTGGTTCGTTGGATCTTCCTTGGATCTTTTGATCTTGGTGATCAATCTCCTGAGTTGGTTCTTAGTGTACTTGACTTGGTTGTCGTCACTTCGGGTGTCTCGCACCTTCACTGTGGTTAACAACACTTGACTTATCCTTAGGAACCACGTTGTAGTTCTATAGATGTATGTTTTATGGATACTTTCATAGTTATCTGAACTATGTTATTCGGTTGTCACGACCTCTTGGCGTGTAGGTTTGGTATTAATCCAACCTCGACTAATTCCTTAGTCAGTTTGTATACTATTGTTGGTATCATCAAAGATTACAGTCCGTAGACTCTCTTGTCTCGGCTTGTTACTCCATCTTCCTTGCTTCATTGCACGATTGTGCTTCTCTTCTTGCTGGCTACACATGGTTCTCGCGACTGCGAAGCATGTCGCCCCATGGTGCCATAAATTCCATTATCCTTGCGTTTAGGATCCTCATTCCTCCGCCATTAAGTGTGGTCCTTGTCATTCAACGGAAACCGTCTTCGGGACTTCCAGTTCTTGGACTCTACCGTATGACAGGTTCTTTTTCTAATAAGGTTTACTTGCAACTGCCAGATCGGGTGTTACCCGAGTGTGAGAGGTCTTTCCATCTCTCTGGCGTTATTCTCCCAACTTAATACCGTGGGTTGCGGAGGGCGGGGTATGGTTGTTGTAGGTTTCCGGTTCACGCGGAAGTTCCTAACTAGCGTACCTCACACGCTAACACTCAACCCTTAGCCCTAAGTCTTTAATTCCTAACTCGGTATTTTCCTAAACTCGGTATTTCATCCATCAGAACGATACTTCACTTTGATACCACTTTTTGTAACACCCCTACCGCTATTACCGTCATTACTGTACAAATACTTACCTTCGCAGCGGATATTACATACATAACGGCGGGTGTACAATGCCGTTAGTCACCCACGTGACTAACAAGGCGAGTTACAATACTACATACTATCGGTCTGATGAATTTGAACATACCGAGTACTCTACACAATACAATACTTCCCATTGCTTACTCATCCATAATTCGGTTACAACTCCAATACATTACTATACCGAGTATACTACGATCCTTACATTACCGATACAGTTTACACTTCCAAATTCATAATACGTTACAAATACAATTCCTTTACTCAACTACCCATGCTTATGTAGTAATCCCCGTCCTACTCTCTCGAACGGTGGTCAGCTTCGAATACCTGCACACTAAAAACGGTCCCCCTAGGGGGTCAGCTTACGCTGCATATGAAATTCGCATATACCGCGTGCTAACCGCGGTACGCCGACTACTTTAGGTCGGATATACATGGAGTTCATTTTACATGCATACATACATACTATTACTACACAATACATTCATCAATACTTACATACACATACAAGGTTCAATACTTGCCAAGGAAGACAATTCTATAGTCAACCTTTCGTACTAATTATTTATTCAATACTCTTTCATTGCGTTACTCATTACTCTGTTCGTACTATATTCGATATTCGCTACTCTACTCATACTCACTCCTTACTCTTGCATACTCATCACTCCATGTTCAGTACCTTACTCGTACACGATCAGTACTCTGTACTCGTTACTATATGCAGACGTTATAATCTGAGTGGTTTAAGTGGTGTAATTAAAATTAAAGAAAAGAAATTAAAACCCAAAATAAACGTCGGGCTGCAAACAAATCCCGGTCACAGTAGTATAGTGAAAATGTAAGCGACCGGATATCGAACCATGGGACTAATATACATATTATAGTACCTAAGCGTGTCACAAAGAGGGGGGATTAATTGACTTGTTAAATATAAATAAAAACAGTTAATAAAATTAACTAAGTAAGCAAATAAACTAAACGGGACTCTGGTTCAGATTAATATTATCTGCTCCTTCATGCTATTCCTACTGGTTTAATTATAATTGTTTGGCAAAATTCCTTAAATTATCCTAAGGACTAAGTCATAGCCTCATAAGAACTCGTTTACCAGAAATGCTCGGTCTAATCAAGGTTCGAGCACTCTTATGTAAACGGACATTAAATTCCAGGAAATATAATTGCATCTGAAAATACTAACTCATTAAATCATAATAGAGCTTTCTCCAGATTTACGGCTTAATCAACCTATCTATTTATCACCTGGTCTGATCAAAATAGACTTAGCAAGCAATTTAATAAACTCATGACATTTATTAAAAAGGCGAGAGATGGGCTTTAAGCGTAACAAACTTCATTAAATTAAAACCAGTAAAAACATTGCATAATTAATACAGAACATAATAATTATTCCCAAAGCGTACGTAAACTAGCCTAACATATTAAATAGATAGACAGAGACAAGAGTAATAGAAATCATCCGTAATCACTCCGGCTCACTCTGCTATTTTGTATACGTAGGCTAGAGGTGGATTTAGTGGAATGTAAAATAAATAAAATGGAGAAGGCGGAAGGAGAGAAATGAGATGGTGTGTGAGTTGGAACTCCAGAGGAACCACGGAAGGAGCCTCCAGAAGGACACCGAAGAAGGCAAGCTGAGCGTTGTATTTATAGAGGAAGAAGAATGAGCAGAGGAAGAAGAATCAGCAGAGGAGCAGCTCATTGATTGAGCTCGTTGATTGAAGCTTTACTGATTGCAGGGGACAGGAACAACGCGTGAGTATTTTCAGGTAGGTGCCGTCTGAATCAAGTTGCAGAGCGAGTCGGCGAAGAAGATAACCCGTTTCAGATCTGTATTTTTACACACGTCCGCTAGATGTCCGCATGAAATAATAGGCGGTTGTATGGGTAATTTTAGTCACGTCCGCCTCCTCAAATGAGGCGGTTGTGTAGGCGGTATGAATTGTGTCCGCCTAACCCATGTCCCTCTCTTGTCCGCCTCCACGTCCTCTGTTTATGGGGCGGTTGCATTGAGTTTGTCCGCCCCCTAATGAGGCGGTTGCCTCTATTTTCTTCCTTTCTAGTGTCGTCCGCCCCATAATGAGGCGGTTGCATGCAAATCATGCGCATGCATGTCCTCTCCGCGTGACCTTCTTTAATCCCTTATAAACATATATATTTAGGTATTTTTCCTACAATTTAACACATAAAATACATCAGTTAATATAATACACAATTATAGGAAAAACCCTAGATAAGTGCGAAACATTACTAAAAATGCTATAATTAATAAGGTGATTAAACCCTAAAAAGTCTATATGTTTTGCACTTATCAAACTTCCTCACACTTGACTTTTGCTTGTCCTCAAGCAAATAAGGAATATAATTATCTCTAAGCCTTAATAATAAAACAAGATTAAATAAGCGTAGAAGGGAATTTAGACAAAGTGACAATCGAAAGAATAATTCTACTCTTAGAAATAGGTTTTTATAAACAGTGAAGTAGGACTATTTAATAAAATCACAGAAAGACTAACTGCAGAAAACAAGTTAGATTAACCTGGGATTTCCAACCAATTTCATTCACTAACCCGGGATGACAAGGGGTGTGAAGTAATGCCTTATTCCGCAATACCTTTCAACACCACATACTCATGTTTATAAATATAAATTGCAATTTATATTTACATTTTTTTTGAATGTGCAAATTGTATATACAAAGCACATATTATTTTTATATTTTTTTTTGAATTGCATTATTTTTCTGTACCCCAGACTTTTCTCTCTATCCTTGTAGCGGTGTTGGGTCTTCTATCCCAGATCACGAGACCTTAGGTAGATAGGTGTTAAAGCACCCCAAAGAACTTAATAACCGGATAGACGAGGCCTGTTTTGGTTAGAAAAAATTCATAAAACAGCGGAGTACCTTGTCTTTATCCTTCTCTTTCCTTGACTTTCCACATATTTCCATAATCCCAAGCTAAACCTAATTGATTTTTACAACTAGCAGATCTATCATATTTGAGTGAAAAATAGAGTATTTTGATGGAAAATAATTGTATACAAACTCCTAAAAATAAAATCATCTTTCAGTTGTCACTTGACATAATTTCAGACACTTCTACAATTATTTATCTCATTTTTATCAATTTTTTTTAAAATTAGGCAGTTTAGAGTTAGCAAAAAGTGAGTGTGGCATTATCGAACTACTGTCATAATTTCAGGGAAAGGTCTCTCCTTCCTCACACTTAAGAGGAGCAATGTCCTCATTGTTCAGAATTAAAATCAAGAAAATGACCTTTCAAATTATGACAGACTCATAAAGGATTAAATATAGGTTGAACATTAATAAAATAAAGGAAGAACTGAAACTCCCCTTGTATCGTAGATTGAGGAAGGTATCCTTCCTCACACTTAGAGCTTTGGCAGGGGCGAGACGTTCCTCACACTTGAGTTTGCGCAAGTGTTCAACCGAAGATATTGAAATGCCAAAGCAAATGAGGTTGCTTTCTAAAGGTGAGTTCAGCTATATTTCGACATAGAATTTGTTCTGAAAAGGAAATCATATATAGCCAGCAGAACTCCAAATGAACCAAAAGAAAATCATTAAATGAAAAACATAAATAAAAATTCAAAAAAAAAACATAAAGTAAACCACACTGTTACCTTCCTGAATATATCAAATGTTAGAACAAGGTTTAAACAATAATAGTCTACAAAAAGTCAGAGAAATATAAAGTGAAATGAAAATAACAATAAAATAAAATAAACTAAAATCACTGTGGTGGTGGTGGTGGAGGCTGTGCAGGTCCCTGGCCTGTCTGAGCGAGGAGACGCTCTAGGAGCTGAGCGGTCTGTGCATGTAACCTGTCACCCTGGTCTAAGCGCTGATGCACCCGTGACTGCTCAGCCAGCATCCTCTGCTCGAAGCTCTCAAAGCGCTGATGCAACTGCTGCTGCATCTGATGGAATGCCTGTAGCTGACTCTGTGGATCAATCGAGTAAGGTACAGGAGCTGGAGTCTGCATCACATCAGTAGTAGGCACGTAGGGCTCCTCTCCCTGTGCAGTCTCAGCGGACGGTGGGTCGGGATCAGCCGAGTGTGTAGCTCCCGTAGAGGGTCCTGCTGCTGTGGATGAAGCAGTGGAAGACTGAGCAGCGGTACCTCTGACCCAAGTACCGTCATCTGAGCGCATAAAGCCCCAGCTCCGCACAGTCTGTAGTGTGACTGGGCGCTTTCCTGTCCTGATCTCTACAGCTCGTGTGACATCTGTGGGAAGGACAGTGAAGAGGTGGTACCAAATAAAGAAGGGAAAGATGGGAGTGATCTTCTTCTTCTTTGTCCTCAGATAGGACACCACCTTGTGGAGCTGGCCAAACATAATGTGGCTGAAGGATAGGCGCTGAGCAGGCGGAAAAGGAGCGAGGAAATAGTCAAGTAGAGCGCAGTCCTCATCAGACGCATCGTGTGCTGCAGAGGGGTGAATCTGATGGCCTATGATGTCCAAGAGAAGCCTCTGCTGCAGTGTAGGGAAGCTCGCGAAAGGGAGGACTTCCTTGTCCTCCTCCCCTCTATGTCGGATCCTCCGACCTACGTCCTGAAGCCATCGGGTCTTCGACATATGCATATAATCCTCTGTGAACCCCCGGTGATCTCCAGGACCAATCTGGATGTGTAGGATGGACGAGAATGTGATGGGTGTGATCTCCACAGGGTGATGGCGCACGTAAGAGGTGATGCTCAGAGTGCCCGCCCGGGCATTCGCATAAAACTCTCTCACGAGCTCCTCACAGAAGACTCCCGCACCCATGTCAGGACCATAGAAAGTCCATGTCTGGCAAACAGGGTATCCACCCTGCAGCCTCTAGTACCTGGATCAAATCTCCTCTCCATAATGAAGTCCTTACCTAGATCGAACCAGGCTCGGGCTTCTGCCGAAATAAACCCGTCATCCCGAAGATCCGGATGACGTAAAGGAGCAGAAGAAGATGATGCCCCGGGGCAGTTGCCCCTAGCAGATCTAGAACCGGATGGACCACCACGCATACGAGGAGGCATACTAATATATGGAATTAAAGGTAAACAAATATTGACATTATAACAGTTAATATTTAATATTAAAATTAATAATAATAACATAAAAATCAAACAAACAACAACATAAAAATTAATATTAAACAGAGTATTAATATAAACATCTTCGCAAATTAACAAAGATAGAAAACAAGTAGAACAAATAATATGAAATATAAACAGAATAATTATACAACATAAATTCTGTCGAAAATTTGACAGAATCTCCCCTAAAATTCTACGATTCTCCACAAAAAATTCAGTCAGTTTCAAGGTTTTAGTACCGTCACAATCAAATCTATAAATGATAACCTATAATCATAATATTTATTCGTTTAATAATCAAGGCAAAATAAAACTGAAAAATGCTAGTTTTAACAATGGATTTTCGTAACTAACATTCACCAATTTTAGAATCCATCAAAAACACCCAATCCAAGTGTAATAAGTGAAGATTTAACCTTGTATATGTATATTATGATTAATGGAGGACAAATTCGAGGGAAATCTAGCAAATTAAGTTCGAAATTTTCGAATTTGTGAATTAGGGATTCGAAACTTCAGCTCCTAATTTCTCCTAATGTAGTTCATCATTTACAGATTTGAAGCTATAGACACGTAGAGAATTGAAAAACGAAGATTTCGGTACTAACCTTGTAAGATTTGGTGAAGAAACGAGGAAGTTGTGTTGATTTGAGGGGGGGAGGCGATTCGCGCTGGTGCGTTCTTCTCTGTATCGGGCTCGAGCTCGATTGATTTGGGGAAGAACAAATTGCAAAACGCGGCGTTCTTTTTTTTTCAGTTTAGAGGGACATCCGCCTGGACGTCCGCTCGGTTTTCAGGCGGACAAGGGCCACGGTATTCAGTTGCGACCGCGTCGAAATGGGGCGGACGTGGGCGTTTCCAGGCGGTCATCTCCCTGTTCCGTTTTTTTTTTCTTTGTTCTGTAACCTGATTAAAACAGCAACAATATATTTACATAAAATTATGAGTTAGAAAATAAAAATGACATAAATTATAAGTTAGTAATTAGATAACAAAATTATAAGTTAGTAGTTAATTACATAAAATTAAATGTTAAGGACAATGGAAATAAAATGTTAAGGACAATGGAATATTAAATGTTAGAGACAATGGAAATAAAATGTTAATAAGAGTTAGAAGTTAGATGTCAGAAGTTAGATGTCCGTAGTCAGATGGCCAAAGTCAGGTGTCCAAAGTCATATGTCCAATTAATATTAACAGATTATCAAAGGATTAATATTAACAAAATATAGTAGATAATTAATATTAACATCAAACAAAATATTATGGACATAATATTAGCAGATTAAAAAGAACAAAATATTTATAATTAAACAGGTGAATAATCCGGAGCATAGGAACTAGAATAAATCTAGTCCCCGGCAACGGCGCCATTTTGCAGACGTTATAATCTGAGTGGTTTAAGTGGTGTAATTAAAATTAAAGAAAAGAAATTAAAACCAAAAATAAACGTCGGGCTGCAAACAAATCCCGGTCACAGTAGTATAGTGAAATGTAAGCGACCGGATATCGAACCACGGGACTAATATACATATTATAGTACCTAAGCGTGTCACAAAGAGGGGGGATTAATTGACTTGTTAAATATAAATAAAAACAGTTAATAAAATTAACTAAGTAAGCAAAAAACTAAACGGGACTCTGGTTCAGATTAATATTATCTGCTCCTTCATGCTATTCCTACTGGTTTAATTATAATTGTTTGGCAAAATTCCTTAAATTATCCTAAGGACTAAGTCATAGCCTCATAAGAACTCGTTTACCAGAAATGCTCGGTCTAATCAAGGTTCGAGCACTCTTATGTAAACGGACATTAAATTCCAGGAAATAATTGCATCTGAAAATACTAACTCATTAAATCATAATAGAGCTTTCTCCAGATTTACGGCTTAATCAACCTATCTATTTATCACCTGGTCTGATCAAAATAGACTTAGCAAGCAATTTAATAAACTCATGACATTTATTAAAAAGGCGAGAGATGGGCTTTAAGCGTAACAAACTTCATTAAATTAAAACCAGTAAAAACATTGCATAATTAATACAGAACATAATAATTATTCCCAAAGCGTACGTAAACTAGCCTAACATATTAAATAGATAGACAGAGACAAGAGTAATAGAAAATCATCCGTAATCACTCGGCTCACTCTGCTATTTGTATACGTAGGCTAGAGGTGGATTAGTGGAATGTAAAATAAATAAAATGGAGAAGGCGGAAGGAGAGTGTAACACCCCGTCCTAAGCCAATCGTGGTTATCGCAAATCTCAACACTTAAATACAATCGTCGCAGCGGATAAAGAGTAACTACCGGGACCTTGCCACGGTCTATCATATGAAATACCGATCTTAACACCTTACAACACTTATCTAAAGTAATCCACCATCCAAAAGTACCAACCCACCGAGTAGAGTATTTAAGTCACAACATAACTTTACATGAGTTTAATATAAACAGACGGGAGCACAGCGCAACCCGTATACAAATGACAACCCATCCTAAGTCTAACCACCCCCACTCTCAGGGTAACTCCTCATCGGGCGCTTACCTGCAAAACAAAAACAGCCCCCCAAAGGGGGTCAGCACGAATGCTGGTACACCCTCTCATGGCCCCCAAGCTAACGGGGCTACGACGACTAATTGTCGATAGCATGGAAGTTGATTAGCAATACATCATAATACGAAGTGCTATAAGCAACAATTCACAATGAACAAGTAGTTCACACAAATTGAACGACACAAGCGGTCCCTTATCAACGGGTTAGTAACCCTCTCCTTAATCCTTATTTCCTTAACCTCAGTTCCTTATCTTACCTCAGCCTTAACCTCATCTTAATCTCAGTGTACAAACCGTTCCATGAAAGGAAATGGTTGTAGCTTAACTCAAACTTGGGATTTAGGTGATCCCACCGCACCATCTTAATGCCACCTACCCTGGACGGGAGTCCAGCGTAGCTGAGCCGGCAACCGGCTCTAGGCTACAAGTCCGAAGACAAGTCCTTAGTCGGAGGGCGATCTGATTCAGATACCGTCCCCCTTCTCTTAGCATGCATGACCGAGTCAGTCCCGGTTCCTCCTCAAGTTCCAGTTAGTAAAATCTTACACTCCAAGTGTTAGTTAAACCTTACCAGTGTCAACCAACAACCATTAATACTCAGCCCTTACTCCAACCTCAGTAAGTACTAAACTTAATTAGTAACAATCTCAAGTCTCGTGAGTTAGTGTAAGAAACCACATACACGACGAGAATAATATACCGGTTGCATGCTTTATCTTGTCTTAGTCACAGCAATTAAACAGATAGCACACAAGCCGAGGGACACCTCGTTAGCACGCAGGTCACAAGAAGGATTGTACCGTTCACCGTCGACCGTTGTTTGATTAACCTTCTTCGGGGTCCCAATTCACAAACCTAAAACATCGATTTCATTCTTAGGCCGTTAGTTATTTACAACTTACTTAACTTACTTAGTCCCTATAAATCCCCATTCATACCCTCTAGGCCATTGCCATTTAACCTTATAACTTAACTTTAAACATTAAGGTTTATACATATTCTTACTTAATTACTTAAGTTCTTAGGGTCCTAATCATCAACATCCTATTAATGGCACACCTTAATACCATTAACATCCTTAGAAATAAAAAATTTCTTTTTTTTTTTTTTTTTTTTGTGTTAAGGGTCGACCGACCCACCGACCGACCCAACCTATGGGTCGGTCCTTCCAGTAACTTTCTGGTTCAGACAACAACCCTAGACCGACCCACGACCGACCCATCCTTTATGGGTCGGTCCATTGCCGAAACTTCCCGCCTTTTGAAAATTCTCCGACCGACCCAAAGCTAAACCGACCGACCCAAAACCCTCTGGGTCGGTCCCTTACCGAAACATTTTCCTTCGTTAAATTTGCCCGACGACCACCGACCGACCCATCTTAGGGTTAGGTCTATTGCCGAAACATTTCTGCTGGGTTAACAAGGTCCGACCGACCCAGAACTGGGTCGGACCCTGGGTCGGTCCACTACAGATTTTTCTATTAATATGTTCTTTCAACTCCAACTCTTCCCATGTATACTATATGTTCCAAACCTCATTTAGGTCCCTCAAATGCACTTTAAACATTCCTCTAAAAACCATTAAATCACTCACCAATATCACCTTGATCATTATGCATTTTCATGTAATAATGCCAACTTCTTATAATGTTTTTCACTAGGTTTTCTAGGTGGTTGGTTCACACCTAATGTATCTCTATGCCAATGTTTTCTCATCACCATACATCATCTCCCAAACATCTTTCATCATCTGAACTCTCTTATGCATTTATTTCCTTCACGAGCTTAAGCTTCCATTCCCTCAACACATTATTTCCTTCCTAATGTTCACCATCTTTTGCCTAAGTCCTAATATCTCAAGTACATTCTTTTTGACTTCTAACTCCTTCATAGTGTTGCCTAAATCATTAAAAACTCATTAAACACCTTAAGCTCACCTTTTTCATAAGACAACCCTAGAACTTCCTTAGTCATGAAATCTCCTCAAAACATCTTAAACTCTTAGGTTCTTCATTATATTTTGCCTGGGTTCTCTAGTATATTGTTACACCCAAACATTTGGCTTTTCTCATCATCAAACAACCCCAGATCACTCATATCCTCATTGCAACATCTTAACACACAATCTACACCAAAACTACAACATCACAATATAGTGCTTAACTTAAAATGCTTGGCACTTAGGCCCCTTAAATGACAATAATCTTAATCACTGAAGTTCCGCATATATTTGCCTTCAACCTGCGAATACCACAACAAGGCTTCCCATTGAAAAAATGCTTCTTGTAATTCATCACCTCTTGTTTAACTAAGTCTTTTCTCATTTGCTCTTTAGTCACTATTTCTCAATATAAGAGTATTCTTTCTCTTAGGTTTATAACTCCTTCCCAGGTAAACTCTACACTAAACTTATCATATATCTAAATCCCATTCCCTAAACAACAAACATTAAGGTAAGTAATTACCTTGTTCTTTCTCAAGTAACAAACTTTCCTCCTTAGTTTTTCCCTCTTCAATTTCGGTCACCAATATAAATCTCCTTGCCAATACTCTAAACATGTCCAATATTCTAATGAGCACCAACACTTATAACCTCAAGGAATAAAACCTAGGTTAAAAAAAGTGTTTAAGGTTTTAGATTGATTGTTGTAATTACAGTTCCTCAAGGCAAGCTTGGGTTTGAAGCTAGAAGGACCTCCTCTCTCCTTTGAAGAGTAGAAACAAGCTATGACAAGGCATCAAATGAATGAGCCTCAGAGTATATAATTTTCGGTCAAGAAGAAAGGTGATGGAAACCTAGATTTTCTTGCACTTTCTTTACCTTAAGAGAATGGAGTGCCAATGGAGTCTCCAAGCTTGAGTTTCCTCCTCTAATGGTGGTTTGGCTTGGCACCCAAAGTGAAGCTCTTGGATTTTTGAAAAAGTAGAAAGAGGAGCTTGAGCTAACTAAGAAGAATCTATGCTTTGTTTTGGATTTGGAGCTAAAATGAGTAAGTGGTGTGCAAGAGAACGATGGAGCTAGCATGGGGAAGAAGCTCACGTGATGGAGAAGGGAGGATAGAGAGAGTAAGAAATCGTGGGAACCAAGGGAGAATGAAGAAGTTAGGAGAGAGAGAAGACTAATGTGAGATATTTGTTCCTAAAAGCAAATAGAGTGACTAGTAATCCCCATCCCTTATTATCAATATTTCAATTTGTTGTGACTCCATCTCCCCTCCTTATAAAAACGGCCACCCTTAAGTAATCAAGGTTATTAGTCCTGTTGTCAATTAACTCACTTTATTATTATGTTACAAAACTAGCTTAATTAAATCACTATTCATACAACAAGGCACATTGTTGTGAAATTTTGATTTCCCACTAATATAGCCTCCCAAATGTGATTACTATATAGTACACATATATATTTAAGAGTAATGATGACATTTAGCCATTCAAAACTCATTTACAAGACCAATTTCAAAATGTGCTTTAAGACTCCTTAAAGCACATTTTGTGTTTAAATTGTTTTCAAGCTTGATTTCTTTGGTAATTGTTTTAAAATGACAATTAGGATATTACTAAGGTTTAGTAGAACAATATTTGGGTACTCTCCCAAGCTCTCTCCAAGCTTAAAGCACGTTTTTGCTTAAACCGACTTTCGGTGTTCTCCTATATTCCTTGTTTAAAATGGTTCTAAATATTCCTAAGGCATTCTTTAGCCTTCTTATACCTTAATTAATCATTTAAACACCATATCTAAGTTTGGGGTATTTCAGAGAGAAATGAGATGGTGTGTGAGTTTGGACTCCAGAGGAACCACGGAAGGAGCCTCCAGAAGGACACCGAAGAAGGAAGCTGAGAGTTTGTATTTATAGAGGAAGAAGAATGAGCAGAGGAAGAAGAATCAGCGAGGAAGCAGCTCATTGATTGAGTCGCGTTGATTGAGAGCTTTTTATGATTGCAGGGGACAGGAACAACGCGTGAGTATTTCAGGTAGGTGCCGTCTGAATCAAGTTGCAGAGCGAGTCGGCGAAGACAATAACCGTTTCAGATCTGTATTTTACTACGTCCGCTAGATGTCGCATGAATAATAGGCGGTTGTATGGGTAATTTTAGTCATGTCCGCCTCCCAAATGAGGCGGTTGTGTAGGCGGTATGAATTGTGTCCGCCTAACCCTGTCCACTCTCTTGTCCGCCTCCCACGTCCTCTGTTTATGGGGCGGTTGCATTGAGTTTGTCCGCCCCTAATGAGGCGGTTGCCTCTATTTTCTTCCTTTCTAGTGTCGTCCGCCCCATAATGAGGCGGTGCATCAAATCATGCGGCATGCATGTCCCTCCGCGTGACTTCTTTAATCCTTATAAACATATATATGTAGGTATTTTTCCTACAATTTAACACATAAAATACATCAGTTAATATAATAACACAAT
Organism: Limonium bicolor; assembly: GCA_023374045.1. Taxonomy (NCBI): domain Eukaryota; kingdom Viridiplantae; phylum Streptophyta; class Magnoliopsida; order Caryophyllales; family Plumbaginaceae; genus Limonium; species Limonium bicolor. The sequence goes on along the minus strand of CM041776.1, from coordinate 82,042,340 downwards.
TATAGGAAAAACCCTAGATAAGTGCGAAACATTACTAAAAATGCTGCAATTAATAAGGATAAACCTTAATAAGTCTATATTTGCACTTATCACTATACTTGTGTATACTTGCTACTCACAACTCCATACTTACTCACACATACTCAATACTCAGTACTTACTCATACTTACTCAATACTCGGTACTCATTACATACTCATACTCACTTCTTACTCAGTACTCATTAACTCATACATACGCAATACTCATTACTCATTACTTTGGTCTCTGGGCGGAGTCATACACAAGACTCGCCACTGGACCTACAATACGAGGGCTATACGCTTAGCTCCTCAAATACTCTTATGTCCGTTTTACCGGACTACTCAAATTCCCAACACTGTTCTCTCAGAGTATATTACAATATCATGGATTAGCCTAGAAGTATCTCTCTCGATAACCTCTGCTAGCTTAGGGAATACCACCGTCTAGTATCCTCAGATTTAAGGGTTTCCCCAACATATCGAATACTCTCTCGTTCGGGCATCTTACATCAGTCGGGTCCTCTCATAATGGGTCGACTAATTACAGGGGTTTGGAGATCCCTCATCATTCTTTTCTAGTCTCATGGTTCATGTTTTGCACCAAGATTAATTCCTCTATTAGGTTACTTATATACTTCCACTACGCTTTGTTTGTGGATTATTCGATTCTGTTCTCCTACCGTCATCGGAAGGTTACTACTCCCGTACACTCTCTCACATTCTAGTGAGTTTCATTGGGTTGCGTTATCGTTTATTGATTCGTTAGTTTAGTGTGTTGCTACGGTTCCATTAGTTCACAACATGACTCTTACTACGAGTCACTACACAACAAGACTCATTATGAGTCGTACTACGCACTAAATGAAGCCACACAATCAATCAAGAAGGGTTAGCTCAAACAACATACACCAAGACATACAATGAAAGGCAATAAACCGTTTTCATTCTTTAGTCTTGATTAGCCGGCATACAGCACACAAATCAACGTAACTCGGTTAGCATACGGGGCATGAGAAAATCATACCTTTCACCGGAGTTAGCTCTACCGTGTGTCCCTTGTTCCTTGGTTCACACTTGTTCCACTGATAATGTTTCAAACATTATTATTAATGCTATGTTCATAGGGTACACAAATAACCACTACTCCGTACTTACCCCGTTATTCCGGTATACTTAAGTTTCATACTCTCAACACTTGATTACTCTCATACTTGTTTCCTACTCATATACTTACTTTCCTACCATTGGTGTCACATTAATGGTATTACTAAGGTCCTTTACTTATGTACTTACCTACATATATACATACTATGATTACTATGTACTATTATTATATATATATTTTTTTATAAGTTGGGGCCGTCCGACCCAATCTATGGGTTGGACCATTCCAGTAAATTTTCCGTCTTCTGAAAATGTCCCGTCCGACCCAGAACTGTTCTGTCCGACCCATACACCTCTGGGTCGGACCATTCCAGTAGTTTTTGGTTCCGTGGTCTGTTCCCGTCCGACCCACCGTCCTCCCCAGCTCTGGGTCGGACCGGTCCAGAACCTACCTACATATTATGTTTTCACTTCTTTTCTTACCCATTTCTTCCCCAATCTTCCTACATGTAACCCCACATGTTTTAACACTAATTAAGCCTTCTAAAATACCTTAATTCATCCCCCAAATCCATTACTAAATTCATCAAACAACTTACAAAATTTTCTTACTTCTTCTACAACACATGTAACAGTTTTTGTTACACCTATGCTACAGATTTTACAATTCAATTCCCCTATTCATTACTTCCTCAACCAATGCCATTCCTAGCATTCCAAATACCTCTCCTTACCATGCCAATTCATTTCCAAGCCATTACACTTCCTACACCCAAGTTCCAACACTCATTTTACAAAATCCTGCACACCAATTTCTTCCTAGTTCCACAATGCATTTTGGTACCTCTCTTGCTACAGATTTTACATCCTAATACTCTCATACCACAACTACCATTCCATGGTTATTAAACACCTTTATTAAATCCAATACACACCTTGGTTCTCCCTTTCACCAACTCATCCATAAATGTACATATTCCTACCAAAATTTTGCCATAGTTTACCTACAATTCTAGCTTATCCACATGCATACTTTTCCATCAAATTCATTCCTATTCTAGCCACACCCATACAAGGGTCCTTCCAGCAACACAAGGCAATCTTAATACATCAATACTCCCTTAACAACAATACTAATACACCATTACCTCCTGCAATAGCATACTAATACACATACACCATTCATTTGGATCTAAGGCCTACAAATCCACATTTTTGCTCACAAATACTCAAACCTTCATAACTACAATACTAGTACAATAGTTTAGGTTCTTTTATATGTTTACCCATTCCCATTACACTAATGCATTAAATTAAGCATTAAGAAGGAGCTCTTACCTTGAGCTTTGATTCCTTCACTTCTTTCCATTCCTCCTCTTCCTCTCTTTCTTGTCCAATCGGTTTGTGGGGGATGGAGTTACCAAACTCCATCCCAACACCCAAATTACATAGGAGAATATAATTAAACTTCTAACCCCTTATAACACTACTAATTAAATGAAGGGTTTAAATTACCACAAGTTAGGGTTTTACCTTGGAGTTTCAAGAGAGGTTTTTAAGCCTTGAATACAAAGGAGAGTTCCTCCACCATTGGAAAGTTGAACCAAGCTCAAAAAAGAAGAGAACAGGCATTACAAGAAGGGCAAAAATCGGTTACACAAGGAGGTGGAGAAAGCTTGAGTTTTTTATGAAGATTTTTACCTTATTGGAAAGAGGAGACTCCAAGCTTCACATTGGTGTGCTTTTCTCTTCAAATGGGGAAAACCCATGGAGATGAAGTTGTTCATTTTCGGATTTGAAAAGATAGAAATGTAGGGCTTGAAGAGAGGAGTTCAAATATGTATTTTGTTTACATTTGGAGCTCAAATGGAGCTAGAGCATGAGGAGAAAGAAGAGAAGCCATGAGAGGTGTTGGAGCTTCTCAAAAATCGCCAGCAAGGGAAGAAGAGAGGAGTGTGCTGCAGAGAGGGGGATTCCATCGTGAGAGAGAGAAGGGAATTGGAGAGTGAGTAGAGAAATGAGAGAATAAGTGGAGAGAGGGTGGGTGTTATCTACTTTTTGTTAGTTTATTTTTCTTGTCTTCTAGTGTGTGTGAGAGTAATATTTAATTGAGTGTGAGAGAGGGTATTAATACCCTATAAAAACCGGCCCACTTATACTGTTAAGCTGGAGCAGTTTTTCATCTTTTATAGAAAACGCTCGTTATTTTACCGTTTTGATACTATTCACTAACCGGGCCCGTTTTCCTGAATTTTCTCTTTTCTTTATTTTTATTGGTTATTAAGCTTCCGTTATTGCTTAATAATAGTTGTTTATTGATTTATATTTTTACGGGTTCGTTTGACACTTAAAATCACATTTTCGGGTTTTCTCAAAAAACGTGCGCTAAAGCTCTATTAGCTTTAATACCTTATTCGGATCCGTTTTCTCCGGGAATCATTCCCGTATACTATTAGGCATGAATAAGCCTTAGAATCCTTACGATACTATAACCGAGGTCTCGTACCTCTATGGTTATTTAACGCTTGTTTTTAGTGTTTTCCGCTTCTAAGCGTTTTTCTCATTCTTTTGGATTTATTTTCCTTACCAAAATTACTTAGGCACTATTAGGCCCTTAAATACTATATTAAAATATTATAATCACCATATTTAAGTTCGGGGTATTTCAGGACTACTTCCCCTCATGCTAACTGGTCAAGGAGACAACTCAGTCTCAAAATATGAGAAGCCCAAACCCCCACACATTCCCTCAGAAACTTTCAAACACCCACTTCATAAATTAATGCACTCACTCAACCGATCTCTTCCTTCTCCGCATGCCCACGCCAATCTCTGTGTCCAGAACCCTCTTTATTCCCTTCTATTTTCTCATGCAAGAAACTCTCCTCTATCCCCTTCTATTTGTTCACACTAGTACTTGAACATCTGGGGCAGTTGGGTCCAGAAAATTAGCAAGGTGAAACGAAAGGAAAACAGATCTTGTGTAACTCTTTCTCTGGTTTATTCTTCTTACCCCGCATGTGCACGTTGTTGCATGATTCAAAACTCTCCTCAGTCCTCTACCATTAGCTCGCGCCAGTTCTTGAGACTCTGGAACAAACGAATTTAGAAGACGTCCCAAGCCTGACTGGAAAATATCACATGATGGAGATGGGCTTAAAACCACTGCACTCTCTTCATTCCCTAGTTGTGTCTACACTCCTGCTGTTACAAGTCATTGAATGGCTACACCTCGTACAATAGGCTAGAGCAGGGGCTGAAAGTTTTTCACTCTACAACTGGGACATAACGAACGCCAACCGGGACCCCGTGTGTGAGATAACTCTTGCATCTGAATAAGGTATGGATATGTGTGGTCTGTATGTTGCCATGTTACACGGCTTGTTTGTTGTGTGCCTTATGTGAAAATGACCATAAGAATAAAGCGTGAAATTGGATTGCTTGCTTATCTTGCTTATATGATTGCTATATCATTGTTGCATATTATTTGCGCGCACACAATAGTTTAGTCCCTTCTCGTTTATGGAACTTGAGATGAAACACAACGAACTACGCAAACAAAACAAAACAACTAAACAAGAAGAAAACTCCTCTTAAACTATAGAGGACTTCCAATGACACCCACTATGGTGTCGAACTTATAATGATAATGAAGTGTAGAATACCTATTGGTGGAATACATCCTGAAGACTAGAGATGACCCCGCTTCCTTGACGCATGACGCCGGGAATGGAGGATTAACTGTGGAGAAGACGTCTCTCAATTTGAGGTGATAAGAGAATGCACAAATAAACCCTAAGGAATCAAGGAAAGATTGGCACCTACACGATATGGTCACGGGATCTAACTATATTCCCAGACCTGGTGCAAGAGAAGAGAAAGAAAATACACATTATGGGAACAAGAGAAAAGCAATGAAAACACACAATGCCTGAAAGATCCCATAGTGAGGATCATTAGTATAATATACCTATGCACCCATTTTATTACTTACATGATTGCTGTTGCTATACTAGCAGCTTGTGGTTGGTTGTGTGTTTGGTGTTGCTATGATACTGGTAAGTTATGCTTGGTTGCTTGTTGCTAATGCCTTGCTACCTTTAAGGGTGCATGATATCATGATGTACTATGGGGTGCTTTACTACTTTATTATAACATTTAATTGGACTTAATAATATTCGACCAAGTATTCATGTAGCCCGGTAACAAACGGGCTACACATATTCATACTCAGCATAGTTTTGCTGAGTCCTTTATTTTTTTTACAGGTAATCATCTGGATTGTGACGGAGTGTAGGTGAAGGACTATCATGGGGGGAGTCCACTCGGGCAGGATGAAATACCACAAACCTTAGTATGTTGTTTAAACATTAAAATATGGTATATTAAGACTAAAAAGAGTCTTAAAAACATTAGTAAACAATTTAAACCATAGAAAACACAATTAAATACCTTAAGGTCAATTTGGGCGAAAATGTGCTCTAAGCTTGGGATAGTCTTGGCTAAGACCTAATGAGCTTACCAAGACCTTATTTATATATTAATAAACATATTAAACCATTTACCAAATAAAACCAAGCTTGCAAACAAGTTAAAACACAAAATGTGCTTTAAGGAGTCTTAAAGCACATTTTTGAAAAATTGCCTTGTAAATGAGTTTTGAGTGGCTAAATGTCCATCATTACTCTTTAATTAACATGTGTACTACTTAGTATCACATTAGGAAGTCTAAATCAATGAGAAATCAAAAATTTGACAAATATGTGCCTTGTTTTGGTGAATAGTAACCAAATTAAGCAAGTTTATAACATATGTCAATATAAGTGAGACAATTGGTCAACAAAGACTAAAATACCCCTTATTATAATATAGGGGCCAGTTTTCTAGATGACTCACCACACTTAAACAAAAAATAAGCTAAGTAATGTAATAAAGTAGAAAGTACTATTTACTTTAACTACAAATATCTTCCAAAAGTAAACTTCAAACTCATTATCTCATTTCTCTTCATTTCCCATGTCTTCTACCTTCCTTCTTGCTCTCATTCATGGTTATGCTACAGCACCACCACCATTCTTCATCTTCAACCTCTTGAAATTCCTAGCTCCATTCACCAAATCAAAAACCAAGACCACCATTTTCTTTGTCTTGCCAAGCTCTTCAACTTCATCCTTTCAAAACTCCAAGAGCTCCATTTCGGTGCCAAGAGGAATCTCCATGGGAGGAGCTTGAGCTAATCTTTTTACATTTTATTGTTCTCCTTTGCTTCAAGGTAAGGAAACTCAAAGAAAAACTCCATTTCCTTCATGTTTTGATGTTAACCGAAAAACACCATTGATGGTGTTCCTTACCTTGCTTTGTTTTAGCTTCATTTGAATCTTCCAAGGGCTTGGTGGAGTCCTCTCTTGTTACTTGTTCAAACTTTCTTCCATTCTCAAGGTAAAACAATCACCTTAAGGTTTTAAGACAATATATGTAACTAGGGTTTACAATGAGATTAAGCATGAAGCTTGAATACTCATTATATTGCTTGTATATTATTTAGAAGTTGACAAGAAATCCCAAGTCCTTGCCAATTTTAATCAAGGAAACAAGAAAAAAGTTTGTGAGGAAAAGAGGTAAATGTGCTAACCTAATGTAGTTTAAAGTCTTAGGAGAAATGAGCTTATGTTGCTTGTTAAAACTACTTAAAGAGCCAATGGGGAATGACTTAGTAAATGCTCTCAAGGAGACTATTAAAAGGCATATGTGTTGTTGTATGTATTTGTAGGTCAAAGGCAATATATAGTGGGAAATTCAGTGTTTATGGTTTATGCACTTTAAGGGCCTAAGAGCCATGTTATTTAAGGGCCTAAGTGCCAAGCAATTTAAATAATGCACTATATTGTGTTGTAGTGTAAGTTTGGTGAAGTTTTGTGTATAAGAATGCTCTTGATGGATTTAAGTGTTCTTGAATGTTTAATGGTGAAAACTTTGTGTTTTGGTGTAACAAGATGCTAGGAGAACCCATGTCGAAATTTAGATGATGTATAAGAAGTTTTAGGTGTTTAAAATGAGTGTTGAGGAATAAGGATGAGGTGATGTGTTGCATGAAGGAGCTATAAACTTGTAGAGATATTCAAGGAGTTTAGTTAGGAAGAAATGATGCTTGGGAGATGATGTTGTAGTAGTGAGGGAACATTTGGGACTAGTGGTAGTTATAGGTATAAAACACCACATGAAAACTTAGTGAAAAACATTGCATGTACCAACCTTTGTATAAGAATTTGTGTAATGTTGAGGAGGGTTTTGGTGAATGATTAAAGGAGTTTAATGGATTTCTTAAGGGGTGTTTGAAGTGCCAAATGTGGTTAGAACATACTAGGGCACTATGAGGTAAAGTTTGGAGTTAAATGGGCAATTAAAATCAAGGGTCTGGAGCAGACCGACCTTGGGGACCGGACCTGCATGGTCGGTCGAGCCCAGTTTACCCTCCGGGAAATGGTCTCTGGAATAGACCGACCTTGGGACCGAACTTGTCAAGATCGGTCGGGCCTGAATTTTCAAAGGGGAAAAACTCTCGGGAATAGACCGACCTTGTGGACCGAACTTGCAAGGTCGGTCGGAGTAGAATTTTCTGACGATAATATGTTCTGGAATGGACCGACCTTGTGTAAGGTCAGTCAGTAAGGTCGGTCGGACCAAAACTTGTAAAAAAAACAAACAAATAGTGGCTTAAGTAGTTAACCCTAGGGGGTATAATGAAGGTAATCAAGGGAAAGTTTAGGCACTAAAGCTTGTCATATAATCATGTAAGATGCTTGGTAACCGGAGATTTAATAAGTTAATTAACCAACATTACCAAATGTGTATGGGAGTTGCCTACGGAGGAAAACAAAAGAATCAAGGACCAAGGTATGGTTTTCTTGTAGTCTGTTGCCTACCGGTTTACACCGGCTTGTGTGCTGTTTGTTTTTTCTGTATGTTTATGACCTTGTAAGACTTAATTCATGTAACGAGTTTACAGTTGTTTATGTTATTGTGATGTTAAGGTGTGACTCATATCCCTTGTGTGTGTCTAACAACACTTAACCACTTGTTGTGATTTGTTATTAAGTTCCAATAGTGAACTTCTAACGAGTGCTAACTGGGGAGTGAGGAATCCGGTTGTCTGGTCACACGTGTAAGTATAAGAGTAGATATCTGTATCAGATTCGACTCTTATAATGTTAAGGTTGTTCTCCTTTTTTTGGCGTTCGATCTCCCGTTAGCTTCATCCAAAGCTTACCTATTCTGACTTATGATCGGTCTAGTGGGAACCTGTGTTTGTGTGGTGTGTTCAGGTCACAATATCTGATCCATCTATGAGTTAAGTTACTCGTTCGACTAACAGAACGGTAATGAGTGTGTGTAACAAGCTTAACATGAGGGTGAACCATTCTCTAGGCTTATGATGTTGACTAACCTTCTTGGTTTGTTATAATGGAAGTGTACTCACTATGTGTGTGATGTTGTGCTATGCAATATTGTTGCTATGCCATGTGTATATGTTGTATGTTAAATCAATGCCATGTTATCATGACAAATAGTTGCGCGCATCCCGGTAGCCGATGGGCTGCGCGTTAACCATACCAGCCAAGGGTTGTTGAGCCTCTTGGGGGCTCCATATTTATATTGCAGGATGAGGATCGAAGAAGCAGAGTGGATGTAGGTCTACGTCATGTTATACTTTTGGTTATTTTGGATGATAGGCCCGGGATGCGCCTGTGCTCCCGTGGCGTTATATTTTGGTACCGTTATTTTTGACAGTGACGGTTGTTGACGGTTACAGTGGCAGATTACAGTTTACAGCTTACAGTGATGGAATGTAATTAAATACTCGGTATTGTATATGATGTATTTATGGTTTTAGTTCTATGCTCGGGAGTCTGATCATCAGACCGGTACAATGTGTATGTATTCTGCCTTGTTAGCCACGTGGGTGGCTAACGGTGTGTAACACCGACCCGTTTAGTGTTTGGCTAGTTATTTAATTCCGCTGCGATTTTATATGGTTGCTAAGTGCGTAGTAGGGGTGATACACAGGACTTATGAGTTGTTTTGTCTAATTTGTGAATTGTACCCTGTAGAACGGAATTCAGGATGTAATGTTTCAGTTGTATTGTTTAACGTAGTAGCTATGCTGTATACACTACGTATTTGGGAATTGTATCTATATTGTACATGAGTTTTTATTGAGGGCTGTTTCTAGTCATGCAGACCGTAACTCTGTGGCACCCGGATGATATTGAGAATCCGCTGCATAGTTATCTTGCAATATGGCTAGGAGCTTGGTTTTGTACTATTGGATGTTTATTCAGGGGTGTTATAGAAAGTGGTAACAGAGTGTTGAAACACCCCTAAACAGTTAGTGTAGGATCGGGTGGCTAACTCAAACTAACCCAAGGTGTGAGTCTAAGAGTTGGTTTGACTCAATCAGCCTTTGTAAGTGAGAAACACTCTGTGATGTGGAGGCACTTAATCGAATTGTTTAAACTAAGGGTGCGGAAGACTTTAAGGTAATTGAAACGAAACGATGCGGAAATGAAAGAAGGACTCTGTGGAACTCAGCAGGATACACAAATTAGCTATTTCATTTCTTGGTCAAATAAAACAACTTACTAATGGCCACTAAGTAGAAGGGATCTACTTAGCAGTTTTTCACTCACTCACCCAATACACTTTCTAATCAGATCAATGGTAAGCGTAGTGAAACTAGGATCTTCCTAGGCAGAGTCTATCTAAATGTACTAACTAACTTGGTACGTATCTTCTCTCTCTCTCTGGCTTACAAAACAATTCTTTCTCTCTCTCTAAGCTCTGAAATGTTCTTCAATAAAAGCACACTTGAAACTAGCTATTACATGACCTATTTATACTAGCATTACAAACGGTAGGTCGAAGGAGTTAGTTCCGAAAATATCAGAACTAACTTAGTGGGCAACGTCCAACGTCTTTGAGTGGTCTTCTTACTTGGGCCGCGAACTTCGGGTGTTAAGGGAGGACTTTATGACCGTTGTGGCGTTAAGGCATTCCCGAGTTGACTCCTTATTATTCGCAACAACACGGGAGAGTCTGTGAAGCCTCCTTAGTTTCGTGGACTCCATTGAAGTGGCTCACTCTGTGTCTGACTAAGAATGATTGACTCTGTCGAGCTGATTGACTATCTCTGAAACACTCTGATGTCCCAACAGTTTCCCCCTTGTTGCTGATGATAAACCTCCGTGAATCCCGATGGAGTCAATCCTGAAACAGAAACACAAAGAACTAGGGGAACCGACCCTGTCAAAGTTCCCCCTTAATAGCAGCAGTAGTAATTGAGTTCAAGGACTCCATTTAGGTTCCCCCTTAATCGTAGAGGGACTCCAGGCAAGCGAATAATGATAGGCAGTGTAACAAGCATAATAGGCATATTAGATAAAGCAGTTATAGTACTAGACCACACGGTCCAGCAGCAAAAATCCGAAAGCAGTTTAAAGCAACAACAGAGTCACCCGTACACCAGACGGGATTCACCGCTTCCCCTTTTGCTTTCATCAGAGGGAAGCCCATAGTCACAAAGAGTTAGTCAAAAAGATTCACACACAAACCAGCAAAAAGTGTTTAGAACTTTAAAACAGCCTAAGTCCTAACACTACACACACACAACGTCATGGCTAAGGGGTTGGGGTCAGGGAGGCTTGGATATCAAGGAGTTGTTCTTGCAAGGCCGCCACAGTCGTCTCTATCCCAGCGAGTCTGTCCATCATCCGCGTTTGGCCCTGAATCAACTCTGCTGCCTGCGCGAGGAGTCGCTCCACTTTCTCCAGGAGGGGTAGGAGAGAAGCTTGAGGGACTGCCTCTTGAGAAGTGGAAGTTCCCGCCGTCGTTGGAGTTGATGGTGGGGGCAGCAGCTTGGATTTGTCGATAGATGTCAGCCGATTCAGATAGCGGAGGTTGATGGTGTCTGCCTCTTCGATGGACTCTGGCGTCGATGTCGCCAGGGGTACCTGAAAGAATTTGAGAATCCGAGGCAGCCAGAACACATACCCCAGGGAGTGTTTCGGGGTGTCGACAGACTGGGCTAAGTGATGGAGAACAATGTGGGCCAGATTAATGGAATGACGGTTGATTATGCAGTACATTATGGTGAGGTCCAAGCAGTTGACCATGAGATTTCCTTCTTTTCGGGGACAATGTTTTTGATGACAAGTATGTGCAGGAGTTGGTGTAGAATGGAGAGATCGCCACGGGGTATTGGGGAGCCAACTTTTTTCTTTGAGGAGAAAAAGCGGTAGATTTTATTTTGTGGGACCCCGGGGATTTCAGGAAGGACTCCTTTCTCATAGAAGGACATGCCAGTAGCAGGGACTCCAAGGATTTGGGACAATTTTTCAAGATTAAAGAAGATGGGGGTGGAATTAACAAAAGATTGTGCGGCACCGTTTCTGATAACAAGATTTTGAAAGAAATCGACAGACTCTTGGGGATACCACTCCGTTATCTCACAGAAGAGGTGTTTCCACCCTTGAACCTCTAGCATGGTTACTAACTCCCCCAGGTTTGAAGATAGAGCCCATGAGAAATCGAGGAACTTACCCCTGACGATATTTCGTTCTGAAGCGGGGTCACCGAGCATGTAGCGCTGGTTGAAGGGGTTTATCTTCGCACATCTCCGGTGCGGCTTGGGAGGTTTCTGGTCTCTGGTTGAGGTGGCGCCAGTAGATGTATCGTGATTGACGGTGGGCAGTTCTTGTACCGGTGAAGATTCGCCAGAACCAGAGGAGACTGGTTGGGCCTTGACAGTAGAATGGAGAACTCTTTTGGCTGTGGGTCAAGTGGAGGTTTAAGCTTTTCTCTTGCGGGGTTTAGGTTTAGGCGATTTGGGAGGTGTTGTAGATTTTGCGGGAGATGCGGGTGGGGTGGGTGTTGGAGATTTATTGGGTGGGGCTTGCGGTTGATCAGTAGTTTGGGTGTCGGCAGGAGGGTTTTGATCTTGTGGTGGTGGGGATGGTGGCAGGGTTTGTAGCGGGGTGACGTCCTCAACATCCGTTTCAAGAATGTCGGTTTTTCGGCAGACGGTGGTGTTTGATGGGGGATGTATCGCGGGTGGGTGGTGGTGTGGCGGAGTGGTGGGGGATGAGGTAGCAGTGGTTTTAGTGGGAGAGTGAGTGGTGGTGGTGGTGGTGAGTGGAGATGGGTTTGGTGTGGCCATTGATTGGAGGTACGCCTGAAGGCGGATGGGATCTTGGAAGATATCGGCCGGGATATTGATACCGTTGAGATTAATGCCTGCCATTTGGAGATTGTAGTATACTTGGGTGTAAAGGGGATGGAAGTGAGAGAGATGGAGTAGACGGGTGATGGATATAAAGGCTGGAGTCTGCGGAAGTTGCAGAGATGGCGTGTGTCAGGTGAGATAAATGAGGGAACGGCAAGGGTTAGCGAGATTAACGGCGAGGATTAAGGCGGGGTTGGTTTGGATAGATGACGTGGGTGTGTAGCGCCAGAATTATAGACGTTCTAAGCAGTAAAACACATTTCACAGATTCAAGTGCAAACAAAGACAGACTCGATGAGACATGAGGGAGTACCTGCTGAAGATTGCGGTAGGGGCAAGGAGATGCGACCGTCTAGGTAGACGGAGTCAACCCGATTGCTGATCGCAGTGCTTCAAATCGTGCTGTAGACAAGGGTTTAGTAAAGATATCTGCAAGTTGATCTTCTGTGGGCACAAAGTCAAGGTGGATGAGCTTTTTCTCGACACAGTCTTTCAAGAAGTGAAAACGAATTTCAATATGTTTGGTTCTTGAGTGTTGGACTGGGTTTTCGGATATTTTGATGGTGCTTTTATTGTCACAGAAAATTGGGATTTGTTCTTGGGGACATGATAGTCTTGAAGTTGTTGTTTCATCCAAAGGAGTTGGCAACAGGCTGCAGCAGAGACATACTCTGCCTCCGCTGTAGAGAGTGCTACAAAGTTCTGTTTTTTGGAGGACCATGAAACGAGGCAAAGACCCAAGAACTGCGCATTACCTGAAGTACTCTTTCGATCTTGGAGAGAACCAGCCCAATCAGAGTCGCTATATCCAGATAAAGTAAAAGTAGGAGATCGTGGATACCATAGATAGAGTGTACTTGTACCTTTAAGATAACGGAAGATACGCTTGACTGCTTTGAGGTGAGATTGCTTTGGTGCTGCTTGGAAGCGAGCACGAGACAGACTGCGTGAAGAATGTCGGGACTGGCAGTCAGGTACAAGAGGGACCCTATCATTCCTCTATATTCTGTGGCATTGACACCAACTCCGTCATCGTCAAGATGAAGTTTGGCAGATGTACAGCTTGGTGTGGACATACTCTTGGCATTTTTGAGGTTGTACTTGTCAAGGAGTTCCTTGATGTACTTTTGTTGATGGATCTTGATCCCTTCCTTTTCTTGTTGAATTTGTAATCCTAAGAAGAACTTGAGCTCACCTAACTCATTCATGGAAAACTCTTGCTTCATGAGGTTAGCAAAATGGTCACAGAGGGTGTTACTTGTAGAGCCATAAATGATATCATCAACATAAATCTGTACTAGAAGTAAGTCATGCGATGAGTGAAGAATGAAGAGCGTTTTATCTACGTTACCTCGAGAGAAACCATTTTGCAATAGATATGTAGACAGTCTTTCATACCAGGCGCGCGGAGCCTGTTTCAGTCCGTAAAGGGCCTTACACAGTTTGTAGACGTAGTCGGGATGGACGGAGTCTGTGAACCCTGGAGGTTGCTCGACGTAGACTTCTCTATCAATATAGCCATGGAGGAAGGCTGTCTTGACATCCATTTGATATAATGTGAAACCTTTGAATGCAGCAAACGCAATTAACATGCGAATTGCTTCAAGACGAGCTACGGGTGCGAAGGTTTCATCATAGTCAATCCCTTCTTCTTGATTGTAGCCCTGGACGACCAATCGAGCTTTATTCCTGAAAACTTGTCCTGCATCATCAAGTTTATTACGAAAGACCCAACGAGTACCAATTGTTTGTTGATGTGTGGGTCGAGGAACTAACTCCCATACAGCATGTCTTTGGAGAGAATTTAGTTCCTCCTGCATTGCAATGACCTAATCACTATCAAGGAGTGCTTCTTTGACATTTCTTGGTTCAGTGCTGGAGAGAAAAGCACCAAAGGCACAGAGGTTTTGCATAGCTTGGAGACGTGTTTGAACACCGGAGTTTGGGTCTGTATATGTTTTCAGGAGGGTGGGCTGATTTTGTTGGAACTGTCGACGTGAAGCAGGAGGGGGTGTCTTTGTCAGAAGAGTCAAAGTTCAAGTTTTGTGGTAAGGGTGTCTCCGGGTTATGTCAGAGTCAGTAGAGTCTGATGATTGTTTTTGTTTTCCGGAGAATCATTAGGAGTGATGGATTGGGAATCGGGAGTCTTCCTATGGGTACAGTGATGAAGTGTGGATTAGTGAGGAAATCGTCGGGAGCAAAGTCAAGTTGATCAGAAGATGAGCCAACATTGTGGGACTCATCGAACTTGACATGGGGACTCTCTTCTAAACATTGAGTTCTCAGATTGATAACACGATAAGCTTTGCTTTTAGAGGAGTAGCCGAGAAAAATACCTTCATCACTTTTAGGAGAGAACTTACCCAAGTTGTCCTTACCATTATTGTGGATAAAGCACTTACATCCGAAACGCCTGAGATGAATGAGACTTGGTTTACGTTGACGGAGTAGTTCATAGGGTGTCTTGTGAAGGAATGGATGAATCAGCGCACGATTTAACACATAGCATGTTGTGTTAACAGCTTTTGCCCAGTATGATGGAGTGAGTTGACTGTCAATAAGCATGGTGCGTGCCATTTCTACCAAAGTTCTATTCTTTCGTTCAACCACTCCGTTTTGTTCCGGAGTGCGTGCGGATGAGATTTGGTGATCGACTCCGTTGTTCCTGCAAAACTCATCAAACGACTTGTTGCAAAATAGTACCCTGGTCCGTTCTCAGGGTTTTCAAAGTGAATGAAAATTTGTTGATAAGCATTTTATGGAGGTTGACGAACTCCGTAAAGTTTCATCCTTAGTAGATAGAAAAATGACCCAAGTCCACCTAGAATAGTCATCGACTATGACCAGAATGTACCTCTTACCACTTCTGCTTTGTGTACGCATGGGACCACAAGATCCATGTGGAGCAATTCTAACGGAGAGCTAGTAGAGAGAGTCGACTTACTTTTGAAGGAGGACCGGGTGTGTTTACCTTTTACGCATGCTTCACAGACAGAGTCTGTGTCAAAGTTTGTGTCGGGTAAACCAATCACCAAGTCCTTGCTTTTGAGTTTGTTCAACAGCCTGTGATTTGTGTGACCAAGTCTGGAGTGCCACAACAATGAGTTTTTGGAATGCACGTTGAGATAGACTTGATCATCTGGATTAATGGAGTTTAAGCACATTTTGTAGAGATTTCCTTCTCTACGTCCCACAGCTTTTAAGGAACCTGTACGCTCATCATAAACCTTACAATCCGAAGAGGAGAAAAGTACCAAATTGAATCTATCACAAATTTGAGAAATACTTAGTAAACTATGTTGAAGTCCAGTGACCAGATGGACTCCAACAATTTTAAACTTTGAGGGGTTACCTACGGAGCCAACTCCCACGATTTCACCCTGGTTGTTGTTTCCAAAAGTAACCTTACCTCCTTGGTAGGATGAAAGCGAATTGAATTGATTTGGATCTCTAGTCATGTGACGAGAACATCCACTGTCCAAGTACCAGCTGTCTCCATTCGCCTTCACCTACAAAATAACAGATCATTTGTTAGATTTGGGAACCCAGATGTACTTGGGTTCCCTTTTCGAGCCAGATCTTTTCAATTCTTCTCGTGCTTCAAGTATCAACTTAACACGTTTGACGTTAAACGAAAGATCTTTTTCAATTTATCACATGCACTATCTCTATGTCCAAGACTCTCGCAGTAGCCACAAATTTTGGTTGGAGGAAGATTGACGTATTTCTGTTGTCCTTTCCACCAGGAGTCAAACTTCTCCTTTTCTTGATATCGTTTGGCTTTGTTGTCGAACTTGGACATATTCTTTGGGATATCGAATTTACCTTTATGCCCCTTGGGCTTCAATTGAGTGGATCTAACTCCAGATTGTAGAGTCACAATCTCTTGAGAGAGTTGTTCTACTTTGGATCGAAGATCATCTCGATCTTGGCTAATTTCTTTGATCTTGGAGTTGGCCCACTCAGGTAGTTCGGAGGAGGTGACTTGTTTGATAAATTTGACTGGCTTGAGAGAGAGAGCATGCTCCTTTTCTTTCGTTTTTGGGTGAGGTTTTGATAGTGGTGTTCAGGGATATTGTAACACCCCGGTTCTCCAATCCCAAATTAACAAATATAAAATTTCTGATAAACATAATTACTTTTATATTGCAGCGGAAATTAGTAAATTACAACCACCGGAGTGCTACACGCCACACCTGCTCTTAGCTAACAGGTGCACAGGTTATTACAACCCTCACAAAAATTCCCCCAAGTGCTATCATTCTAACTTCAATCCCTTTTCTTTTTCTTGCTAACCGCTAAGTTGCTACTAAGTCACTGATAACAACAATGCACAAGGGTAACAAAAGTAACCTATCCTATCCCAACTTAGTTCTTTCCAGAGTACTTGAAGAAGTTCTTGACCACGCGGGTGGAAACAAAAGTAGACTCACGCTCAGCATCCCTATAGTTGTGTATACTTTGGTACCAATCATCAAGTGTAATCCTAGTGACCACAGGCGACAGCTTCTTTGAGTAAGTGAAATAAGCAGTAATATAGAGAATATCTAGAGTGGTATCCTCCTTCCAGATAACCTCTCCATAGTAATCATCCTGCAACCATAAATCCATACATACACACACAAAAGGGGTTGCACAAAATCAGCGAAACTGAGTAACAATTACCTCACCCTGTAAAATTCATTTTCTCTTTAAAACTCTTTGCATAACAAGTAAGCATCCAACATCATCACACAAGCAGAGGCATGCAATAAGAGTATATCACACAGAAGAGTTTACCTGCCCTTGGATTACCATCACATTCGTACCTCGTGAACCGGTTGAATCTCAGCACCCCACTGGAATCACAAAGTGAAATCCACAAATCTCAATTCTCTGGCCCTATATCCTTAAGTGTGCACACCCCCTAAGGCTAACCATAGCTCAAAGAGTAGATCATAGGACGACCCCAATTCACTGGTAGGAGTCTAATAATCACCCGCCAATACGGCAAGCCATAAAATGACTTAATATTCAGTTGCTCAAATAGCTTTTCTCAATGAGGCTAACCATAGCCTTTCTCAATATCACCATCCAATCAACCAACAAGTCCACCATCACATAGTATCACACACAATACAATTTCCAATCCAACATTCATAATCATGATCAAATAAGTAGTAAAACTCTTGAATAGATTCTTCACAATTTGTGTAATAATAAGCTCCTTCCATGAATATACCATTCACTAAACCAGAAACCAGCTCAATCTCTTATCAGTCATAAATCAACACTCAACACAAGGATAACTCAAAAATCATTCCCAAAACCTTCTAGAAGAATATTACAACACAATCATCCTTAGAAAGGGGTTAAGATATCCACACCACATTTTCTGTTAAATAGTCAAAACAATATCATTCCTAACCATTCAAGGCTAACCAAGCAACAAAACACCCCAAACCATACTTAAACACAATTTCCTTCTTTCCAAGTTTTAGCACACATATAACCGTACAGGGCTTCCCTATATATTTTACACTTCACCATCTCTTAAAAATTCAACCACAAGTCATATTAGGACTATAATGACCAGATAAACCATTAAATCCAATAACCAACACACAATTACACTTATACAAGCTTAAAGCACACCTTTAACCCAAATACTTCCTAATACTTCGAATGCCTTCCCAAATTATTTTCGACCTATATTTTTGACCATGGATCTAAATTCGAAATATAAGAATACCCTCAAAATTTCAAGGCAAGATGAATTCGGAAACCTATTTAACTAAGTCTCAAGGCTTAAAGCACCATTTAAGCCCTCCCACCTTAACCTAGCATTTTTATGTCTAACCACGAGTTCCAACCACCTATAATCAATTATTAAGAGTTAATATAGGTATAATAACACACCAAACTCAACAAAATCCCATCGAAATCACTCATGGAGTCTTAAAACACATTTTTCCTTCCTAAAAGTTTCCTAGAAATTATACTACTTCCCAAAGGTATTTTCCCCTGAAATTTTGAGTTTAGTCTAGTAATAACTATCTAAGAACACTGTAAAAATTTAAGATCAAGAGAACCTAGGGTTCGGAAGTTACCATCAACAAGAGTTAAAGCTCAAAATCAGGGTTTAAAGAAAGAAACGGTGAGCATAAGTGTTACCTGGACTCTCCTTTCCCTTCTAGCCATGACCTAACAAGTTCCTTAGCTAATTGAATCAATTTTTTCCACCAACCAATTCGCCCAAGGTCACCAGCTTCTTCTCCCTCCTTGAAATCTTGTTTTCCTTGATTTCTAGCTTGAATTCTCTTCTCTAATGGTGGGTGTTGTGTCCTATGAGCTTCTATGGTACTATAATGGCGTGAGGGTGAATAAGAGAATGAAGAGATGAAGTCGGTTGTCCTCCTTCTTATCTTGGCCGAAAGTGAATTAGAAAATGGCTTTAGATTTGTAAAATATAAGCTAATGATTACCTAGATATCCTTATCTCTTCCTAAGCCATTAGATTAGTGACAATTGTCTAGGTTAAATCCCATCCTTCCACCTAAGCCACGGTGCATTAAATGAAGGAGACAAGTGGCATGGCTAATAATGAGAATAAGACAAAATAGAAAGATGTCTTCACTTACAGCCGTTGGATCGTAGATATTTTGCTAGGATAGATCTCCACCATCCATGTGTGACCTCCCCTCATTAATGAAGGTGACACAAGGCTTCTCTTGATTGGACCATGTGTAACTAATCATCTCTTGACACCTCGACGCTTACATCATCATTATGTCATGCCAACATCATCACTACATCATCACTACCTCATCACTGCATCATCACTACATCATCATGGTCAAAGTTGACCATTGACTGTAGACACCAAAAATTCTCACCCCATAAAGCAAATTCCGAGATAATGAATAAAATAAGGGGGGTCGTTGCCTTTCTTTCTCAATACGTATTAGCGTGGGTGCCAAACAAAACTATTGTTTTTATAATCTTTTCAAAGCATTCATAAAAACAAGATTCTTCAAAATGAATTTCGACGACAGTCCGGTTTCAAAACCATCCCTCTTTGTTTATTCACTTATTTTACTATTTTATTTTGTTCATGTTCTTTTTGTTTATTTATTCATATATCCGCTTTTTTATATTTTATTTTATTCTACTATTAACATTAGCATTTTTATTTTCATTTCCATTTATACATGTACAAATTCAATCCACACTTAGTTCTAGCCCAATTCCTTAAACCCACACTATTTTCAGCCCATCATCACAAAGCCCATGAACACTTCAGAAAACCCTAATCTTCTCCATATCAACATCAAAAAAAAACCCTGGGCAGGGGGATAATTCCTGTCCTTGTTTCCTGTCTTCCCGGCGCCACCATCCTCTCCTTCCCTTCTCGATCTCCATCTCATAAATCGCCCGTCTTCTTCTTCCTTCTGTATCACTCGGCCTCTTGATCCATTCCCGGCGTCAGAATTTTGCAACCCGGTCCTTCTCCTTCCCCACTCTCGTCGATCAATGTTTTGCAACCCAACTGGCTCTATCCCTCATTCTCTTCACCATCGGGACTCCCGTCCTCCTCAATCAGAAACCCAGACCCCTTTCGATTTCCCTCTCTGGAGTCGCGAGGCCATGTTTCCCTTCGAGAGCTTCGAATCGCTCACACCAACATCCGTTGCCACCAAATCAACTAGCATTGGGCAGCTCTGAGTCCTTTACCGGCCTTTTGGACTTGGAGCCGCCATCGTGGTCTGTAACACCTCCGACGAGTCCCCGTGCTCACGTTCGAATCTGGACACCACCATCTCTGTCTGAATCAATTTCGCTAATATGCATTTCGTGCTTCTTCTGTTGATGGATGAAGTTTGAAATCGTCTATTCATGTTTGGCTTGCTTTGGATCCGTGACTTTGTTAATTTCTTCGGTTTGATAATTGAGTTGTATAACCAAACCTGCCTTCCATTTTGTACATATTGACCATTGACACAGGTTTTGTAAATCACGTTGATTCGGATCGACATTTTTTTAGATCCTCACCTCTTTCTGGCCTTTGGGATGGCACTTAATGACATTGTTCGGTGGATTGCTATGTTGGTTAGTTTTCGTTTTCAGCTTGACCCGTATGCTGCCGACATTTGAGGTCGATCTATACCCTCAATTTCTCTTTTCGTTTTTCTCTGTTGGTTTTATGGCTTAATACTAAGTCTTATCTTGGCTAATTGTCCAATCATTGGGATTTGTCTGCTGAGCAATGGCTATGTATTTCGGGTTTGTTCGATTACTCATTTTATCTGTTGATTGGGGGGATTTGTTTCGAAAAAGAGCGACGATTTGCTTATCGACTTGGTTTGGTCTCTGATGTGTTTGTTCGAGAGATTAAATGCAGCTTTATCATTGTTTGATTACAATTGCCTTCTTGACTCATTCACGAAGCGATTCTTATTATTTGTTTGGTCTGTGGATTTGGATCTGTTGACTATACGTTGGATTCTCCGTATATTTTGGCAGCCTTGGTATTCCAGCTTGTATCTCATATACCTTAAGAAGATTATGTTATGCGGAATTCTGACGACTCTTTTATTTTGCTTGGCTACTTGACTGAGATGTTAGAGATTTGGTTGAGCTTACAGATTATGAGATTGGTCCCTTTCTTTGAGCATCGGATACTTGGGCATGACATTACCCCATTGCGGGCTTCAGCTTCTGTCGGTTTTTCACATCCCTCAACTTCGGCACTTTATACTATTGACGTATACGTGTTGGTTTTGTACTATAAATCGAGTTGTTTATGATCATATATTTAACGGGCCTCTCTCTTTCCGGCCTTTGGGAATCGAGGCCCACGGCCCAGTATCCTTATGTTTATCAACCCATTGATTTTTACTTTCTATCTCTGTGGACTTGCTTGAATCTGATTTGGGCTCTGATCGTGGTCTGGTGGTATGACTTTGATGACCGAGGTACATATGCTATTGATTGGATGTGGAGGGGTTTACTTAACTTGGGTCTCGCGAGATGCAGCTTGACTTTGGGCCTTGCAAATTGACTTCTCCTGCGCTTTGGGCTTACCTTATACTGGTTTGGAAATTCTATCCTCGACAAGTTTTATGATTCAATTGCCTTTCATATTTAATTGTCCTTGCGCATTGATACCGGTTTGGAAATTAGATTGAAACTAGCATTACTTGACCCTCGCGCTTAGATAAGAGCATGAATTGAGTTATAGTTGCCCCTGCTATAATTGTTAGACAAATCACCCGTTGGCTGGTTGGTCCTTATTAATTCTTCATCTTAGAGGGAAATGATATAAACCCTTCTAGGTATGATCCCACATGACTCACAACCCCTATTTTGGATACTACACTTTGGTTTGAGTCATAATCAAAGATGACGAATTAATTTGAGTAGCAACCCCAATGCTTGATTTATCTTACAATCCTTAGCATTTGTTGGCAGTTTGAAACTCTTTTCTATGTTCTCGGTTGGGGTGTGGGAGATGATTAGATTGCCCCCTTTCCTCCCATTGAGAGGGGCCGTATGATCCAATTGCACACACCCCAACCCTCTTACATTTCATTACTAATTAATCTTGTGTCTCTTTGTCTGTGTTCCACGACATATTGCTTGAGGAATGAGGAACTGCTCGGGGACTAAGGAGCTGGATCTTGGCTAGGACTACCGGGGCCCTCCCTTCAAACATGAAAAACGGTTGGTGTATCTCTTCGGATCCCCTTCAGCTCGAGTAAGGCGGCGTCGATGCGACCCCCCTAGCAGCTCTTTTAATTCAGCATTTCAATTCAACACTTTAATTTTGTTATCGTGAGTTGTAATTTGCCAATTGGTTTGTGTTGCCTAGCATAGTCTTGGATTTCATAATTCTCTGTATTTGTCGGCTTGATCGTTTTTACTCTGTCTATCTTTCGTACATATTTTGAATGCTTGTTTATACATTTTGGTTCTATTATACATTGGGCGTTTTATTTGTTAGTTTCATCTTATAATTGCTAGATTGGTTTAGTACATGTAGCCATAGCATAGCCTTCAGGTCTACCCACTTAATTACTGGACAAATCAAGTCTGGATTAGAAAAAGCCCTAGGACCATTCATAGATGTTGCCCACATTAAGGTCGTAGTACCCGAGGGTCGTAGTACCTGTTTGTGGGAAACATCTCTCCTAAAAAAAAAACTTTCCAAACAATCCTTAATGTCACAATAAAACTCACAATCAATGATTCGTTTCAACCAATAAAAATCCATTTCAAAACCAAAATTCATTTCCAAATTCAGCCCAAAAATTCAATTTCAAATCACTCTCTCATCAAACACACTACAAAATCAATCTCTCGTACTCATCCAACACTCTTTCAAAAGCAATCCTTCTCACACTCATTCTTCATACACAATTCAAAATTCATGGGCAATCCCAACTTCAAATCATCCAGCTGAGCCCAATTCGATGCCCAAATCTGGCCCTTTTTCAAAACCAAATTCGCCATTCTTCAAGGCCCAATCCGACTCATTTTTTTAAAGCTCAATTCAAATCCAATCAATCCAATTCAATTCAAGCCAAATTCAATTCAAACCTAATTCATTCAGCCAAATCCAATTCAAACCTAATTCAATTTCAAATTCAATTCAATTCAAGACCAATCCAATTCAATTCAATTCCAACCCATTCAAATCCAAATTCGATTCAATTCCAAACTCATTCAAATCCAAATTCATTTCAATTCCAGTTCAAATCAATATTCATTCAACCCCGATTCAACTTCGATTTCAATTCAATTCAATTCTATTCCAATTTCTCCCACACTCTAATTGTCTCATAGACCCGAGCGTCTCACAGACTTTGTCATTCTAATGATTCGAATGTCTCACAGACCGAGCATCTTACAGACCCGATCATCTCACAGATCCGAGCGTCTCACAGGCTTCGACATCTCAAGGTTTCAAACGTCTCACAGACTGAGCGTCTCACAGACTAACCTCTCAAACACCTCAAAATCCTCAAAACTCCTAAAACCCCAAAATTCTGAACTACGTAAGGTCTGATCTCAACAGGGAGTTGAGTACGTAGGCAACCCACACAGGTGCGACCCCACATCAATCAAAATGCCATTTTTCACTCAGCCATCTCACCTCCAAGCACCCCGTATTGTCTCACAGACCTGAGTGTCTCACAGACCTGAGTGTCTCACAGACTTTGTTATTCCAATGATTCGAATATCTCACAGACCAGAGCATCTCATAGACCCGAGCGTCCCACAGATCCGAGTGTCTCACAGATTTCGACATCTCAAGATTTCAAACGTCTCATAGACCCGAGCGTCTCACAGACTACAACACCCCATACATCAAGCTTTTCTAAAAACCTTCAAAATATCAAAATTTCCAAAACCCGAAAATCGTGAACTACGTAAGGTCTGATCTCAACAGGGAGTTGAGTACGTAGGCAACCCACACAGGGTGCGACCCCATTCCAAACAAAAACCCCTTTCCCCCTCTAAGGTGGCTCTCGTACTTCTCAAAATGCTCAAACCTTCTTCGGCTCCCACAAACTTCAAACCATCAGACTCTAAGTCTTGTCTATTCACTCAAGCTCAGATATTTCCAAATCTTCATTTCATACTCATCCAAATTCCTCAATTCCCTCTTCTAGGCGCTGGCTTGGCAGAAAAGCTCGCCTCACACTCTCTCTCTCTCTCTCTTTTCTCATCCTAATCCTATCCTTGGCTTTTAAATGAATCTCTTTAATAAGGTTTTGAAAGAAGGTAATCCCGACAATTGGAGACCGAGGTTTCCTCGGGCACCAATCCGAAGTCGTGGTCGTTGTCACTTCCAAGGGGTGTAACCCAGTGCGAACCCACACAGAATCTCTGAAATGACCAGATAAGTCCTATCCATAGGCAACAATCTCAGAGTCAATTAACGGTTCTTAGAACCCGATATTCCTTCCTAGTTATCATAGGTCAAACTAGGTGGCGACTCTAGTCAACTCCGCTTTATAGAGGCATAAGTCCGCGTGGGGCCCATTGAGCGGGTGTAGTGCTCACTAGCATTCCCCTTATGCTTTCTGGGAAGACGGACGATGAGTAGGTATTTGAGGGATGCCAAGGTGACAGGTTTTCACCCTCCACAGAATGGCATTTTAGGATCTAGGCTTTTCAGTCAGACCATTTAGATAGACCCCCCCTCATACCGAAAAATCACCCTCCACAGAATGGCGACTCTGCTGGGGAAAACTTGAGTAAGTTTTTCTCAAACTCAAGGAAGACTGAACTCCTTTCAAAATTGTCGGGATTTCCTCACTTCTTTCGAAACCTTCAAGAGATTCACTTCGAAAGCCTTTAGGATTACTCTACTCCACACTTAGAGTGTGATTGGTGAGGATAGTTAGGATGAGAGTGTGTAGCTTATACTTGAGTTTGCTTGCCATCTGCGCTTTGCTTGCTACATGATTGCGTGATTATGCTAGACTAACTTGCAGGAACTCCAGGTAGGTGGGCCCATTAGGGGTCTAACTTCTTCCCTCTCTTTGCCTGCGCATTTATTTACCGTTTTTGGTTGTGATATTGAACTATTAGGAATAGTCCTGAGGTGGGTGCATAGGGTAGCTTAGGACATGCATTCCTCTGTGTCACCCTTGATATTTGCGGTCGGGATAAATATTGGTCCACAATTGATTCCCCATGAGCAGATGCCCTTCGTAGTAAGGACTATGCACACGAGGCGGTATGATCGTAGTATCTACGCCTTGAAACTCATGATCCTTCAACACTTACCTTTTCGTGTCAAAGCCAGCATATAGTGAACTCTGAGCCTTCAGTGTCCAGCTGCCTAGTCCCGTGTCTAGGATGGGTTTATGGGTAGTCACCCCCTTGTATGCCGCCTGTCTGACCACCCTTTGCATTACCCTGAAGATTGCATGGGCTCAGTTCTCCAAGTGTCCACTGCACCACGGGTGTCTCTAAAGCCTGATGTCACGCTACACGTCCATAGAGGATCCCGTATTTACCGGATACCCATACATGGCACAACGTAGTCAGTGAATAATTTGGACTTTAGACACACCTGACCGTGCAGACGACGGGAGACCCGACCCCATGCAGTACTTCCCCAAGTTTTCTGGAAAGTGAGCATGTTGTGATAATCACCGGCCGTGGCTCATGTGACTGTATCACTTCGGGTATCCTGACCTTTCGAACTTAAGCACTCCGTCTTTCTCGATGACGTGCCCCACAAGGCATAATAGAGATAAATCCCGAGAGATGAACAGTGAAGGGACGACGGTTCCCCCGGTGGTATGGAAGCATTGATTGACCTGGAAGGTGATTATCCCAATCATTCGCACTCAGCTCCACATAAAATCAGCCACGATTTTTATTTTGCACTTACATCTATGTGTGATCACGTTTCAAAAATGAGCAAAGATCAGAAAATGAATCATGTCAAACGCTCTAATGAAATCTCTTCAAAGCCGTTTATCTCGAATGATTTCCAAAAAAATAATGATTCCAAAACCGTTATTTCCACAGCAGTTTCAAAGCCGATTTCAATCAAAGTCTTCCAGAAAACAACCTGTATTAAGCGTTTTGCAAAGAACAGATTTCAAAAATCTACTACTTACAAATGACTTTCAAACAATCTTTTTCACAAATGTTGTTTAAAATAAACTATTTTCACAAAAAGATTTCAAATAAAACCTACTTTTCGCAAACGAATTTTGAAACAAACGTTTTTCACAGACTTTATTTCAAAATAGTTCTCAAAAACAGTTTTTAAAGTTGATTTTCACAAACACATTTTAAAATAAATGATTTAGTCCCCATGTTGTGACCCGCTATTTTTGAAGTTCAACCCACCTTCAAGAGCAGCAGTCATTACCGTGGAGCGCACTAGTCATTTCGTGTTTTCACAAAAGTGATGGATTTTCTCAACGATTTTGTGCTCAATCACTCACCTTTCCTTTCTCAAAATGTCTCCCATTTTCCTTGTCGGAGCAAGTGGAGCAGATGAAGATTGACAACACGGTTTTAGCCAAAAATCAGAACCGTACCCAACCCGAGTCAAGCGACATGAAGACTAACAACAACTGTTCAAGTCCAAACTGTTGAAAGTCAGGAGAACACCAACCCGTTTTATTCAATCGTGGTACGGCTTCGCTGCAACAACCTGAACTCGAGCGAGCAACCAGTCAAATGCCCGAAGACGAACGAGCAGTCAATCAGGAGCCCGAAGATGAATGAGCAGTCAGTCAGAAGCTCGAAGACGAAGTAGAAGAATTTGGGAGAAAGTTTTTAAGCTCAAACTCCCCATTTAATGACTTTTAGAATTGATGTATAGGTTTTCCCCTAGCATTCTTTTCTCTCTTGTTCATTTCTGAATAGATTACCTGTATAGGTTTATACATTCCCTTCGAGTTTATTTAGGTCAATGTGTATAGGGTTCCCCACTCCCTATTTTATTTGCGAGTGATTGAGTGTCAAATTCATATTGAGAAAATCCACCACTTTGAAAACACACGTTTTCAAAATTGTTTTTCCAAACTTGGTTTCTTTTGGCATGCCCGTATAATGAAAAGAATGAATAAGGATCGACCCCTCACAGTTATATATCATTCATCAAATTTGCTTTATGGGGCGAGGATTCACGGTATCTATAGAAGGCATCCCCTGAACAAACACATCAATAAATACGACCAGCAAGAGGCAAAACGCATGCATGCATTCATTACAAAAAGTCTCATGCATTCTCGGTCAGGTCAGTCAAATTCGTCAAACATACACAAATCCTATCCACCTCAGAAAAATTCCAAAATCATGTGTGTCATTGTCACCACACCCCACACCAGCTTTCATCCCAATATCTCGACCGCTAGAGCCCGATCTTAGAAGGATAGAAAAGAAAACCGAGTTCAAATCTCTCCCACTCAGAATCACCATGCGCGCCAGTGACTAAAAGGGAAAGAACCTGTCATACCGTGGGACCACCATGCGGGAGTTGTCACTCCCTAAAAATTCAAAATCCAGCGGCCAATCACCAACCCGACCTCATTTGAGAATTACCACTCCGACAACGACCCCAACAGCTAGACCATCTGCAAGGCCAACAGTAGTGGGACGAGCTTCATGAACCATGAGCTGAATTTGACTCAAGCGAGACTAGGTGTAGCCTTACCACTCATGCATTGCATCCAAAACAAAAACAAACACAAAAAACATTCAATCAACCATTTCCATTCACCATTTTCAGCATTTCATGCATCCTATATGTAGTAATTCCATATTACCACAATAAATCGCATGGTAGATAATCGCATTGGCATACTCCCATATCGAAATGACATCTTTGGGAAAATCGTGGGAGATTGATTGAACATAATGCGTGAACCACTTAACTCTTGACCCATCAATGAATACAAGGGTCTAATTAAAATCAGCACCACGACCAAGTGAGTAGTGTGCGAAGAGCGGTATTTTCCCTTGAATTCTGAATAAGGATATTGGACAATCCACCGAGCGATGAGGGCAGATAGAGTGAGTCCATAGAGGTAAAACCATGAGCGACTTGTGTATTCCTCCAGCACATGGAGAGGCACAATTCATAGCGAGATCAATGTCGATAAACAGGATACGAACTGTGATTCATGCAAAGATCCGAGATTAGTAAGAAAACAATTATCGACTAATGAGGATGACGAGGCACTTAGGAATAAAAATCCCCACAAAACCAAAAAGCTTTGACTGCCCTTTACATAACCCTTAGTGAGCCCCGCTGAGCCTTTCGTGAAAAACTCTTTCTTCAGAAACTCCACAACATGCCAACCCACGTACATATACTTACCTGCCCTTGCATTAGAGGATCTCAAAGGAGCCGGAGCCATGGTCCCTCCCCACCATCTTCCACAAAACAATGAAATATTCAAAGAAATCAGTGAGTCAATGCAACTCCAAGGCCAAACACCTAAAAGAAAGCTGAAAAGGTTCAAGTAGATCGATAAGTCAATGCAACTTTGAAGCTGAAAGCCAAAATGCAAAGCAAAAGATGCTTGAGGAAGTTGATGAGCCAAATGCAATTTCAAAACACACAAAAATGAGAAGAAAGTTCAAATCGTACACCAGAAGAGGCAAGAAGGAGAAATCCAAACCAAAAGGACCAATGATGTCCCGAAGAAACCGATAAGGGTTATCAAAGCCCGTCTAATCATTCCACCCATGGCGAAGGTGAAACATATTCTCTATTGCACAAAAGCTCCACAACTCCTAAATAAATCCTCCAGTCCCATGTGACACACATCACACCCCTCAGCCCCGTTATAACCCAATAAAAGACCTCTGACTCGTTAGTTTGAGCGTTAACTGAAAAGTATCGGATCTGAAACATGAATCATAAGCTTCATACTTGTTGTCAACATGTCCCGTCATCCCAAAGGGACCATGAGTGGAAGAGTGTGACCTTACCCCACAAGGTCTTTCGAGTGTGAGTGACTCTTTGATCGAAGCACCAAATCATAAACAGCTAACCCCATTGCAATTGAGGAATTTGTTGGATTGGAAAGTCCAGAACCTCAAAAAGGAATTCTAAGGAAAATACTGCTCCGAGCATCGAGAGTATCATCACATCATTATCACACACGACACCTTACTCACGAGAGATTGACCCGCATCCCTCCATGAGAGGAAAGTGATTCACACATTCCAATTCTGCAATCACTCAAGACCGAACCGAAGATGTCTTATATTCGTAAACCTCATAATAATAGAGATAGAATCATACCTTCTCTTAAAAAAAAACTGCATATGCATTTTGCATCTCTTCTAGCAGTTAGCATTGCATAGCATCATAACTACTTCATTTTCAACATCCGACTGATAAGAACCATGCCTAGTCTCGTGGAAGGTCGAATTCAGCTTCCGCTAGCGAAGCTCAACTCAAAATCAAAAGAAATCAAAACCGAGGCCATCCGGAGCCATACGACGATCTTCCCGGAGCCATCTAGCGTCATCGGGCCTCATCAACACCATATCCAGAACCAAACTAGAGCCATGCAAGAGCCATCCTCAGACATTGAGACCGTCCCAGAGACTATCCCCAGGGCTACACAGGAGCCATTTCCTCACCAAGGTCGTGCCTACAGAATTTCGAACTACGTATGGTCTGATCTCAATATGGAATTGAGTACGTAGGCAGCCCGCCCAGGGTGCGACCACCTCAAAGGAAAAATCCCCCCTTTTTTCCTCACTATCACCAAATAGAGCCATCTCGTAGCCCTTCCCGGCCATCCTGAGCTATCCTGGAGCCATCATGAGAGAACCTTGAAGTCATAACCGGACCGAAGCCATCAATCCATGACCAAGAAGTTATCAACCACAACAAAAAATATCTACCACTTCAAAATATGTCCAACACAACACAATCCACCAATCACATCAACCCATCATTCGACTCAAAATCCAAGCCAAAGCAAAACCCACCGACCATCCCGAAAATCTTCACCCAATTGAAACCCACCAACGATCCTGAAATCCCCATTCGATTCAAAACCCACCAACCATCCCAGAGTCGTTGCTCACAAGGGAGCCGCATATCAAACGGAGCCATCTCAGAGCCATTCCGGAGCCACCCGACCACAATGGAGCCATCCGGTCATACCGGAGCCCTCGGATCATTTCGAATCCCTACCCATCAACCATCCCAGAGTCGTTGCTCACAAGGGAGCCGCATATCAAACCGGAGCCATCTCAGAGCCATTCCGGAGCCACCCGACCACAATGGAGCCATCCGGTCATACCGGAGCCCTCGGATCATTTCGAATCCCTACCCATCAACCATCCCAGAGTCGTTGCTCACAGGGAGCCGCATATCAAACCGGAGCCATCTCAGAGCCATTCCGGAGCCACCCGACCACAATGGAGCCATCCGGTCATACCGGAGCCCGCATATCATATCGAAGCCAAACCCATCAACCATCCCAGAGTCGTTGCTCTCACAGGGAGTTGCGTATCAAACCGGAGCCATCTCGAACTCTGGAGCCAAAAGTCATACCAAATCCCGAAACCATAGTGCACATCGGGCAAAGACCACCAAAACAAAACCGAAACACAAGTCCCACACTGACAAAGTCAAGGGCGACATCAACAAAAAAACATTCGACTATCACATCCCTCACAAAAACAACCAAGAAGCATCCAATCCGGATCAATCCACATCAAAGCCATCCTCAAATCAATCTATCACCACAAACAACTTCAGATCAAGCTTTCATCACAGCGAGTTTCGTACAACTCCATCAAAGTATTATAGGCTCATCATAAGTCCTATAGCTAGATATCAAGAGGTCTAGTTGAGGCACTCCTAAGTCCTCGTACTTTCAATCGCATTCTAGGCCCGTCATAAGCCCTAGGACTGGATATCAAGAAGTCCAGTTGAGGCACTCCTAAGCCCTCGTGCACCTTAATCAAATCGGGTTGTTGGTATTATAGGCTCGTCATAAGTCCTATAGCTAGATATCAAGAGGTCTAGTTGAGGCACTCCTAAGTCCTCGTACTTTCAATCGCATTCTAGGCCCGTCATAAGCCCTAGGACTGGATATCAAGAGGTCCAGTTGAGGCACTCCTAAGCCCTCGTGCACCTTAAATCAAATCGGGTTGTTAGTATTATAGGCTCGTCATAAGTCCTATAGCTAGATATCAAGAGGTCTAGTTGAGGCACTCCTAAGTCCTCGTACTCTCAATCGCATTTAAGGCTCGTCATAAGCCCTAGGACTGGATATCAAGAGGTCCAGTGAGGCACTCCTAAGCCCTCGTGCACCTTAAACCATATCGGGTTGTTAGTATTATAGGCTCGTCATAAGTCCTATAGCTAGATATCAAGAGGTCTAGTTGAGGAACTTCTAAGTCCTCGTACTCTCAATCGCATTCTAGGCCCGTCATAAGCCCTAGGACTGGATGTCAAGAGGTCCAGTTGAGGCACTCCTAAGCCCTCGTGCACCTTAAATCTATCAAATTGTTAGTATCATAGGCTCGTCATAAGTCCTATGGCTAGATATCAAGAGGTCTAGTTGAGGCTCGTCATAAGTCCTCGTACTTTCAATTGCATTATAGGCTCGTCATAAGTCCTCGTGCACCCAATCAACCTAATTGTTAGTATCATAGGCTCGTCATAAGTCCTATGACTAGATGTCAAGAGGTCTAGTTGAGGCTCGTCATAAGTCCTCGTACTTTCAATTACATTATAGGCTCGTCATAAGTCCTATAGCTAGATGTCAAGAGGTCTAGTTGAGGCTCGTCATAAGTCCTCATGCATCCTAATATCGTGTAATGCTTCCCGTTGCATTCATACATTGTTCCATTTGCAACCGCATCTCGGTGCACGCATAAAACCTTAGTGAGAATTTTTGGCGCCCCGTCAACCTTGATCCAATTCTGCAAGGTCTTGCAAAATTGAATCAAGGGGAGCCATCTGTAGACACCAAAATTCTCACCCCATAAAGCAAATTCCGAGATAATGAATAAAATAAGGGGGTCGTTGCCTTTCTTTCTCAATACGTATTAGCGTAGGTGCCAAAACAAACCATTGTTTTTATAATCTTTTTCAAAGCATTTCATAAAAACAAGATTCTTCAAAATGAATTTCCGACGACAGTCCGGTTTCAAAACCATCCCTCTTTGTTTATTCACTTATTTTACTATTTTATTTTGTTCATGTTCTTTTTGTTTATTTATTCATCTATCCGCTTTTTTATATTTTATTTTATTCTACTATTAACATTAGCATTTTTTTTTTCATTCCATTTATACATGTACAATTCAATCCACACTTAGTTCTAGCCCAATTCCTTAAACCCACACTATTTTCAGCCTCATCACAAAGCCCATGAACACTTCAGAAAACCCTAATCTTCTCCATATAACAACATCAAAAAAACCCTGGGCAGGGGGATAATTCCTGTCCTTGTTTCCTGTCTTCCCGGCGCCACCATCCTCTCCTTCCCTTCTCGATCTCCATCTCAGAAATCGCCCGTCTCTTCTTCTTCCTTCTGTATCACTCGGCCTCTTGATCCATTCCCGGCGTCAGAATTTTGCAACCCGGTCCTTCTCCTTCCCCACTCTCCGTCGATCAATGTTTTGCAACCCAACTGGCTCTATCCCTCATTCTCTTCACCATCGGGACTCCCATCCTCCTCAATCAAAAACCCAGACCCCTTTCGATTTCCCTCTCTGGAGTCGCGAGGCCATGTTTCCCTTCGAGAGCTTCGAATCGCTCACACCAACATCCGTTGCCACCAAATCAACTGGCATTGGGCAGCTCTGAGTCCTTTACCGGCCTTTTGGACTTGGAGCCGCCATTGTGGTCTGTAACACCTCCGACGAGTCCCCGTGCTCACGTTCGAATCTGGACACCACCATCTCTGTCTGAATCGATTTCGCTAATATGCATTTCGTGCTTCTTCTGTTGATGGATGAAGTTTGAAATCGTCTATTCATGTTTGGCTTGCTTTGGATCCGTGACTTTGTTAATTTCTTCGGTTTGATAATTGAGTTGTATAACCAAACCTGCCTTCCATTTTGTACATATTGACCATTGACACAGGTTTTGTAAATCACGTTGATTCGGATCGACATTTTTTTAGATCCTCACCTCTTTCTGGCCTTTGGGATGGCACTTAATGACATTGTTCGGTGGATTGCTACGTGGTTAGTTTTCGTTTTCAGCTTGACCCGTATGCTGCCGACATTTGAGGTCGATCTATACCCTCAATTTCTCTTTTTCGTTTTTCTCTGTTGGTTTTATGGCTTAATACTAGAGCTAATCATAATGTGTCCGGCCCGGCAGCCCGGTTCGACCCGGCCCGTAAAAAAGCCCGACGAGCCCGAACCCGATAGGGCTTCCGGGCGGGCCTGGACATAAAATTAGGCCCGAATGAAAAACGTGCCGGGCCGCGGCACATTTTTGAGCCGTGGGCAAGCCCGGCCTGGCCCGATTTTATATTATTTATATTATATGTTTAAAATGTATATATACATATTTAATTTTTATATAATATATAAAAAAATTATATATAATATATAAATTTAAATAATTATATATATAATATATTAATTTTAAATAATTATATATATAATATATAAATCTATATTAAAATATATTTATTTGAATTTTTTATTATTAATTTATATTAAAAATAAAAAACCGGGCCGGCGGCCGGGCTTCGGCAAAGTCTGGAAAAACCGGGCCTAGCCCGCCCGCCCGAGCATGTAAAAACCCGGGCTTGGTTTTTGAAATAGGCCCGACGGGCCTAAAAATTTCCTCTGGCCCGCCCGAACCCGCCCGCCCGCCGAATGATCACCTCTACTTATTACTAGTCTTATCTTGGCTAATTGTCCAATCATTGGGATTTGTTCTGCTGAGCAATGGCTATGTATTTCGGGTTTGTTCGATACTCATTTTATCTGTTGATTGGGGGTGAAGTGGAGTTCCACCACATGGAGTAATCGAATGGCTGAGCGAAGAGTACATGCTGCCTGCGGAGACAACAGATGGAACTCTCTCCGACCAAACCCCCTTCCGACTCCAACGAACGGACTCTTTGCGACAAGAAAGCTATACCACAGACAGACTGCGGAGGAGTAATCGCCTCCGACGCAAAGCAAAGATCCTCTCCGAAGAACTAAGAGTCATTCGCCTCCGAAGCAAAGCAAACTCCCTCCGAGGGGTTGGGAGTAATTATTCGAAAAGAAGGGTGAAGTTACATAAAAAGCCTTGTATGACTGAGATATTCTAGAATGATGTAGGCCCACAGAAACGGTTATACACTGTAGAAGAGCCTATAAATAGGAACCATAAGTTATGTAATAGGGTACGCTTTTTATCAATACAATACTTGGAGCTCTCTTTGCAATCTGAGTCTGAGTGCGAGTTCGATATGATCTCATTTGGCGCCGTCTGTGGGAAACGAACGACAACCGCGATCCAATCCACAAGAGTCACGGTTCTTGTCTTTTGTTCAAACATGGCACCACGATCAAGCAAAGGGAAGGGGAAGATGGCTGCGACCGGGGAGAGCTCATTCTCAAAGAAGACCTCACTGATTTGATGAGGAGTTTTGCGCAAGAAGTCAATGAGAAGATGGCTGAAAGCAATGAGCGGTTTCAGCAGGAACTGGCGGATAGAGATCTGGAGCACCAGAAGAAGATCGATGAGATGGCAAATGTAATCGAGAATCTAAAAGCGAAAGCGGATCAAAAAGCGACGAAAGCCGGAAAGGGAAGTCACCACCTAAAGATGCAGAGGAAGACCTCGTCGACATGTCGCTGTATCCCTTCACCGAAAACATTCGGAAGGCGAAGCTTCCACCGTTCTTTGTCGCTCCAGCAATAGAGAAGTACGACGGAACTGGAGATCCCGCTCAACATATCAAGAAGTTCATCTTTGCGATGAACACTCAGGGGATCAGTTCCCAGGCACTCTGCAATCTGTTTCCGGGAACACTTACCAAAAGAGCTCTAAACTGGATCTCTTCTCGGAAACCTCAATCCATCTCAAGTTTCAAACAACTTACAGAGGAATTCCAACTTTACTTCGCGGCAAGTAAAAAGATCCAGAAGGATACGATTGAATTGATGGACGTTAGACAAAGAAGGGGAGAGACGGTGAAGGAATACAGCGAACGCTTCCATAAGCAGGTGGCTGAAATAGACGATGTGGATGAGAAGATACTGGTGAAAGCTTTCGGAATGGATTGGCGAATCCAAGGCTGGCAGGGAAAATTGCTACCAAAGCACCGCAAACTCACGGAGAGTTAGCGGAAATGCTGCACGATTTCTTGAAATCGGAGATTGCGGAAAATAAGGCGAAGAGCTGGCTAATAGCTTCAGGCCGCCTAATGAGAAGAAACAGGGAGGAGCGTCGTCTGTTGGCGCGAATTATGGGGAGACATCCGCTCCGAAACCTTGGGGAGCGAGGTACAAGCCCTACGGGAAGGATCCGGTCACACCTACCCATTCTGGGGTAGGACGACGTACGGAGCAAAGGTGATTTCTATCGCTCCGGGAAGATATGCAGCTGCGGTAAGGGAAGGCTATCTTCCGCCTCCGAAGAAGCTTGCCTCAGGTGAGAGCACATTGGCGTTTTGTGAATTCCACGGGCACTACAGCCAAAGAACGACCAATTGTGTAACATTATCAAGAGAACTGAACAAAATCGATGAGCAAAGAAAGAAACAAGAAAAGCAGAAACAGGAAGCTCCCAAACAGCAAAAGAATAACAGCGACTATCAAACCGATCTCGTTACGGGCATAACGGGGGGGGCATGAGGAATGAAGATCACCCTGAGCTAGACCATAGCAAATCTTTCGATTTTGGGGTCATAACTGGTTTATTCTCAGAAAAGGGGCCGTTCACGGCAAAAGAAAAGAAAAGGCACGTACACGAAGTCCATGAGAAGCTACCAGAGAAGAAAATTCAGAAAAGAGAGCCTTTACCACCCATCTACTTCACGGAAGAAGATGAAGAGGGAGTCTACTACCCCCACAATGACCCCCTCGTCATTCGAGCTCAAATCAATGATAGGATGGTGGGAAACATCCTTGTCGACAGCGGAGCGGGAGCAAACGTGATTTCCCTAGCGGCGTTCCGGAAGCTGGAAATCCCAGATGAAAAGGTCAAGCCGTTCACTGCTACTTTCGGAGGATTCATTGGGGGAATCACGGCTCAGGCCAGCGGCAGTGTCGATGTCACAATGACGTTAGGCCAAAAGGATGATCGGAGAACAGAAAGAATAACCTTATATATCATGCGAGATCTGTCCGGATACAACGTCTATTTGGGGCGACCTGGGATCAATGCTTTCGGAGCTGTCTGTAGCACCTATTATCTCAAGCTTAAATACTTGACAAGGGGCGGAAGGCTGGTGTCCATTCCTGGAAGCCAGAAAACAGCAAGGGTGTGCGAAGTCCGGATTACTGAGGATTTTCCGGAGGAAGACGTAGTCAAAGAGGTCGGCTCAGGTCGGGAGTACGAAGAAGGAGAGCCAGGACACGGATGTCTGGAGAAACCTCCGAAAAGGTGGTGGTACCGGCGGAACAGCCAAGAGAGGTACCCCTAAACTCCGATCCTTCTAAATTTTTCAAAATTGGAAATGCTTTTCACCATGATGAGCAGATTCGCTTAATGAGATTTTTGGAAAAAAGAAGAAAGACATTCGCCTGGAGCCCAAAGGACATGCCCGGAGTGGACGCCAGCGTTATCCAGCATAACTTGAACGTCGATCCGAAGTTTCCCGCCATTCGACAGAGGAAGAGGATTATAGGAAGGGAAAGGGACGAGGCTGCGCGGACGGAGGTCGAAAAATTGCTGGAGGCCGCTTTATTAGAAAAGTCTTTTATCCAAAATGGCTATCAAATGTAGTCTTGGTTAAAAAAGCAAACGGAAAATGGAGGATGTGCGTGGATTTCACGGATTTGAATAAAGCTTGTCCGAAAGATTTTTATCCTTTACCTTCCATAGATAAGCTTGTAGTGGCAACGGCGCAGAGTAGCGTGATGAGTTTTTTGGATGCGTTTTCTGGGTATAACCAAATAATAATGAACAAAAATGACCAAGAGAAAACATCTTTTGTCACCTCAACTGGTATTTTTTGTTACAAGGTCATGCCATTTGGACTAAAAATGCAGGAGCGACCTTCCAGCGAATGATTGACGAGGTATTTCGGGGGCAGTTGTCTCGAAATGTGGAGGCATATGTGGATGATATAGTAGTGAGGAGTGATTCTATAGCCCAGCACATGGAAGACCTTGAGGAACCTTCAATACCCTGGAAATACAAAATCAAGTTAAATCCTGAAAATGTGTCTTCGGAGTCACCCGGGGGAAGTTTTTGGGGTTTATAGTCGGACAAAGAGGAATTGAAGTTGATCCGGAGAAACCCAAGCAGTCCTCAACCTTCCGCAGCCAAGAAACATTAAGGACGTACAAGCCCTAAATGGGAGGCTCACTGCTTTAAGTAGATTTTGCTCCAAACTCCAGGAAAAGTCTATTCCATTTTTTAATATCCTTCGGAAAAATAAAAAATTCCAGTGGGATACGGAGTGTATGGATGCCTTCGAGCAAATCAAGAAAATGCTTCAAGAGCTTCCAAAGCTTGGCGTTCCGACACCAAGCCAGGATCTATTCTTATACCTATCGGTCTCAGAATGGGCGGTGGCAGCGGTATTAATCATGGAAGAGGAAAAGAAAGAAATCCCAGTCTATTTTACTGGAAAGATCTTAACTGCTGCGGAGACAAGATATTCCAATATTGAGAAGGTTTTGTTTGCCCTTGTGATTGCATCCAGGAAACTGAAACCGTATTTCCAGTCGCACCGAATCACCGTACGAACTAATTGGCCCTTAAAGCAAATCACCAATAACCCAAACGCCTCCGGAGGATGATTACTTGGACAGTAGAACTGACTCAATTTGAAATTCATTATGTTCCTCGGACAGCAATAAGAGCCCAAGCCCTGGTTGATTTTATCACCGAGGCAAGTTTCTTCCGTCAAGAAGAGCGAGAAGTCCCGTATAAGATGTGGGTGGATGGAGCTAGGTGTAAAACTGGTGCGGGGGTTGAGAGTCGTGATCCAGACTCCTGATGGAAGGAAGATGAATCATGCAATAAGGTTGGAATTTGAAATAACGAACAATGAAGCGGAGTATGAGGCATTAGTGCACGGGCTGGAAATAGCCTGTGCCCTGGGGGTGACGGAGCTGGAAGTACAATCTGATTCCTTGCTTGTGGCAAGGCAAAGTGAGAATATCTTTGAAACAAAGGAGGAAAAACTGAAGCTTTACTTAATAAAGGTACAGGATCTAAGAGCAAGGTTTACGAAATGCAATCTCCGACACATATCAAGAGACCAAAACTCGGAGGCCGATGTACTGGCTAAATTGGCAAGTATAGCGGAGGGAATACCGGAAGAAGTTCAGCTACAACTAAAGAAGCTCCCAAGTACAGAAGAAACGGAGACAATGGTGGCTGAGATAACTGATTTGGGCGAATCATGGATGACTCCCTTTGTCCGGTATATCCAGCAGGGGACACTACCAGAGGACGAAAAAGAGGCCAAAACGATAAAAAGAAGAGCAGCGTCGTTCTTTTTCGAAAACGGCCAACTCTATAAGCGATCTTTCGGCAGGCCATCGTTGAAGTGTTTGACGGAAAGTCAAGGGCTAGAGCTTGTCGCCGAAGTCCATAATGGGGTATGCGGCAACCACCAAGGAGGAAGGGCGGTAATGCATAAAATATTAAGGATGGGCTACTTCTGGCCGCGATCCAGAAGATGCGGAGACTATGTCAAAAAATGCGTGCAATGCCAGTTACATGGTCCAAGGGTTGGAAACCCTCCTGCGGAGATGAAATCTATTACCTCTCCGATCCCCTTTGCGAAGTGGGGATTAGATATTGTCGGACCATTTCCTGAGGCTTCCCCCGGAAGGTATAAGTACTTGTATGTGGCAGTAGATTACTTCACCAAGTGGGTAGAAGCTTTTCCGGTGGTAAACATAACTGCGCGAAAGACAGAGGAGTTTGTTTGGAAGAACGTCGTATGTCGGTTTGGTATACCGAGGGTGATATAACGGACAACGGTGCGCAGTTCAATTGCAAGAGCTTTAGGGATTTCTGCGAAGAATGGAAAATTGACCTGAGATTTGCCTCTGTAGCTCATCCACAAGCGAATGGCCAGGTAGAGAATACGAATGGGCAAATCGTGAAAGCTCTAAGAAGAAAGTTGGAAGGAAAAAGAGGAAGGTGGGCGGAGGTTCTACCACAGGTTCTATGGTCTAATAGGACGACTGTCAAGGGACCAACCGGAGAAACCCCTTACAGATTGACATATGGTCTGGAAGCGGTGGTACCTGCGAAATCATGATACCATCAAAAAGAGTTGAGGGGTACAAGGAGGAAGAGAACGATGAGGGCATCCGAGATGAGTTGGACGTCTTGGATGAAAGGCGGATGATCGCTGACTTAAGAAATCAAAGTGACAAGTTGAGAATCGAACGACATTTCAATAAAAAGGTAAGGGAGCGGTCCTTCTCCGCAGGTGACTTTTGGTGCTCCGAGAAGTGAAACAACCGGCAAAGCTGCAACCTCAGTGGGAGGGCCCATATGTTGTTCAGGCTAAGACTGACCGAGCATCTTATAGGCTCCGAAATATGGACGGAGACGATCTGCCACATTCCTGGCATGCGGAGTGTCTCAAGAAATTCTATGTTTAATATCTTCTTTCAATTGCAGGTTAAAGAGTTGCTTGGTAAAAAACGCACAAATAGTGACAATAAAGCATTTTGCTTCATGATCTCAGTTATCTTGTTTTCAAAGCGTTTTATCCGCCGATGATAATATATAAAGTTTCCAGACAAAACAAAAATCATCGCAATTTCTCTTCATCACAAAACAAGAAACAAAGGGTTTTTTTCAAAAGAAACAAAGAATGTATCCGACGATCTCACCATTGGCCATGGTAGAGTGATTTGTATCCGACGATCTACCATCAACGATGGTAGTGTAATTCATCCGACGATCTCACTGTCAGCGTCCTGGCAGTAGAGTGTTAATCCGACGATCTCACCGGCTCAAAGTCGGTAGAGTGTTAAATCGACGATCTCACCATGTGTACAGTGGTAGAGTGTGAAAGTGGAAGAGTGTAACTAAAAGGTTACTGAAAAAGAGACCCTCTACAAAAATGAAAAGCAACTTAAAAATTCTGTATTAATAAAGTCTCCGACTTTCGGGAGACCGGTCGCTCCGGTCATACCCGAAAGGTCTGGTTGGTATGTTAAAAGGAAAGATGTTAATTACAAATATGAGAGTACTCCGCAGCAAATAGTTATAACAAAGCTATAAAGCAAAAAGAAAAATTTTATGTTGTGGCTCTGTAGGGTCTTCCGCAAGCTTTTCGGACTCATGTGTTCGCTTCTGGAGGGTCGAGGTGCTTCCTTCGGAGTCTTCCTTCTCGCCTACCGGAGAAAGGGCGGCGTCACTCCGAGCCCGCGCGGCAACCGATCCCATAAAGATGGGGCAAAACATGTATTCCCCGCAGGGCGTGAAAACCTTACTAATTCCTCATGATATCCGGTGGCGCGGGCAAGCGCTTCAAACTCCAGGCTTTCGTAAAGAGCTTCGTCAACAGATTGTTGTCTCTCAGAGAAGAACTCCGACACGATCCGTTGGCTCTCTCTCAGCAAACTTGCGACATTGGGAAGAGAGCGCCTCTTTAAGGCCTGAAACAGAGCGGTCCTTCGCTTGAAGTTCCGATCGTGTCTCCTTGAGGGCCCCCTTCAACTTTGCAACCTGGTTCTCATAGGAGTGAGTAAGGCTCCGGTATCGTTCTCTCTCCGACTCCGAAGTAATTAGTGACGCTTTAAGCAGACACCTTTTTAAGCCAAAAGTCGGAGCTTCGAGCAGCCTCCGACGAAGGACTTGGATTTTCTGCAAAAAAATACAACGGATTAGCAAAGAATAACAAAGAAAAGAAGAAGCTTTCGAAGATATGAAAATTACCGGAAGCCTTTTTCTTCTGAGCTTCCACCTCTGCCTCAAGCTCTTCAATCCGAAGAGCGGCTTCCGCAAGCTTCTGCCTCTCCGACTCAAGACTAGCTTGCGCCTCCGCCAGATTCTTCCTCTCCGATTCAAGATCGGCTTGGAGACCATTTTGTTTGGCCTCAGCTGCTTCCAGGAGCTGGTTCTTTCTTTCCAGCTCAGATTCGAAAGAAGACCGAAGGTCCTCGGTGGACTTCTGGATCTCTTCAGCAACCCTCCGAAGGTCTTCAGCTTCCTCTTCCAGCACTCGCTTCTGATCTTCAAAAGAAGCCTGCAGCCTATTAACAGTATCCTCCTGATCGACGGAGGCAAGTTCTTGAATCTCCTCCCGGAGAGCGGTCTTTTCGGCTTCAAATTGAGCCTCTGCTCGCGCCAAAATCTCTTGAGCCTTAGCCTTCTCTTCATCCGCAACCTTCTTATATCTCTCCGCACGGGCCCCATGGTAACGGAGAGCTTCGGAGGAGTATTGGGACTGGGTCTCCACACATTGAGCCATCGCCATGGCCTAAAAGACAAGAGTATCAGAATAAAACTAAAGGTTTTACAAAGGATATGCAAAGGAAACAAACCTGAGTTAAAGCGCTCCAAAGGCGATCAAAAGCCACGTTCCCGGAAGAGAGTGGCGGACAATGGCGTCAGAACTACCCTCCCCAACCCGAAGTCTTTGTTTTAAGGGAGTCGGACGGGAGCCTGGGGCGAAAATGCCATTTTCATTGTTAGCTGCCTTCGCAGCAGTAGACCAAAAGGTCTTGTACCTCATTCCCCGGACGAAGGGAATGCGAGGAACCGGATTTCCTCGGTGAAGCCCCAGTCCAATTTCGGAGAAGGACCGTAGACCGACGGATCGGCCCGCGGTGGAGGAGAAGATCTGTCCTCCGCATGCTTGCTCCTGGCTCCGGACGGAGGAGCCCCCAGAGAAGGGCCGTCGGATGAATCCGAGGAAGACTTTTCCTCCGCACCAACCTCGGCAATACCCTTGCCTTTACCGGGCGGAGCTTCGCGAGTCTTTTTTCCCTTTGGGGCTCCACCTTCTCTTATTGTAACACCGCGCACGGGTCGGCGCTCCCTTTCGGGCTCAGGATCTGCGGAGGGCGGAGCAGGGGCTGCAAAAAACAAAGTCATAAGTAATCAAACGGAAAACAAGAAATAAGCAAAGGGAGACAAAAAGAGGCTGTGAAAGGTATACCGGTGGAAAGATGGAATCGGTATTTTGAGTTAAAGCTTTGTCGTCTACGCAAAAAAAGCCATGCAGGTCAGGAAAGAGGGGCGATATGGGAGTTAAATCCACATCTTTCTTAACTCTGCCCGGACTACAGGAAGGAGTAGATACAGAAGTACCTGTTTCCGAAGGAACAGTACCAGGGGGGTCGGTTGAGCCCGTTTCGGTAACATGCTTTTCCTTTCGTACTAATTTAATTTTTTGCTGATCAACTTTTTTGGGCCCCTCGGGGGCTTTCCTCTTAGTGCCAGCAGTCTTGCTACCAGTGGGACTCCTACCAGAAGGAGCAGGCAGGGCTCCTTTTTTCTCTTCGGTAGCTCTATAATCAACAAGCTCCCAGTTGTAGTGGAGGGAAAATTTCCCCCCCCCCCCCCCGTTTGAGCAAAAGCTGTGATGAAAAGAAGAAGTAAGAAAACTAACCGGAAACTAATAAAGGAAAAGAAACACAAGGAGAATACGTACAATCGATCTTCGCCCGAGTTTTGTTCAATCTCTCTTCGGAAAGAAAGAAGGTGATGGGGTGGAGTGCCGAAGAGCTCAACTTCTTGAGTATGTCTTCAACCGGAGACGGGTTTGCGGAAGAAGGTAGCGGAGAGGCAAGCTGCCCTTTAGCTACGTCTCCGATGTGGGAGACTCCGATAAAAGTACCCCTCGGAGGGTAGAAAACAAACCAATTGGAGGACCAGCCTCTCCGGGCTCACGCGTTTAAAAAAGGAGTACCCGGAAACAGCCAAGACAGAGATGTCCTCCTCCGTAGTAGTAGTATTCACCCTGGTGGTGAAGAAGTTAACAAACTCCCGCGCATCAGGAGTAATATCGTTCTCCACACAAACAGAGAGGAAGGCGTGCAAGCAACCCAGAGCATTAGGGTTCAGGTGGGCAAGAGTGCAACGCCGGCGGGAGAGAAAACCAAGGACAAAGGGGTGCGGGGGGAGCGCAGGCCGCGGTGAAGGTGCTCCCGATACACCACGAACCATCCCCAAAGTAGTTGAAAGGGTGCGCCGTCGGCTCCGGCACACGAATCTTCGACCCCAGTGGGACTTGTATGCCTTTCATGAGCTTCTTCAAGTCTGTCACGGTGAGGCTGGAGCCGGTGCCCTGGCGAGGGTAGTCCCCACAGACATCTTCAGAAGGAACGGCAGGATCTTCGACGACGCACTTTTCCCCGTCGGTGAAAAGTGTCGACCCCGCCGGTGCTGGAACAGAGGAGCTTGGGTTTGACAGAGCCATTACAAGCAAGGGAGGTTGACAGAGTATGGACGATCAAATAGAGGGAAAAAGTGCGAAGGGAAAGGAGCGCAAAAACAAGAATCGGGAATTTAAAGGGCAGGGAAGAAGAAGGAGGACGGTTGCTGTGTAGGAAAAACGCAAGAGGATAAAGACTCGAAGCAAGGAACAAGACAGGGGAGTTCAAAGTTTGAGAGGATAGAAGCAGAGAAGTTCGAAAGTTTGAAAGAATAGGAAAAAGGGTAGAGGGGAAGAGAATGAGTTTAAATAGGCGGAAATTGGGCGCGCTCTACCAAAAGTAATCATGGCCTACTCCTGCAAATGTATCAGGGAAATAGCTACAGAAGATGAGGAGGCGGCAGTTGCAGCGAGGCGCGTTGCTAGGCCTCCGCAAAGTCTCCAACGATAGGAAATCCACAAAAGCAAAAGCACAACTCCGAAGACCCCTTTCCTTTTTTCCGAAAAAGAAAGAGGTCTTGTGGGACTAGGGGGAACAGAGCGGAGCGGACCACCAAAATTTAAAAACGAAGAAAGAGCAACAACGAAAAGATCTTTCCTTGCAGAACAAGAAAAGATCTTGTGGGACTGATGAAGTGGAGTTCCACCACACGAGTAATCGAATGGCTGAGCGAAGAGTACATGCTGCCTGCGGAGACAACAGATGGAACTCTCTCCGACCAAACCCCTTC
The DNA here is from genome assembly GCA_023374045.1 of Limonium bicolor. NCBI lineage: Eukaryota > Viridiplantae > Streptophyta > Magnoliopsida > Caryophyllales > Plumbaginaceae > Limonium > Limonium bicolor. The sequence continues at coordinate 81,998,224 of CM041776.1, read as the reverse complement.
CGACTCCAACGAACGGACTCTTGCGACAAGAAAGCTATACCACAAACAGACTGCGGAGGAGTAATCGCCTCCGACGCAAAGCAAAGATCCTCTCCGAAGAACTAAGAGTCATTCACCTCCGAAGCAAAGCAAAACTCCCTCCGAGGGGTTGGGAGTAATTATTCGAAAAGAAGGGTGAAGTTACATAAAAAGCCTTGTATGACTGAGAATATTCTAGAATGATGTAGGCCCACAGAAACGGTTATACACTGTAGAAGAGCCTATAAATAGGAACCATAAGTTATGTAATAGGGTACGCTTTTTATCAATACAATACTTGGAGCTCTCTTTGCAATCTGAGTCTGAGTGCGAGTTCGATACGATCTCAGGGGGGATTTGTTTCGAAAAAGAGCGACGATTTGCTTATCGACATGGTTTGGTCTCTGATGTGTTTGTTCGAGAGATTAAATGCAGCTTTATCATTGTTTGATTACAATTGCCTTCTTGACTCATTCACGAAGCGATTCTTATTATTTGTTTGGTCTGCGGATTTGGATCTGTTGACTATACGTTGGATTCTCCGTATATTTTGGCAGCCTGGTATTCCAGCTTGTATCTCATATACCTTAAGAAGATTATGTTATGCGGAATTCTGACGACTCTTTTATTTTGCTTGGCTACTTGACTGAGATGTTATGAAATTTTGGTTGAGCTTACAGATTATGATATTGGTCCCTTTCTTTGAGCATCGGATACTTGGGCATGACATTACCCATTGCGGGCTTCAGCTTCTGTCGGTTTTCACATCCCTCAACTTCGGCACTTTATACTATTGACGTATACGTGTTGGTTTTGTACTATAAATCGAGTTGTTTATGATCATATATTTAACGGGCCTCTCTCTTTCCGGCCTTTGGGAATCGAGGCCCACGGCCCAGTATCCTTATGTTTATCAACCCATTGATTGTTACTTTCTATCTCTGTGGACTTGCTTGAATCTGATTTGGGCTCTGGTCGTGGTCTGGTGGTATGACTTTGATGACCGAGGTACATATGCTATTGATTGGATGTGGAGGGGTTTACTTAACTTGGGTCAGCGAGATGCAGCTTGACTTTGGGCCTTGCAAACTGACTGTCTCCTTGCGCTTTGGGCTACCTTATACTGGTTTGGAAATTCTATCCTCGACAAGTTATTATGATTCAATTGCCTTTCATATTTAATTGTCCCTTGCGCATTGATACCGGTTTGGAAATTAGATTGAAACTAGCATTACTTGACCCTCGCGCTTAGATAAGAGCATGAATTGAGTTATAGTTGCCCCATGCTATAATTGTTAAGACAAATCACCCGTTGGCTGGTTGGTCCTTATTAATTCTTCATCTTAGAGGGAAATGATATAAACCCTTCTAGGTATGATCCCACATGACTCACAACCCCTATTTTGGATACTACACTTGGTTGAGTCATAATCTAAGATGACGAATTAATTTGAGTAGCAACCCCAATGCTTGATTTATCTTACAATCCTTAGCATTTGTTGGAAGTTTGAAACTCTTTTCTATGTTCTCGGTTGGGGTGTGGGAGATGATTAGATTGCCCCCTTTCCTCCCATTGAGAGGGGCCGTATGATCCCATTGCACACACCCCAACCCTCTTACATTTCATTACTAATTAATCTTGTGTCTCTTTGTCTGTGTTCCACGACATATTGCTTGAGGAATGAGGAACTGCTCGGGGACTAAGGAGCTGGATCTTGGCTAGGACTACCGGGGCCCTCCCTTCAAACATGAAAAACGGTGGGTGTATCTCTTCGGATCCCCTTCAGCTCGAGTGAGGCGGCGTCGATGCGACCCCCCATAGCAGCTCTTTTAATTCAGCATTTCAATTCAACACTTTAATTTTGTTATCGTGAGTTGTAATTTGCCAATTGGTTGTGTTGCCTAGCATAGTCTTGGATTTCATAATTCTCTGTATTTGTCGGCTTGATCGTTTTTACTCTGTCTATCTTTCGTACATATTTTTGAATGCTTGTTTATACATTTTGGTTCTATTATACATTGGGCGTTTTATTTGTTAGTTTCATCTTATAAATTGCTAGATTGGTTTAGTACATGTAGCCATAGCATAGCCTTCAGGTCTACCCACTTAATTACTGGACAAATCAAGTCTGGTTTAGAAAAGCCCTAGGACCATTCATAGATGTTGCCCACATTAAGGTCGTAGTACCCGAGGGTCGTAGTACCTGTTTATGGGAAACATCTCTCCTAAAAAAAAAACTTTCAAACAATCCTTAAATGTCACAATAAAACTCACAATCAATGATTCGTTTCAACCAATAAAAATCCATTTCAAAACCAAAATTCATTTCAAATTCAGCCCAAAAATTCAATTTCAAATCACTCTCTCATCAAACACACTACAAAATCAATCTCTCGTACTCATCCAACACTCTTTCAAAAGCAATCCTTCTCACACTCATTCTTCATACACAATTCAAAATTCATGGGCAATCCCAACTTCAAATCATCCAGCTGAGCCCAATTCGATGCCCAAATCTGGCCCATTTTTCAAAACCATATTCGGCCATTCTTCAAGGCCCAATCCGACTCATTTTTTTAAAGCTCAATTCAAATCCAAATCAATCCAAATTCAATTCAAGCCAAATTCAATTCAAACCCAATTCATTCAGCCAAATCCAATTCAAACTAATTCAATTTCAAATTCAATTCAATTCAAGACCAATCCAAATTCAATTCAATTCAAACCCATTCAAATCCAAATTCGATTCAATTCCAAACTCATTCAAATCCAAATTCATTTCAATTCCAGTTCAAATCAATATTCATTCAACCCCGATTCAACTTCGATTTCAATTCAATTTCAATTCTATTCCAATTTCTCCCACACTCTAATTGTCTCATTGACCCGAGCGTCTCACAGACTTTGTCATTCCAATGATTCGAATGTCTCACAGACCGAGCATCTTACAGACCCGGGCGTCTCACAGATCCGAGCGTCTGACAGGCTTCGACATCTCAAGGTTTCAAACGTCTCACAGACCTGAGCGTCTCACAGACTAACCTCTCAAACACCTCAAAACCTCAAACTCCTAAAACCCCAAAATTCTGAACTACGTAAGGTCTGATCTCAACAGGGAGTTGAGTACGTAGGCAAGCCACACAGGGTGCGACCCCACATCAATCAAAATGCCATTTTTCACTCAGCCATCTCACCTCCAAGCAACCCCGTATTGTCTCACAGACCTGAGTGTCTCACAGACTTTGTTATTCCAATGATTCGAATATCTCACAGACCAGAGCATCTCATAGACCCGAGCGTCCCACAGATCCGAGTGTCTCACAGATTTCGACATCTCAAGATTTCAAACGTCTCATAGACCCGAGCGTCTCACAGACTACAACACCCCATACATCAAGCTTTTCTAAAAACCTTCAAAATATCAAAATTTCCAAAACCCGAAAATCGTGAACTATGTAAGGTCTGATCTCAACAGGGAGTTGAGTACGTAGGCAACCCACACAGGGTGCGACCCCATTCCAAACAAAAAACCCCTTTCCCCTCTAAGGTGGCTCTCGTACTTCTCAAAATGCTCAAACCTTCTTCGGCTCCCACAAACTTCAAACCATCAGACTCTAAGTCTTGTCTATTCACTCAAGCTCAGACATTTCCCAAATCTTCATTTCATACTCATCCAAATTCCTCAATTCCCTCTTCTAGGCGCTGGCTTGGCAGAAAAGCTCGCCTCACACTCTCTCTCTCTCTCTTCTCATCCTAATCCTATCCTTGGCTTTTAAATGAATCTCTTTAATAAGGTTTTGAAAGAAGGTAATCCCGACAATTGGAGACCGAGGTTTCCTCGGGCACCAATCCGAAGTCGTGGTCGTTGTCACTTCCAAGGGTGTAACCCAGTGCGACCCACACATAATCTCTGAAATGACCAGATAAGTCCTATCCATAGGCAACAATCTCAGAGTCAATTAACGGTTCTTAGAACCCGATCTTCCTTCCTAGTTATCATAGGTCAAACTAGGTGGCGACTCTAGTCAACTCCGCCTTATAGAGGCATAAGTCCGCGTGGGGCCCATTGAGAGCGGGTGTAGTGCTCACTAGCATTCCCCTTATGCTTTCTGGGAAAGACGGACGATAGAGTAGGTATTTGAGGGATGCCAAGGTGACAGGTTTTCACCCTCCACAGAATGGCATTTTAGGATCTAGGCTTTTCAGTCAGACCATTTAGATAGACCCCCCCTCATACCGAAAAATCACCCTCCACATTGACCAAGTTTGACCAATGTCCAATGTTTGACCGAGGTCAGACCAAGGTTGACCTAGGTTTGACCACAGTTGACCGGGGCTTTTTGACCTCTAAATAACTTCCCGAAATTTCATTGTTTTATGGGACTTCCTTAATTAGGGTTTCTGCAGGGTTTCTTTGTTGATTCCCAACCACTAGGGCTTCCTAGTGTCCTCTAATAATTCCTAAGGAACTATGGTTTCCATTAGGGTTACAAAAATTCGGGGTATTACAGATATGTTTTTGGATTCAGAAGTATTTAGATCATTTTGAAGAGAACACTTATCAGTAAAGATGGTGAGGTCTTGTTTGAGAGATTCGATCAGGGTGAGAGACTCTTTCTGGTCACCCTGGCTAGATTGAGTTCGCTCTAAGGAGTCGTGAAGATCCTTTTGAAGGGAATCAACATGACGCCTTGATTCTTGTAGATCTAACCTGAGAGAGCAAGAGATGGTTTTGTGTTCCTCAGCTTCATCTCTTAGGGCATACATAAGACCTTTTGAGATTTCGAGTTCCTCAGATAGCTCGGTTATTTTGCAGGTGAGATTTGCTTTGAGGGAGTTATTTTTGGAGACAATTTTAGCAATTAAAGTCATAAATCCCATAGGAGTAAAACGGTAAAGATCTATTTCAAGGTGAGAACGAGTTACCTCATTGTCGGGGATCATGGACTCTGTCGTATCGTGTGCCATGAGACATACTAAACCACTAGACTCTGTGTCTGGATCGTCGGAGTCTGAATCACCCCAACCAACACCTGCCATAAGCGATCTCCCTTGAGATTTTCCATACTAGTTCTTGAGTAAGGGACATTCCTTCTTGAAGTGACCGGGTTTATTGTAGTTGAAACAGGTAACAGAGTTGAAGACTTGTTTGGAGGTGTTTGAGAATGACCGACTCTGTCGATTTGGTTGGTTACGCATGAATTTCTAGAAGTTCTTGACTATGAAGACAAAGTCTTCCATAGTCTCAGCCTCACTTTCTTCAACAATAATATCCACCAGCTCAGCCTTAGCTTGTCTGATTTGAGTATCAGCGACATAGGATCCTTCTTGAGTGAACTGAGTCGAATTAACCTGCAAGGCTTGGTCATTCAAAGTAGTAGTCTTACTAGAAGAAGGAGAAGAAGTATTACCACACTTCTTTCGAACATTCTTCTTGTATTTATCTACGGATTGTAGATAGGAACCTAGGTCTTGACAGCTCCATTTGGATAAATCCTTGCATGCTTTGGTGGAGATTACCGTCTCTGCCTATTCTTCTCTGAGACTGTCCAGCAACTTGTGCAAACACTCTCTCTATCTGGTAAGATGCTAACTTCCTGTATAGTACTAGTTAGTAAGTAGAAACGATCAAGCACTTCTTCCAGTGACTCACCGGGTTTTTGTAGAAAATTTTCATAGTCCATTCGAAGTTCTTGAGCTTTGCATTTCTTGAGTTCAGTGACTCCTTCGTGGTAGCTTGAAGGAGTGTCCATGTCTCATTTGCGGATTTACAGTGGTTGACTCTCTTTTGTTCTGGGATGGACAGGCAAGTGTATATTGCATGTGATGCTTGTCGATTCAGCTCGTACCTTTTACGATCTGCAGCAGTCCATGTGGATTGATCTGGATTGACTGCAAGATCTCCTCCAATGACTATCTCCCAAAGCTCAGAGTTGACAGACTCAATGTGTTGCTTGATCTCATTTTTCCAATGGTCATAGTTGGTAGAGGTGAGTCTGGGGTGCTCGAAGTGCATTTGTTGTTTTGATTGGCGAAGAGATCTGCCATTGCTTCATTGATTGATTGTTAGCCTAAGCAAGGCTCTGATACCACGTGTAGGATCGGGTGACTAACTCAAACTAACCCAAGGTGTGAGTCTAAGAGTTGGTTTGACTCAATCATCCTTTGTAAGTGAGAAACACTCTGTGATGTGGAGGCACTTAATCGAATTGTTTAAACTAAGGGTGCGGAAGACTTTGAGGTAATTGAATGAAACGATGCAGAAATGAAGAAGGACTCTGTGGAACTCAGCAGGATACACAAATAAACCATTTCATTTCCTTGTCAAATAAACAACTTACTAATGTCCTCTAAGTAGAAGGGATCTACTTAGCGGTTTTTCACTCACTTACCCAATTCACTTTCTGATCAGATCAATCGTAAGCGTAGTGAAACTAGGATCTTCCTAGGCAGAGTCTATCTAAATGTACTAACTAACTTGGTACGTATCTTCTCTCTCTCTGGCTTACAAAACAATTATTTCTCTCTCTCTCTAAGCTTTGAAATGTTCTTCAATAAAAGCACACTTGAAAACTGCTATTACATGACCTATTTATACTAGCATTACAAACGGTAGGTCGAAGGAGTTAGTTCTGGAAATACCGGAACTAACTTAGTGGTCAACGTCCAACGTCTTTGAGTGGACTCTTTACTTGGTCCGCGAACTTTGGGTGTTAAGGGAAGACTTTATGACCGTTGTGGCGTAAAGGCATTCCCGAGTTGACTCCTCATTATTCGCAACTGCACGGAAGAGTCTGAGACTCCTCCTAAGTTTCGTGGACTCCATTGTAGTGGTTCACACTCTTAGTGTCTGACTAAGAATGATTGACTCTGTCGAGGTGATTGACTATCTCTTGCAACACTCTGATGTCCCAACAGTTAGTACAAAAAACATAAGATTATCCGAGGATAATGCGTTACATAATTTGAACATGTGATAATACACGGGCGATTAAATTTAGTACAGGCTTATACATGTCCGAAAACATGACAACGTTACATATTAATGCGGTCACGTACTTATATATGTACGTATATGGGAATACATATATGCAACGGTATATATTTACAGCGTGGTATATATAACTAATAACGTCGGATAGGTACCTAAAACTAAAACGCGACAAAACAAAAGGGGCGTGTAAATATATACGCAAACATTTATACAACCAACAACGTAACAAATAAAGTAGTCGCGTATAAAAATAATAACGCGACATGTGATATAGTCGCACCTATATACAAATATGCACGTATATAGCTAATACAAAAAAAAGAGCAGCTGCGCTCCTGCCGGGGTTCGAACCTGGTACCTCTCGTACCTTCCTAAACACTTTAACCGGTTGAGCTATGCTCGAATTCATTAACAAGTACTAGCCTAATTAAACTAGTATTGAGTCTATTAGGGTAACTACAAAAAAGACAATTCAAACAGGAATAATCCTGTTTCTTCCTTAACGTTACCACAGATCGAACAGCAAAAAGAAAACAGACGGGACTGGACTACTTCCCCCATGCTAACAGGTCAAGGAGACAACTCGGTCTCAAAATCTGAGAAGCCCAAACCCCCACACATTCCCTTGGAAACCTTCAAACACCCACTTCATAAATTAATGCACTCACTCAACCGATCTCTTCCCTTCTTCTCCGCATGCCCACGCTAATCTTTGTGTCCAGAACCCTCTTTATTCCCTTCTGTTTTCTCATGCAAGAAACTTTCCTCTATCCCCTTCTATTTGTTCACGCTAGTACTTGAACATCTGGGGCAGTTGGGTCCAGAAAATTAGCAAGGTGAAACGAAAGGAAAAAAGATCATGTGTAACTCTTTCTCTAGTTTATTCTTCTTACCCCGCATGTGCACGTTGTTGCATGATTCAGAACTCTCCTCAGTCCTCTACCATTAGCTCGCGCCAGTTCTTGAGACTCTGGAACAAACGAATTTAGAAGACGTCCCAAGCCTGACTGGAAATATCACATGATGGAGATGGGCTTAAAACTACTGCACTCTCTTCATTCCCTAGTTGTGTCTATGCTCCTGCTGTGACAAGTCATTGAATGGCTACACCTCGTACAATAGGCTGGAGCAGGGGCTGAAAGTTTTTCACTCTGCAACCGGGACATAACGAACGCCAACCGGGACCCCGTGTGTGAGACAACTCTTGCATCTGAATAAGGTATGGATATGTGTGGTCCGTATGTTGCCGTGTTACACGACTTGTTTGTTGTGTGCCTTGTGTGAAAATGACCATAAGAATAAAGCATGAAATTGGATTGCTTGCTTATCTTGCTTATATGATTGCTATATCATTGTTGCATATTATTTGCGCGCACACAGTAGTTAGTCCCTTCTCGTTTATGGAACTTGAGATGAAACACGACGAACTACGCAAACAAAACAAAACAACTAAACAAGGAGAAAACTCCTCTTAAACTATAGAGGACTTCCAATGACACCCACTATGGTGTCGAACTTATAATGATAATGAAGAGTAGAATACCTATTAGTGGAATACATCCTGAAGACTAGAGATGACCCCGCTTCCTCGACACATGACGCTGGGAATGGAGGATTAATTATGGAGAAGATGTCCCTCAATTTGAGGTGATAAGAGAATGCACAAATAAACCCTAAGGAATCAAGGAAAGATTGGCACCTACACGATATGGTCACGGGATCTAACTATATTCCAAGACCTGGTGCAAGAGAAGAGAAAGAAAATACACATTTTGGGAACAAGAGAAAAGTAATGAAAACACACAACACCCGAAAGATCCCATAGTGAGGATCATTAGTATAATATACCTATGCACCCGTTTTATGACTTACATGATTGTTGTTGCTATACTAGCAGCTTGTTGTGCTTGGTTGCGTGTTTGGTGTTGCTATGATACTGGTATGTTATGCTTGGTTGCTTGTTGCTGATGCCTTGCTACCTTGGTTTTGTACTATTGGATGTTTATTCGGGGGTGTTACAGAAAGTGGTATCAGAGCGTAGTTACGCTCTGATGACTGGAACAGGAATTCCGAGATTAGGAATTCTGACAGTGAGTTAAGGGTTGGGTAGTACGTGAGGCGCGTTAGTTAGGGTTTTCACCAGTGTTTTACTGGATACCTACGGACACCTACACCCGACCTCCACATCCCTAGTTACATTCAGGGAAAGAACACCAGAGAGGTAGAAACTCCTCTTACTCGGGGAAACCGACCTGGCATCTACTTAATGTTATACCATTAACCCGTGAAGAAAAACTATACTATACAATAGCCCAAGACTCGAAGCTCTGACTAGAGCGTGAAGTTCAAAGACGTCGCCGAAGGAATAATACCCATTGAGGGACCAAATTTTAAAGGCAACTTTGGTCGACATGCTTACCAGTCGATAGGACCCTACGTCACAAGCGAAGAGGACCGAAACACCCTAACATTTATGAAATAATTAAAGCTTACATAAGCAATTAACTAAGCCAAGGATGGGACTGAGATAAACTCTTCAATTCGTACACTTGAGAGGTTAATTTTAGTAAACCCCTCGTAAAACCATGAAATGAGAGGAGATAGTTCGGGACGAAATTACACCATAAATTGGTACAATGCTTAATGAAGCATGACACAATTTTACACACTAAAGTATAATATTACGGAATTCAATAATTCTCTGCTCCCTCTCGCATTCCTCGTCATTCTCTGACATAACGAACTTTCCTAGACAATAATTGCAGTCCCCTAAAGGAAACACATTGGTATAGGGATCTTAAAAATAACTCTTGAACCTTGTAAATAGTCATTACCATGAGACACTGGTTACCCACCCCAACCCAAATCAAACAAATAAGAAAATGGCAGCGAATTCGCCACTATGTTCAAACATCTATCGAATATTTTGTTCAAGGAGACCAAATAAAAGGAGTTGTGTACAATAGAGAATTAAGTTCCAATCATGGAGGAACAAATTCCGGAAGAGGAACTGTTAAAAACACCCGCAAGCAATGCAACGGGTAACTGTGGAATTCAATGTAAAAAAAAGAAAAAAGAGATAAATCCTTGGGATCATGTGTATATCGTTAACTATGGTTATGAAGGAAATGATCACATATGCAACATTACTTCGCATAGCATTTATGCTCATGCACTAACGTTATATGATAGTATTATTTACCATTTGGTATTGTACCATATATTAAATATCACATTATTCATTTTAATAAACTATACTTTAATTTACACTGTATGACTTATAGTATATGTATATTTATACTAATGTCATGACACTTGTCATATATCATTTCATGACATTAAAACCATATTGTATATACTTATATATACACATATTCTCGGTTTTACATATATATATATATATATATGTAGTTTTTATTTGATTTAATCATATATATATAGTTGCATGTATTGTGACAATATTATTTCTTAAACTCCCATTCTAGGTATAAGTTGGTCAACTTGACCTCTTGGTCAAATTAGTTGACTTAGTCAAGCATGTTGACTTGACTAGTTTATCCAAGTACTTTAGTTTACAACATTCATCATAATACATGGTATTATATAATTCATGTACTTTGCAATTTGCTACTCTTGATTGTATAATTTACATTTATCAACTTTATTCATTTATAAACCCATCATTAAATTTATATGGTCCTCAACCATATTTTATACGCATTTCCTACATATATTGGTCACGCCTTTATGCACATACAAATATACATGAATTATAAAACTCCTTTCATTAAATGTTGCATTTCATTATTTTATGTAAGGTGATTATTCTTACTAGTTTGTAATATATTATACAAACTTATATTAAGATTCTTGTCTTAATATCATGCAACATTTGTATAATACCATAATAAACTTTTAAAGTTTATTCATTATACTCATCATTTTGTAAGATCATTTATTCATTATTATCACATTTGTTTTATGAATATTCTTACTTATGCACGTATTATATCCAATTTAAATACCAATTGTATACATAGAAGTATATATATATACATCTTCTTACTTCAAATGTTTGTCAAGGTTAATATTACTTAGCCCAGCAATTTCCAGCCTTATGATTCAAATTCAATTATACAATATCATATAATTTAATTTCTCCTATTTAGTATAACAACCATGACAAAAAAAAGAAGGCAATTACCGAATATAAACCTTGGATTAAGATATAAGTAGCGATAAGAAAACATCACTCACAAAGGGACAATGACGTGGGCTTTATTATCCTAAGTAACCCACGAGATACCTTAGGTAAAGTAACGGTAATACGGTTCTCCAATACAAGTATATTCGAACATGTGATGTCCTAGATAAATTCTAGGCAACACTTAGACCTAAAAGGCTTGTATGCACTTGACAAATTATTCACTATAACCCCTGGGGTTGAACCTTAGGCGAGGAGATTAAAAGAACTTAATCTTATGGTAAGACATTGAACATGGTGCGGATGGATCACCTATATCCATATCTATGAATACGGTGCGGATGGATCACCTATATCCATACTATAATACGGTGCGGATGGATCACCTATATCCATACTTTAAATACGGTGCGGATGGATCACCTATATCCACTATAAATACGGTGCGGATAGATCACCTATATCCATACTATAAATACGGTGCGGATGGATCACCTATATCCATATCTATGAATACGGTGCGGATGGATCACCTATATCCATACTATATCTATGAATACGGTGCGGATGGATCACCTATATCCATACTATATCTACGAATACGGTGCGGATGGATCACCTATATCCATATCTATGAATACGGTGCGGATGGATCACCTATATCCATACTATATCTCCAAAACGGTGTTCGGATGGATCACTCATATCCATACTAGGCTCAAGATTTGTAGATCTGAGTCGAAGAGAGGATGACTGAGACAAGTCCACTCAATAATATGAGAACTTGGAATGAAAAGATCACATAATATCAGGAGGATACGAAAATATGTACCGATATACCATTAAATCTATGGAACAACCATATGTACATATATATATATATATATATAAGACAAAGGGGTATCATAATACAAATACTGCCTTGGAACTTATAACACATAAGTATACATATATTATGGATACAAGAATGAGCGAATGTATATATGTACACATTTAGATGTATACATAGTTGGAAAATTTAAAGGATTAATTCAAGAATTGATGGCCAGATGACTAGAAGCATGGAGGGTAATAATTAAATTGGTTATTTGTTTGTTGGACGTGCAAGGTTGAACTTAAACCTGGTCAGGTCAAGTGATACTGAGCACAAATTGGGGTGGAAGGATAGTTCAACACTTACGCTGACCACGTAAGGGTTGAAAACTCTCGAAACCTCCTACAAGTGGACACATGAACTACAAAGTACGAAGGATGCGATATAGAAATTTAGAGGTTACAACCACAGAAACTTCTAACATATATAATTTGGTAACCTTTGACTGAAACCAATTGAAGTCAACCAGCAGTGTCAAGGCATAATTGGGCTGAAAAATAAAGATACTTAGAGACGAAAGACGTCTAACTTGGTTGTACACATTAAAGGATAAAAGAAAGTAGTAATGCTAGGAGACTAAAACTAGCTAGCAAAACATAAATATGAGCGGTAACATAAACTAAACAAATCGCGGTAACAATGACACGTCGATAACATTCAAATGTGAAGAATTAAATCATTAAAGACCAAAAGGGTCAGCCAGAAATGACAATTCAGATGCTTAAAACTGCACCCAAAAGCAGGAATATCCGACTCCAAAGTAAATGGATAGACAATCTACAACCCACCGAGACGGTGCATAAATTAAAATACCCCATGTCAGCCAAGAGACTAGGCGGAAGAAACAATGAAGCCATGCACTACCTTGAAAGGCATAGTGAGGGAAACCTAAACCTGAAGGTAATCAGAGTCGCACAGCAGAAGCTGGTGGACCGTATCTCCCATTTTCCTGTTAAACCTTAGACCCAGAGAGACAAAAAAAACCCCGAATCCGTTTGGTAGATCGGTATAGATACCAATAAAAGCCTTTTTGATACTGAAACCCATCCATTAACAGGGCCAAGACCTTTGATGGCATTATAATGAGAGTTACATTGAACGGAAACTAGAATGCTCCTTGAGAATTAAACATCTTGAACCAAGGCTCATGGATGATATAAAAGGGATTACGTGGGCATAATCCATTTTTAAGGGGGGTAGGCGCGTTGTGTTTTTACTTGTTGTTGCTCTTTGAGGTATTGTTTTGGATGCGATGTATGTGAACTGTGTGTGCATTGGTTTGAATGCATTGTGGTGTTTGAATACACCATGGCTATAAATGAATGACTTGTCCATCCGGTTGCTTATGAGTACAATATAGGAGTATTACTTGTACACTGCAATATTATTGAGAACTTGGTTGCTTATAAACACAGTTGGCGTAATAGAACTGTGGAATTTTTCGGGACTTGATCCTTTCACTATGGGTATACCTACAACCACACGTTGATCAGTGGTGGGTTTGTGGGTTGTGTGTTTGGATTGTGTGTATGGTATGTACATGTATGTGCACTCTATTATGAATGAACGTGTGTATTGTGGCTTACACCTCAAATTATTATTTATACATTGCTAATACCTTGGTCTACTATGAAAACTTGTGAGAAGCTAATTGATGTGGCATAGTGCTTATGAACACACTTCGGTAGTGAGAATTATGGTATATGGGACATGATCCCTTCGGGATGAAGTCCCTTTTAAGGGGGGTAAGTTGAAACACCCCTAAATAGTTAGTACAAAAATCATAAGATTATCCGGGGATAATGCGTTACATAATTTGAACATGTGATAATACACGGGCGATTAAATTTAGTCCGGACTTATACATGTCCGAAAACATGACAACGTTACATATTAATGCGGTCACATACTTATATATGTACATATATGGGAATACATATACGCAACGGTATAATATTACACCGTGGTATATAATACTAATAACGTCGCATAGGTACCTAAAACTAAAACGCGACAAATAAAAGGGGCGTGTAAATATACACGCATACATTTACACAACAACGTAACAAATAAAGTAGTCGTGTATAAAAATAATAACGCGACATGTGATATAGTCACACCTATATACAAATAGGCATGTATATAGCTAATACAAAAAAAAGAGCAGATGCGCTCCTAGCGAGGTTCGAACCTGGTACCTCTCGTACCTTCCTAAACGCTTTACCAGTTAAGCTATGCTCAAATTCAGTAACAAGTACTAACCTAATTAAACTAGTATTGAGTCTATTAGGGTAACTACAAAAAGATAATTCAAACAGGAATAATCCTGTTTCTTCCTTAACGTTACCACTGATCGAACAACAAAAAGAAAACAGACGGGACTGGACTACTTCCCCTCATGCTAACTGGTCAAGGAGACAACTCAGTCTCAAAATCTGAGAAGCCCAAACCCCCACACATTCCCTCGGAAACCTTCAAACACCCACTTCATAAATTAATGCACTCACTCAACCGATCTCTTCCCTTCTTCTCCGCATGCCCACGCCAAAATCTGTGTCCAGAACCCTCTTTATTCCCTTCTATTTTCTCATGCAAGAATCTCTCCTCTATCCCCTTCTATTTGTTCATGCTAGTACTTGAACATCTGGGGCAGTTGGGTCCAGAAAATTAGCAAGGTGAAACGAAAGGAAAACAGATCCTGTGTAACTCTTTCTCTGGTTTATTTTTCTTACCCCGCATGTGCACGTTGTTGCATGATTCAAAACTCTCCTCAGTCCTCTACCATTAGCTCACGCCAGTTCTTGAGACTCTGGAACAAACAAATTTAGAAGACGTCCCAAGCCTGACTGGAAAATATCACATGATGGAGATGGGCTTAAAACTACTGCTGGAAAATATCCCCTTCATTCCCTAGTTTTGTCTACGCTCCTGCTATGACAAGTCATTGAATGGCTACACCTCATACAATAGGCTGGAGCAGGGGCTGAAAGTTTTTCACTCTACAACCGGGACATAACGAACGCCAACCAAGACCCCGTGTGTGAGACAACTCTTGCATCTGAATAAGGTATGGATATGTGTGGTTCGTATGTTTCCGTGTTACACGGCTTGTTTGCTGTGTGCCTTGTGTGAAAATGACCATAAGAATAAAGCATGAAATTGGATTGCTTGCTTATCTTGGTTATGATTGCTATATCATTGTTGCATATTATTTGCGCGCACACAGTAGTTTAGTCCCTTCCGTTTATGGAACTTGAGATGAAACACGACGAACTACGCAAACAAAACAAAACAACTAAACAAAGAAAAAACTCCTCTTAAACTATAGAGGACTTCCAATGACACCCACTATGGTGTCGAACTTATAATGATAATGAAGAGTAGAATACCTATTGGGGGAATACATCCTGAAGACTAGAGATGACCCCGCTTCCTCGACGCATGACGCCGGGAATGGAGGATTAACTGTGGAGAAGGCATCCCTCAATTTGAGGTGATAAGAGAATGCACAAATAAACCCTAAGGAATCAAGGAAAGATTGGCACCTACACGATATGGTCACGGGATATACGAGGTGGTTGGGAAGTGGAAAGAGCGAGGGCTTACTGACGAAACTAATGAAGACGGCCACTCAGTCAGTTATTGATGATGTTGACGATGCAAGTAGGTGTCATACATTTATGCCGGGTCGCATGAAAAAAATGATGAGGGAGATATGTGTTCCCCGCAGAGCGAGACTGCTGAGTTGGCTTCAAAGATTGAAAGTATAATATTTAAAAGTTGTTGTTTACTAATTAGTAAGTTCATTTCTTATATTTTTATTAATTTAAAATAGTCTGGATCTACTGAGCGATGAGAGATGGTTCCGGCCCTCTGTCTTAGGATGATCCACTGAATAAGGCCCTTGGGCAAAAGGATCATCCAGGGTGAGTGCGGGGGCTTGGAGGGGAAGTTCGCCAAAGACGTGTTTTCCTACGTCTCGATCGAGAGTACCACGGCTGAAATTATAGAGAGAAATGGTGATGAACTGGTTGCATGACCGGTTGGAGGAGTCGGAAAGACGTCACCTGACCGGTTTGGAGGATCGGAAAGACGTCACGCTGAGGAGCGTCAAGCCTATGAGGAGCGCCGCGAAGACGTGAGGCTTTAGTTTGGGCCAGGTGCATGCTCCTATGCCGACACCTACTCCTACACCGGTGTCTGCTCCAAACCGTGACGGCGGATACATCGATAGTGGCCGCGTCTCCTACACCGGCACCTACTGCTAGACTGACGTCCGCTCCTTCACGACGGCGGATACTGTCGTGATCCTACACCGACGTCTGCTCCTACCACGACAGCGGATACTGTCGATGATCCTACACCGACGTCTACTCCTACCACGACGGCGGATACTCCGATGGTCGATCATCCTGCACCTTCTTCTCCTACCAGAGACACATTTCCTTATCAAAACCTTCGGTTTGTTCTTTTTTCCTCCTTAGTTATTTTAACATTACTTTTAAAACAATATAATTTTATTAGCTTGCTTATTGTTGTGAGTTGATGTAGGTGGCTAAATCATGTCATCTGTTTTAAGTGTTGGATGGTGGGACTGTGCATGTTGCATTGGGTCGGGTTTTACAGACGGACCGAACACTGTAGTACATTTCAAGCTCATCCCACCTCTCCACGCTCGTGTGATGGTAGACGACATTGTGCGAGGTCATGAGGACTCTCCACTTCCTTGGAGTGGAATCAGTGGAGTAAAATAGGTCAAGCACAATCTTCAGTTGTTCCATGGCCATATTCTCTCATTGATGTTAGTGACAAGGTAAACTATTTACATGCTTACTGTTTCGTTTTTAACTTGATTGCTGACTGATATGTTTATTATTTAAATTTTGTATACTATTAGATTGATAAGGAATTTAGACCGGTTAAGAAGAGGAAAGTGGATAAGGGAAGGAAGGTGTGAAATCAAATGAGGAGAGTCAGAGTGTGAGAAAGGAAGTGGTGAAACCTTTCGATATGACTCCTAGGAGATCCCCCATTCTGACACCCAAGTATCTAAAGAAGTTGACAGTCAAGCAAAAAATGTTGTATGACTTTTTCATGACGAGGCCGCAGTCTGTCACCAACTTCAACATGAAAGTGTCTAAGCATGTTTTCCACTCCCCTGAGCCCAGAGATCTAATGATTACCGTGAGCGATCTAAGAGAATTTTTTGATGGGAGACCTGCTTAACATCTCTGTGATTCAGGCCTACTGTGTGTAAGTATCTTTTAAATTATTACATTATCTTTCATTTTTTTAAGCTATTTAACATATCTTATGAAAAAATGTTGTTTAGGTGTTTGACTAGTAGACTGCTAGCGAGCAAGAGATTATTTGTCCTCTCTTTCTTGTGTCCGCAATTGATGTCAGCAAATCAGGCCGCATTGGATGAGCAGGATGTGCAGAGCACGTGAGGCAGGGATTTTGTACTGCGGTGCGAAGAAGAAGCAAATATTTGCTGATCCCATATCATCAGATGTAAGTACACATAACTGGAATTTTTTGCTTCCTAATTGTGATAATTAAAAATATTGTTCTACAAACATTCTTTGTTTTATCTGTGGCAGCAATCATTGGATGTTGATGGTGTTGTGTATCGACACCTCATGCTTGTTGATACTAGACCCATTGGGCGGCCCTGATGACCTTCGAGAGATCGCTGTAGAGAAATATTTGAAGGAGTGAGTATTCAAAATTTTAATGCATTCTGTATTTATTTTAAGCTTGTCCTAGATTATTGACAATAAATGGCTTCTTTTAAAATGTTGTATTTATGTAGGGGCCATAAGCTTGGTTTAAGTGATGAAAAGAAACCATTCTCCATCTTGGACTTCCAATACATACGTGTAAGTAATCATTTAATTTATGCATTTTTGTATTAAAGTTAAACGTTTAATTTTTTGATCTGTCTAAAGTTGGTAATCCATGGATGGTGTGATGACAGTGTCCTCAACAGCCTGATTCACGAAGCTGTGGCTATTATGTGATGCGGTACATTTCGAGATTGTACAAAATATTGACACGCTAATGATGATGACAAGTAACCATACCAATTAAAGTTTTAGTTAAAGTTATTACATTTTAAATAAAATTGTGTACTAATGATGATCAGTTTCTTTTTATGGACAGATCGTTTCTTATTTCACAAAAGCAGGGAGCACGTATTCCAAAGGGGATCTCGACTTTGTAAGAGATCATTTATCGCAGTTTTGGTGTAAAAATTACTTGAGCGTTTCTTAGATCTTATCCTAGTGTAGTTAGACTAGACTTTTGTTTTGCTGAAGCAACGTGGACTCTCAAAGTTTGTAAAGTTCAACTCTCTCTCTTTTTTTGAAAGTTTGAATGGGTTTGTTTGCAATTCGTTTTTAATGTTGCAATTCAAACTGGCAAGTTGGTTTATGGTCATATAGTGTGGTTGGTTATCAAAGGGCAATACCAGTTGGATGCCCTATACAGGTTGTATATGCGATTGTAAATTGGGTTGTGTTGGAAAACATATGTGGTAGACGCTAAAAGACAAAAAAAACTAAAAAAAAAAAAAAAAACCACAGTTCACTTAAAACCGTGGTTTAAACTCAATGGAACGACGAGTATAAACCACGGTTTAGTAGAAAACCGTCGTATAATGTACATTTTATACCACGGTTTTTGTCCCAACCGTTGTATAAAACTCAATGGAACGACATTATATACCACGGTTTCTGTCGCAACCGTCGTATAAGTCGTCTTATTCCCGCGACACAATGGGCTTTTAACGACGGTTTTAGTGGAACCGTGGTTTATAATCCGTCTTTTAAACGACGGTTTCAAAACCGTGGTTTATTGCAATTTTCCGATATACCACGCGAGTATAAACCACGGTTTCTAACCGTGGTATATAGGCAAAATAACCGTGGTAAAAAAACTTTTCTGCACTAGTGCCTGGTGCAAGAGAAGAGAAAGAAATACACATTATGGGAACAAGAGAAAAGCATGAAAACCACAACGCCGAAAGATCCCATAGTGAGGATCATTAGTATAATTATACCTATGCACCCGTTTATTACTTACATGATTGCTGTTGCTATACTAGCAGCTTGTTGTGCTTGGTTGCGTGTTTGGTGTTGCTATGATACTGGTATGTTATGCTTGGTTTCTTGTTGCTAATGCCTTGCTACCTTTAAGGGTGCTGATATCATGATGTGTGTGGGGTGCTTTACTGCTTTATTATAACATTAACTGGACTTAATAATTTCGACCAACTAGTCGTGTAGCCCGGCAACATACGGGCTACACATATTCATACTCAGCATAGTTTTACTGAGTCCTTTATTTTTTTTACAGGTAATCATCTGGATTGTGACGGAGTGTAGGTGAGGACTATCATGGGGGTAGTCCACTCGGGCAAGACTTATGAGTTGTTCTGTCTAATTTGTGAACTGTACCCTGTAGAACGGAATTTAGGATGTAATGTTCCAGTTGTATTGTTTAACCTAGTAGCTATGTTGTATACACTAGGTATTTGGGAATTGTATCTATATTGTACATGAGTTTTTATTGAGGGCTGTTTCCAGTCATGCAGACCGTAACTTAGTATTGGTAATGTGGTCTGTCAACCACGTGGGTGGTTGGCATCTGTGGCACCTGTGATATGGAATCCGCTGCGTAGTTATCTTGCAATATGGCTAGGAGCTTGGTTTTGTACTATTGGATGTTTATTCGGGGTGTTACAATATCTAATGTTTGTAATTCTTTCTCTTTATCTTATATCATTTTAATTATGATATATATGGTTATTGAACCATATTATATTTTTCCACTCCATAACATATATCTATTTATATACATATATTATGGGACTAATTGTTATATGGTAAGCCTTTATAATATATTCATTCTCTTTTAATGAATATTCCTTATATTATAAATGTTACAACCTTTATAACATTAAAACCATATTATAAATTTTCATTCAAAAATGTCCATATTAACGAATAGCACCTATTTTCTTAAATATCTACAAAATCCACCACTAATTATATAATGTTATATTAAGTTTATATAACATATATTATGACATTTATGTCAATAAAACAATTATAACCTATAGTTATAAAGTGTTATAAATACCAAACAGCCCTTATACTCTCGGTTTAAATTATATTCCATATACTTCCATAATTTACAAATCAACCCCAATTATATTCCATTGTTACACTTATAATCATATCTTATATTATAATCCTTAAACCTTAATATAATTATAACCTATAGTTATAAATGCATATTATTACCGAACAGACCCTAGGGTCTGTTTTAAATTAATTCTTTCCATCTAACTTTGTATAATTACCAAATCTTCCCAATTTATAATATATAGTTTCCTAATGTCATTAAAACTATATATTATACATATATCTTATAAAACCTTATATACAACTTCAAAAATTACCAAACTATACCAAAGGGTTATAAATATCATTCCTAACCTAATACTTTCCATAATCTCAGTTTATACCCATAGTATGTTACCAATTTGTAACCATGATATAAAATATCATATATTTACTTATATAATTCATATTAACTCCAAATTTATCCAAAAAACTTCTAAAAATTCTTAATAACCTAAGGTATGTCCTAAATTCCATTTAGTACCCCTAAGTTTTGGAAATCACAATTTCACCCCAACTCTTATAAATCTTTTACAATTTAATAACTATCTTAATATAAGGTAGTATTTTAATTCCTTAAACTCTACAAACTTGGTCAAAGTCTCATATAGTCAACTTTGACTTCTAATGCCAAATTGGACCCAAACTCTCGGTAATTACTACTTATACCCTAACTTTTCTATTTTTACAATTTTGACCCAAAACTTGATAAAATGTTATAATTTTTATTAAATTCATTTAAAACCCTAAATTCCTCTTATTTAAGCCCACAACTTTATATTTTATTAGTAATTACTGTTTGACCCCAAACTTAATTATATAAGCATAAATTAAATTAAATAAGCTTTAAACTTAAATTAAAATGGCCTAATGACATGGCCTTACTACAACTTTGCTTTATACATAAAATAACACATAAATAGCGCAAAATATACTATAAACTCTCGGCCTTGTTGTAGCTTATTTTTTTTCAACATAATGTCATAATTTGACCATTATGTTAATTAAATCACTTAAATGACTAGCTTAATTATCTAAGTCATTTTTTCCATACTTAGGTTAAAATCACCCATTTAATCATCTCCACTCTCGGCGCATATACTATATGAGCTGAAAAATCATTATATCATAAGTTTAAGGTGTTTATACCTTGGTTTAGCCCTAAACCAACTCGGCAGCTTGGAGGAAAAACACCACAGCACTTAGACATGTTTAATACATCAAAATAAGATATGGTTACACTCCAAGCATGAGCTAACCATAAAGAACAATTTAAATGTAAGATTTAAGGCAAAAATCACCTTAAAAATGAAAGGTAGTCTCCAAAGGGTTTCGGCCTGAATAAAAACACCACATGGTGTTAAATTCACCAAAAACATAGAGAATAGCTAGACAACAGCAAGGTGCTATGGTAATAGGTTTACCTTTGCAAAATGCCTTAAAGAATGATTTTCCTTTCATTTTCGGCCACCTTGCTCCAATGGTTAACCCACTGAATCAACATGAAAATATGAAAATTGTGAGTGAATAAACTCATAGAAAAAACAGAAGAGAAAACCGGATGAAGAGTAAGAATCCTTAAGGTATGTTTTTACCTTATAATGTAAATTTGACCACCTTGGTCTCAAAGCTTGCTCAGCTGAGAATGAATGTTGTTCAAGGTTTAAAACTGAGAATGAGCCATGGAAAGTGATAGATTATAAGCTCCATGTGTAGGTAATGAAGAGATGAAGAAAAAAGAGGTAAAATTGCCTTAAACCATTACCTTAGGGGAAAAGAGATTGATTTGCCTGAATGCTCAAGAACAGCTTGAGAGGTTTCGGAAATGCTAATGGCTCGGCTGAAATGGGACAAGAGGAAAGGGAAAGAAAGAAAATGTGTTTTAATGAATGAAAAGTAGAAAATGGACTAGTAAATGGTGATTCACCAAATTGGCTAGATATTTTGAATGAAGTTGAATGTGCTGTCCTCCATGCTTTAGGCTGCCAACTTATTAAAGATATAGATGAGTCATGTATCGACCATTGACTTGACTTAGTCAATTTTGCTTAAAAATGCATATTTGGATTACTATTCACATGAATGCCATATTTCTGATTTTTTTTAAATCTTGGATTAGACCTTCTAATGTCGTACATTATAGTACATTAGTATAACAAGGTCTAATCCAATGCCTAAACACACTCAAAACCCATTAGAAAGTCAATTTTCTAAAAAAACGTGCTTTAAGGAGTTTTAAAGCACATTTTGTGTTAGAGACATGTTTTAGAGCTTGTTTTCCTTTGAGAATAGTTTTATAGTGTTATTACTTAATTTTATACTTAGGAATCCACTTTGGATCCTAATTGAGGTCATACAATCTCTATGGTGTCTTCAAGCACATTTTTGGCTTTACCGATCTTAAGGCATGTTTTTGCCTTGTTGAGATCTTTAGATTGTTCCCCAATGGTATTAGATGTTTATTAACCATCTTAGATCATTAATAGATCATAATTAAGTTTTTAAGGTTAGGGGTATTTCAATTTGTGGAAGAAGAAAAATGTAACAGTGGAGGAAAATTTGACAGTGAAAAAACATGTGAGTTGACAGAGAAGTATAGTGGTTGGATTAAGGAGGGTTTAGTGTGCCTAAATGGTGTTTGTAAAAACATGTTAGAGTACATGTGGAAAGATTAGGAAAGGATTAAGTATGAATTAGGGGTTGAAAGGAGGCTTAAAAACTGCATTTTAATGTATAACAGGGATGGTCCGGGTTTACAAACCGATACACAAACCCGGACCACCCCAAAACACACCAGAAACGCATTCCAGGGTATGGTCCGGGTTTTTATCCCGGTACACATACCCGGACCATAGTTAAAACTTGTCCAGGAAACTGATTTCACGGCTTGGTCCGGGTTTGTAACCCTGGACACAAAACCCGGACCACCCCCAAAAAGTCACTAGAATGTGTTTTAATGCATTCTAATGATGGGGATTTGAATGGTAATGAAATTATAAGGTAATTAACACTTGATTAATGATGTTTAATGGTCAATTAAGGCCATGAACAAGCTTAGGAAGTAATTTTAAGTAGTGACATATGTAAAAGTACTTGAACAACAATGAATTAGTAAGATAAACCTGGAAAACTTTAGAGAAGTAATAAGTAAGGTTAATTATAGATAATTAACCACCCAACTCTATGTATGTGATAGGATTCAAATAGTTGAACACGAAGGGAGTCGGTGAGTCCGAAATCAACGTGTGAAAGGTATTATTTCTTCATGCTCTGTATCTAACCCGGTTACCCCGATTTGTGTGCTTATTTGATCACCTAAATAAGATAAATGCATGAATTGGACATTATTGCACTTACTTGTGCTTGTTTTATATTGTTCTTGATATATTTGTCTTGAACAATTAGTTTGTATAATTCATGAAATGAATGGATGAAGATAAGTGTGTATGTACTTTGTGGTGTGCTTGTGTAATGTTTGTACTTGAATGGATGCATATGGGAGCAATGTATTATTGGTGGCTTGGATGTGTGACTTCTACTAATTCCTAATCTACCTAACTCCTAACGTAAGTATTGAGTAAATTGGAATGAGTAGAAGTCGATATAGTTTCGGCCACGCGTGAGGATGAGGAGACACAAGAGGTTGGATCCGATTCCTGGCTCTTAAACTTTTCCACGCCCAAAGAAGGGAAGCATTTTTCGGTGTCCCATCAACTCTTTCGCCATCTTTTGATACTTGCCCTTTTGGAAGCATTTTTCAGTGGCCCGTTATACCACGTTTTTGCCACTATGTTCAAGCGAATGCACAAGTGTTTCACCACAAATCGGACACGCCAACACCCCCTTGATTGAAATAGCCTGAAAGATTACCATAGGCGGGGAAATCATTGATGGTGCAGTACAACATAGCACGTAAATTGAAGTCCTCTTTGCTGAATGAGTCGTAAACCGTAGCCCCTTCATTCCACAAGAGTTGTAGATCCTCTATCAAAGGTTGTAGGAATACATCAATTTTGTTGTCTGGTTGCTTTGGACCTGATATTAACAAAGACAACAAGATGTGTCTGGTTTCATGCATAACCACGGCGGTAGATTGTAAATAACCAAAATCACGCCAGGTACTGTGTATGCTACTCAAAGTACCGTAAGGGTTCATCCCATCCGTGCCAAGCCTAGCCTTTGGTTTATCGGTTCGTTACCTAACTCAGGAAATTTTATGTCTATGTTTCTCCACTGTGGTGCATCAGCGGGATGTCTCAATCTGCCATCCTTTTAACTGTGAACTGAATGCCACCGAAGATTCTCTGCGTCTTTCTCAATGGAGAACAAACGTCTGAACCTTGGAATGATGGGCAGGTACCACAGTACCTTAGCCTGTGAACCTTTCTTACTACCGCTGATGTGAGTTTGTTGTTTCTTATACCGTGACGCTCCACATGCTGAACAGCTTTCAGCAAATTCATCTGATTTCCAAAACAGCATGCAACCATTTGGATAAGCATGAATTTTCTGGTACTCCCTACCCATTAGGCACATCAGGTTTTTGGCTGAGTACGTAGTCGTTAGTAAAACGTTGTCCACCGGAAGAACGTATTTCAATAGTTCCAGGAGGTCAGTGAAACTTACGTCGCTCCAGCCATGTTTCGCTTTCAAGTTGAATAGCTTAAGGACGACACTCAACTTGCTTAACTTTGTAGGGTCACACCCGGGGTACAACGGTGTTTTGGATGAATCCAACAAATTTTCATACTTGTCTGGCGTGTTAGAGTAATGTCGTTCCACATCTTCGAGCATAGTCTCAATGTCATCATCCCAGAAATCTGGCTCAACGTTCGCTGTAACGTCTTCTGGATCACCCGCCTACTATATCATCTCCAAGTTCTGTTTCTGTGTTTGCTTGACCATTATCCCCTTCGTCGGGCTTAATAAACATCGAACGCACTCTGACCATGCCAGCGGATTATGTCTTGGAAATCTTTTGTAAAACCGCGGCGGATCAGATGTTCCTTAATTATTTCAATGCCGCGATATCTTAGATTGTTTTGGCAGTCGATACAGACAAAATATGTATCCCTGTCTATAGGTTTCAGATTGTTCGCCAACACCGCGCATAACTTATCAACTCCTTCTAAAAACTTGTCGTCCAAATTCCGCTGTAAATCCACGAACGTTCCATCTCCTTCTAGCTACTTAAATGAAGGCAGCCATTTCATACCGTGACCCGTGGCAGAGTCTTTACACTTTTGTATCTTATCAACCTAAATCCATCCATGAGTATTAAATCCCACCGGTGAACGTGTTTTAATATGTAATTTATTGAAAATTTCGGCAGCATCTCCCTATAGTTCTTCAAATGCACGATATTATGATATTAATCAATAATATATGCATTCGAAGAACAATAAAGAGATGCTGCAGAAATAATCAATAAAGTACATATTAAAAAACACATTCACACCCTAGGGTGTGAGATTTAACAATCATGGACAGTCCCGACAGGGACTGCCGAAGATATACCTCTATTAGGTATATCTAGGGCGGATAACTATGTTTGGTAGTTTGTCAAATACTGTATGTATATATGTAAATCTTACCTCTAGTAGACGATTAGCCGATGCAAAGACGGTATGAGGTCGGAGGTCAAAATAAAGTCGTAGTCCTGATGCATAAAGGAAAAACGACAACATTAGAATTCATCAACAAATCAAGGTTTAAAATGCTAGCTAAACCGCGGAAAAAATTCGACAGCATCTCCCCTATATTTCTGACGTTTCCCAATCAGTTTATCAACGTCAAATCATACACACCATCAAAATTACTTATACACTAATTTTATATTTATCTTGAAGAGAAGGTAAGCTCTATTAACCGTAACAAGTACAAGAAATCAACTGCAACAAGAATCAGCAAACAAGAATCACAACTTCGAATCTGCTAAGAGATATATCTACCAAACCAAAGGCTCTGAACTAGTTTCATATTTGAAAACTACAAAACTATGTATTAATTGTAATACTAAATGCTAAGAATAAGTAAATACAGCAGTTTACAGTTTGGTGTGCAAAATTACCATTACTGCACCAAAGTGGGCAAGTAGTGCAGAAATCAACCCACGAACTAGGTGCAATTAACTGTGAAACTGGGCACAAATATATGAACAAGTTTAGAGCATTTGCCACTACACTCTCAGGATTCAACATAAACGAGGTTAGAACTAGCAATCGACATGCATATGAACAAAGTTAGAAAAAAATGACAATTGATCGACCGCGCGCATACCCAGTACACGATAGAGACGTCGACGGTGACGACCAATGTACGTAGATGGGTGGTGACTGGCGGTGAAGGGAGTGACAAAGGTGGTGGGAGCGATGGTGGCGATGGCCGTTACTAAGGTGACGAGAGAGAGGAGGCGATTTCAGTGAGGAAGATAGCGCGAAAGAGAAGAGTTACTGTAAGTACAGTGTGCAGAGTAAAAATGTTGTAGTTAAAAGGACTTTAGATTACGGTTTTCATGAAAACCGTAATCTAAAGTCACCACTTTAAATGACGGTTCCTGAAAAACCGTAATCTAAAGTATAACGAAATTAAAAAATTAGCGTGAAAATTATTTGGCCTATGTTGGGTTTCGAACTCAAGATCGATGGTGTTGACTCATGTACCCACGACCATTAAGCCATGAGTCTTATTCGATCAAACATATGTAACACATTAATATAAAGTTTATTTTTAATCTAAAATACACTGGTAAAATGACGTCGTTAACTGTAATTCAGATTACGCGCGGTGTCGAAAAATCAAATAATATGGGAAATATTTGGCGTCAGGTCAAAACTACGTCGCTGACCATCAGTCGGAGTAGGCGCGCCTTTTTTAGGACAGACTTTAGCTGACGGTTATTAGTAAAACCGTAATCTATAGTCCGTTGACCGAAAAGCGCGCGTCAACACGGGACTTTACATTACGTACGGTTTTACTAATAACCGTCAGCTAAAGTCCATCCTAAAAAAGGCGCGATACCTCCGATCGATTATTGCTTACGGTTAATTCAATAAATGTCGTTAATTAATTCCGGCCTTCCTATTAATCACGGTTTCTGTTAAAGCCGTGATTAACCACCGTCAGTAAATGCTTCTGTTCCACTAGTGCCTTAATGGGTAGCATCGTGGATTAGTGAGCCAAGTAAAGCCTGGTGGTGGGACGGTGTAGTCCCTGCCCGGGAGGTCCCAACGACTTGACTGAATAAGTACTTGAATAAGTAGTAAGTAAGTAAGTAAGTAAAGTATGTATGAGTAATGGTCTTGGCTGGTGTAATTCATTAACCCCGAGTAAAAGAGTAATCTCCACCCGATTAACCCGGGTGGACAAATGGAGCTAACAAGTATTGCGTATTGTGTATGTATTGTGTATGCATATTTCGAAAAAAGGTAAGTAAGTATCGGTTGGCTTGTATGGGCTACCTTGTATGTATTGAAGTGTATGTATGTATTCCTTGTGTAGCATTGTAGCATTATGAATGAAGCATGTATGTATGTATTTGTAAAATGAAGTGCATGTATTCGACCAAGTGGTCGGCGTACCCTCCCTAGTACGCGGGGTATGCGGAAGTCATATGCAGCGTAAGCTGAGCCCCTAGGGGCAATGTTTTATTTTACAGGTACCGAAGCAGTTAAGGTCACAGTAAGAGACCGACGGATATGCCTAGATCATTATGAATGAAATGTAGATAGTAGTGAATGGAATTGGGCTTGTAGCCTTGATGTAGAAGTGTACGAAGGGATACACCATATGTATTGGAAATATGTAGATTGTGAGGAATGGGTAGATGTAGACTCTTAAAGAGCATGTACGAACTTGAAATAATTGTTGTATTGTATTTGTATCTGGATCTTAGTAAACTCGGTATGTGTATGTAAATTATGGATTATGGTATGAAATTGTAACACCCCTACCGCTAATCCTTTACTTTCCGTCTAATCGCCCTAATTATCCTACTACGTCGCAGCGGAAATACTACTACTACGACGAGTGATACAACGCCGCTAACCGCCCATACAGCTAGCTAGGCTTACACTACTTACAGTCACGGTCTGATGTCTAAATATACCGAGCTATTACATTCCATACCGACTACAAAAGATCATATATATGCTTACATTACTGGATTACCGAGTATCAAGTATAGTTAATTACATTCCTTTTCAATCATCCAAAAATAATGAGTTCCTACCCACTACTCATCTACACCATCTCAATATTCTTTCATTATCCAAAAAGGGGTGTACCCCATGGTACACCGGCTACCAAAAACCTACAGCCGTGTACAACTTAGTACACCATTCACAATTCATTAATTACAGACAAAAAGAATCAAATTTAAACTATTCATAGCCTTCACCCGTCTCGAGGACCTGCATTATATTAAAAACATCGCCCCAAGGGGCTCAGCAAAAGCTGCGCATAAACTTCGCATATACCGCGTGCTAACTAGGGTACGCCGACTATTTAAGGTCGACTGTACATGCGGTTCATTATTTTCATGCATACATGCTTCACATACAACATACATAATATACAATTCAATACACAATCCAAGACAGCAGTACAATAGCACACACAATACTTACCTTCTCAAGGGTTAGCCAAATTACACAACAAGGTTAATCAGATGCTTATTACTCTTTTACTCATTACACAATACTTTCTCTTACATTACTTACTTACTTTACCATACTTGTTTACTCATTCTTACTTACTTACTTTTACTCATGTTAAGTCGGTATGACCTACGGGCAGGGACTACACCGTCCCACCACCGGGTTTTACTTGGCTCACCAATCCAGGATGCTACCCATTTAAGGGGTTTGGGCTGTGGACCAGTTAAGAGCCAGGAATTAGAGCCAACCTCTTGTGACTCCGCCTCCTCACGCGTGGCCGAAACTATATCGAACTTCTATTCATTCCAGTTTAATTACCAATTTATTAGGTTAGATTGGTAAGCTTGTTAGGAATCAGTTAGAAGTCCAATCACAATAACATTCGGTCACAATACAATATATCATGCATACATACACTCATATTCATCCATACATTTCATGAATTATACAAACTATGATTTAAGAAAATAACCAAACAAGGAACAACATCATGTAATCACAAGTAAGCATAATAATTCCGATTCGTGCATTTATCTTATTTGGTGATCAATTAGCACACAACACACAAATCAGAGTAACCAAGGTAGCATACGGGGCATGAGAAGTTCATACCGTTCACCATTGTAATTGTATTCCAACTTTCTCTGGTGTTCACAATCCAAGTCCTATGACATACATATAATCGAGTGATTAATCTAACTATCATTAACTTAACTCGATTACTCTTACGTTTCCTAACTCATACTTACTATATCTTTACATTCTTATACTTACATATGGTTTACCTACTCTTTATTACTTTTAAAACTTGTTTATACTCTTAATGACCTTAAACATCCTTACTTAAGTCTTACTTATCTTATACTACCATTACCATTCACTTCCTAACCTTAAAACCCAATTAATAAGCTTAATTTTACAATTTTTGGTTGGTCTGGGACCTTGTCCAGGTGTTAGGTCCCGGACCAACATGTGGTCACAATCCTCGGCTGATTTTCTTGAATGGTTTGGGTCCTCATACTGGACCTGAGTCCCGGACCAGACACAGTTCAAACTCTCGGCTTGTTTTCTTATGGTGGTCCGGGTCCTCTTACTAGGGGTAAGTCCCGGACCTGGAAGTTACTGAACTCCCGGCTTGTTTAATAGGGGTGGTCCGGGTCCTTGCACGGGACTTAAGTCCTGGACCACTCCTTGTTCTAACTCTCGGCTACAAAATCCAGTATGGTCCGGGTCCTTGTCCGGGGACCAAGTCCCGGACCAGCTGTTGTACATTGCAGATTTTGACATTTTCTTTATCTGTTACAACCCAAACTTTGCCTAATTAACTCCCCATTGTTCCTACACTTAATCCCACATATTTAAGCACCTAATTAGCATCCTAAATATGTTTTAAATCCATTGCTAACCTATTACTCCTTTTATACTAATTCACTCACATATTTTCTTAAGTTCTCATTTCAGCACTTACTCTATCTTCCCTTAGTTGCATTATGCTACAGATTTTTGGCCCTCATTTTCTCCATCTATAGCTCCCTCTTCTAATGTGATTTCTAAAGCTTACAATGCATTAACTATCTCTCCTAACCTACCCACTAACTAGCTCAAATTAAATCTGTTACAAGGGCTTAGTTTTCCTAGTTTCTAGTTCATAAGTGTTCTAGTTCTAGGTAAATTTTGACATAACCTCCCCTAAAATCTCTACATTCTCACCACATCTCTTAATCACACATTGCTACCCAATTCACCTGTTTTCAATAACAACAATATACAAAACTCTCATACATAAATACCAAACACTAAGCACTCCTAAAATTCCTGCACACAACCTCTAATTCCCATCTAGGTTTCAACAAGTTTTTAATGTCTTTTATGCTTCAAAATAGTTTGGTTATCCTTCCACATTACACTACTACTCATTACCATTCTACAATACATATTTAAACTTCTAAAATCCGTTACATAAATATTTACAAGACTACACAAGTGAGCATAATTTACCTTGTTCTTCTTCTAGTTTTCTTTCCTTCTTCTTTCTTCTTCCTTCTTCATTTCCTTTTCTCTTTTCCCACAGCTATGAAGATTCAAAGCTCTACACTACAGCCATTACACACCACCATTCAATTCAACTAGCTTTAGATTATATTAAAGCTTTAAGGTAAATTTCTAGGGTTTAGGAATTCATTACCTTGCAAAGTAGTAGATGAAGCTTAGTAATAGCACAAGAGCAATATTTTTACTCCTCCTAGAATGCCAAAATTGGCTGGAACAAAAGGAATAGGAGCTCACAACTTAGAAATTTCTATTTTGAGAATAAGAGCCAGAAGAGGTAGTGCTTTTGGATTTCTTTTTACCTTAAACCAAAGAGGTGAAGAAGGGGCTTCTAATGGTGGTCTCTAAGCTCCAAAGCAAGAACACCCATGGATATGAAAATGCTTGTTTTCGGATATTGAAAAGAGGGTAGTGTTCTCCTTGATGAGAGGAACACAATGGTATATAATTTTGTAATTTTTGGTGAAGGATTAAGGGGCTAACAAGAAGAGAGAAGATGAGGTTGGTGTGGGTTCTCTCAAATCACCATTTCTGTCGCCCAAGGAAGAAGAAGAGAATAGAGAGGAAGAATAGAGGTGCTGTACGTGAGTGAGAGGAGAAATGAGGGAGTAGGAGAGAGAGTGGTAAGGTGAGGGGTTACTTTTTGACTTTTTATTGCTTTTGTCTTTTGCAAATAAAGAAGAGAATAAGAGAGTGTGAGAGAGGGAAGGGAAATCGGCTGCCCCACACACACAAACTGATTTTACATTTTTATTTCAATAGTGGACACACTAGTTTGAGTTATTTATGCTTTTACCCCACAACTTCCCGTTTTTGACAGGTTTTACTATTTTCTCGTTTAATTGATTTTATTGGTTCTAGACCTTCACTAATGTTTATTAGTGACTATTTAGTTGACCAAAATTGTTACTAGTCTATTTGACCCGCTTAAAGTCACGTTTTCCCGGTTTTCTCGTAAAACGTGCTTTAAGGTTAGTTAGTGTTTTTAATTCATTTTAAGGGTCCGTTTTCTTTGGGATTTGTTCCCTCATGATTATATAGAAATAATAAGCTTCTAAATTACTTATTAGCCTAATTAATCACTATTTTTAATTACGGGGTATTTCAAAAATGGAGAATTGTAGTACTCAATTGGTAATGGGAGTATGTAATGTAGTTGAGTAGTACTCGAGATTCCGGTCCATCAGACCGATGCTGTATGTAGTAGTAAGCCTTGTTAGTCACGTGGGTGGCTAACGGCATTGTATCACCCACCGTGTTGTAAGTATGTATCCACTACGTGAGTAGGGAAGTATAAGGAGATTGGATGGTAATGATGGTATTAAAGGTAGGGGTGCTACAAAGTGAGTCCATTCTAGTTTCTACGTGGCGTCGCAATTCTCCAACCCATGCCTCAATCATAGTTACCTGCAATAAGAAGATATATAAAACACACAGAAGGACTGCACAGTCAGTTGACACTGAGTAAACTATGAATTCATAAAATAAAACTCATTTTGTTTGACGAAAGCAAGTCCAGTTCCACTGATAAAGAATTGTATCCTTCTTCCTATATTCTACATAATCAATATCAATACTCAACCATAATAGGGAACCCTTTCACTGGCAACAAAAAATCCACCAACAAACACCCAAACAAGTGGGGTTGCAAATTAACAATTCCACCTACAAACACCTGAACTAGCGGGGTCATAAATACAAACTCCACCTCACTCTAAGTCCTTAAGTGTGTACGCCCTTATAAGGGTACTTTTGACCAAACTTAAACTACGATATAGTGGTCGCAATACAAAATAATCATTCCGATGTACCAATATGTACGATTCCGTCCTAGTGAAGGTTCCCAAATGTCATTACCACCAATCCAACAGAAATAATCATCACATTCTCAAATCCCCAATTTATTCTCAAGTCCCTAATTTCCATATTTAACCACAAGGGTTTCCCAAATTAAATCAATTCCATCATAATTCACAACATTTTACACTGAGATTAGCAAGCGCTATAGTTTTCTTGGTATTATGCCCATCAAGAATCAGAAATCATAAAGTTCTAGAAATCCCCATTGACGAACCCGGAACTAGAATTCAACACCCACACAATTAATCTACCAATTCAATACACAACTCACAGTTGAAGATTCTTTTTCTTAGATATCCTTACCTTTCAATTTAACTTCAACTAGCACCTATAATTGAAGATGGAAGTTACGCGAGATGAGGGAGGTGAGCAAGGTAGAGTGTAGAGAGAGAAGTTGAGAACGTGATTTGTCGAGAAAAGAAAAGAAAGTGAAAGAAAGAAAAGGGAAATAAGAGAAAAGGTATAGGAAAATAGTTAGAAGGGAAATGTCTAAACAATATTGAGTTGTATTTTATTTATTCCGTATACTCATTATCCTTACTTGAGAATAAGTTCCAATTCCAATAATCCTCCATCATTAGCCTAATATAATATATATATATATATTATACTTTTAATTTAGTCAAAATTTGGGGTATTTCAACAAACGTCCACAAAATACCTGCAGGCACACCGGTCTTATTACGAAGGATACTGAGGTCCGTGGCCCCTTGTGTATCAAATACAACCAACTCGGGCACACCGGTCGAATGAAGGTCTACGGCCCCTTAGGTAACAAATACAACAACACCCTCGGGCACTTGTAGGGAGTTTTCGAGAGTCGCCCAACCCTGATGTGATCAGCATCATCATTGAATGGTCCTTCCACCCTAATTTGTGTTCAGTTTCCCTTTATTGTAACGGATCAAGTTCCACCTCCCACATCAGTTTCACTAAATCACATAATTACAAATTACAGTCCTTATATTTCCCTTACTCTTGTCAGTATGTGATTAATTGATACACAAGTGGTGCTACTAGAAAAAAAATCTAGTCATGGACACAATGAATCAATCACAATCTATGGAACTAAGTCCACTAGGTTCCACATACCAAAATCCATCATACTCAGTCTTACACCGAGTCATAATCCATGTCCTTTGGCGATATGCCGTTGGACGGTCAGGGTCAGTCACTGACTCAATAGCCCAATAAACAATTCAATGGGAGTTTCTACTCCTCTTACTTGTATTCTCTCTTCGAAGCTAACAAGTTAGATGTACTATATGTCTAGTATGCGTGTTCATGTGCGAAATAGCCACAACTAAGGTAGGAACATTCTTTTATGTTCTTAATTCCTATTCATGTTCATTAGCATAAATTAAAATATACATATGTATTGCAAACATACATATAGAAATATTGTAACAATTGTCATAATCGTATGACTTCTGCTATGCACACAGTAGTTTACATATTAAATTTATAAAACATACGTTGAGCAATTTTATGCTCAACCCCCCTTAAAATAGATTACGCCCATGTAATCTATAATCATATCATTCTTAAAACAATAGGTTCAAGATGTACTCTAGCTCTCTTGTGGTCTTTTCCACATTGTGACTCGATTGTTGATTATCATGTGTGAGCTCCCAGAGTTTACAAATATCTACTACTTGGATTTAGTTTGAGCTTCTCAGGCTATAATACCTGTATTAGATAAGATATACATATTCGACTAGGAGATATGAAATACATCATTTCCTTACCCAATTCATTAGGTTTATTAAACCTATAATACATGGGCCCACTCGCTCTGTGTAGTTGTACGACCTAATGACTTTAGGGATCAGTTTACCCTTTTCATTCTCTTAATGTATTGTACATTATTCATGTAGCCATGTGCAAGCAGCAAGTTCCTGCTGACCTCTTTCCAATCTGATAGTGTTTACATAGTTTTTACATCATTTTGGAAGCGAAGGTATCTTAATCAACTTGTGATATCTTTTATTGTACACGTATTCGATTAGGTTTAGATGTTCTATCTAGGTTCTCTAGATCTAGTGCGTATGCACTTAATATATCTTCAAGTGTTTGTATTGTCCTTTCAAAATAACTTTCATTCTGAGTGTGAAAATGTGACATCGAGCTATATACTTAGTGCTTCTTGCACTAGTCTCTAAAATCTTGAGGTGAACCCGCTTTTCATGTTCATTGAGATAATCCTTAGTATCTCTTGGTTCTAGATTATTGCATTTCAAAGTAAATTTGTTAGTTTTGGTGCCTTCTAGGTACTTCTTTCTTAATACTACTTGCATTCCTCGTGTATCGAATAGAGGTAATGCACTTATGGTTTACCTCGCCTTAATCAGGGGAGAATCCATTCACAATATTCGTAGGAATTTCCTACCTTTCTCAGCATTTACTATGGACTTGCTCTTTCTAGCAATTGAGGCATTCTGCTTGTGCCCTTTTCATGCTGATCCACCAGGAATGTACTCATACCATACATATGTTCCTGGGTGGATGTGAAGTATGAACACTGTACTTTTGTGAAGTATTTTCTCATATGGTCTAGACTACTGTATAGTCTGCCTTTAATTTGATTTCCTCCTCCTCATCGAGTTTACTCTTATTCTACTAGTCTGTTTTTCGCCAATACATTCATGTATGATAGTTCGCATATAAAGGTTTCTTTCAGCGCACCATATCCTGGTCGATTGGACGGTTATTTGTTATCATGGCATCCGCTAGTATACTAGCTCTGTCTCCCTGGTATTGCATACTAGTGTCGTGATTTTGGGAATTAACTTGACACTTGTCTTATGCTCGGCCCTATTTGGGTGAAAACATACTTACACTCTTACGACTCGAGCATATGGTGATTGTTACATCATACAACATTGTCGCTACCTTTCTAGCGCGTAGTATAGTTTTCCGTATGCCTCTTTTTTGGGTGTCATTGATAAGCAACCATGTGTTCCTTCTAGAATGGTAAGATTTGTGTTAATATAAACAAATATTGACCCTTTATAAGAATTTCGTATACTTATTAGCCCATTTAGTGAGGTTTCATTGCCTTTGTCTTTAAGTTTACCATAGGCTTCTTTGTCTCTGGGAATTTCCCCACCACTATTGTGTGCTCACCACTCCTCTACGGAGTTACAACCTTTGGTCATGTTATAGTCAGGATTTTTGGTCCCTCTATCCTTGTCGGTTGACTGAGATTATTGTCATCGTAATATATTAAGGTAAATAGCTTGCCCTTATTAGAGTTCGCATCATTGACTTGGCACGGAGTTGACTTCTTCTCATGTTCTTTACACTTCTCCTTTATATATATGGGGTATCTTAATGATACATTACTACTTATTTGACTAACTTATAAATAAGTTTTATCAAGTCCACAAGCTCTATTGGAGTGTGGTCGTCTCATATATCATTTTAGTACACTCTTAGTGTCTGTTTCA
Organism: Limonium bicolor; assembly: GCA_023374045.1. Classification (NCBI taxonomy): domain Eukaryota; kingdom Viridiplantae; phylum Streptophyta; class Magnoliopsida; order Caryophyllales; family Plumbaginaceae; genus Limonium; species Limonium bicolor. The sequence continues at coordinate 81,961,929 of CM041776.1, read as the reverse complement.
AGTGACTATTGTAATCTTAGTTTCTGATAGTTTTATTGAACTATTTTGCTGTCAATCTCCTTAACATATAGTACTGGAATGGCCCCAAAGGAATTTTCTAGGTTCCATGGGTCCCTTCTCAATAGGCATGATTATATATCTACCCTTCGATATGTGTTTGTGATATAGCACCTAATACGGGGGTTATATTATGCAGTAGATGAGGATGGGATTCTCCTCTATCATTGGTGCAATTATTGACAATTCTCCCATAAATACTCGAGGGTTTATGACCACTTGTATCTACAAGTTCATATTTGGTCTGTGGCTTAATAAGCAACTTTGTCATTCTTAGCTCCTTGAGCCTTTACTCATAGTATTGTGCTCCTGCTCATGCGTAAGTTATTTACGTCACTTCGATATGAATTTCCAGTTCTTTAAACCCTATCAAATCATTAGGTTACATCTTTTGATGTATATTGGACTGCATGGTTAGGTTGATACATCATGCTTCCTTAATAGGAGTCCTCTTAAGCAATATGATATTAACCAGTGCTTGTCATTATTCGAGTCGAAGGTTACCTGTGACGGTACCTAAATACTCAACTAAATCTTTTTCACAAATTATATTCATCGAAGTTTCAGAGAAATATTTGTAGAGAGAAAGCGAGAACAATCCATAGGATTGTGATCGTGGAAATCATCTTTACTAAAAGATAAACAAGACTGATGTCTATTTCCTCTTCAATGTCTTTTTTTGTAAGGAATATATACGGTCTCTCCGCCTGACGGTCGACTTCGACGTTCATTCTCAACTCATACTCAGATACTCTAGCCACTAGTCGACATCAGACAGTTGCGCTTCAGCACTTCTTAAATCAGTGTTGCTCTTGCCTCTTGGTCGTTATCCTTCTCTTTCCAAGTCTGCTTCCATTTACTTGATTGTACACCACCATACACCACGTCCACTGAATTCCATCCGTTCATCCAACTTTCACCACTCCACCTCAAACAGTCAACGCCCCACATCATCATCTACACCATACCTTCACCATAACCTCATACACCTGCATCTGTTCAACACCAAATCAAGATCCGAGGCAAGTAGGTGCAGCAACACCAGTCCGGCGTATCATCGACCCACCAGTTTCAACGAGTTGAAGCACTACTTTGTTCTCATCTTCTTAGATATTCGAAATTTAAAATTCAAATTTTGAAATATTCGAAATTCAAAATTCAAATTTCAAAATATGTAGAAATTCGAAATTCAAAATTCGAAATATGGTTCTCTCCTCTCTCTCCATCCCTCCCCCACCCGCCCTTCCCACTCCGATAGCCCAAAACCTCCACCATTAACCTCCACATCCCATCACCAACGTACCAACTCTCCGGTAATGGCGACGGCGTGTAATCCCTAAGAATTCTTTCGTCGCTCACATCTACATATAATCGCCTACATTCCCTAGCCATGAGGAAAAGGAAGGATCATGACTGGAGAAATAGTGACAAGAAGTCTAGTTGGAATAAAAAGACCGTGAGGAAGTCCGCTTGTAATTCTTTGAGGCAGGTGTGGGCTTCAAGTCAGGATTCAAGGCGCAAGTCGTCACTGAGGAAGAGTTCCAATACAGACGGGTATTTACGAGGTAAGGGTAGCGCCAAAGGTTACACTACTACCACTGTTTTCATTGATAATGTTCACAAAGGAGTGTCGGAGTATCAACTGGGTAGAACTATGAAAAGATTTGCTCAATGGAGTAGGCTCTACATTTGTAGAAAACGGAGAACGTGGTGGAATCAGAATGCTTGTGCTTTTGTCGATGTTAATAACGTCAAGGATGCTAAAAAAGTTATTGAAGGCGTCAAAGGATGGATTATTAATGGGAGTAGCCTTTAGGTGAGAATGGAATTTCAAGGTCACAGAGCTAGAGTGAGGAGAGACATTCCCTTTAGCGGTTCGTCACAACCCATGAATTTGAATTTTTGGGTCCAGAAGGAGCATAACAATGTCAAATCCAGACTTTCTTTAAAGGTTAAGGTCGGCGGCGAAGGGATGAAGGCATGCCTATCAAATGTGTGGTTACCACGCTTCAAGAGGATATGAACCCAAAAGAAGCTATGGATCTCCTTCATAGCCGGTGGCCGAATTGTACAGGGATGCTAGCTTTCTCAAGGAGGAAATTCCTCATGCTCTTCAACTCTATTCATGAAGCTAAGGAAGTTGTTCGCCAGGCACCTTCAGTAGGGAAGGAACCTGGAGGGTTGGATGTGTGTCCTTGGGCTTGGGATGACCAAGTGGAGAAGCGTAGGATGTGGGTTGTCATACGTGGAATCCCTCTCCATGCATGGAATAAGGTTAACGTGCGAAAGATTGCACGAACAGTGGGTGATGTGTCACTAAAATCAAAGAAGAAGAAAATCAATATGTGGAGAATGCCAAAATTCGTGTCCAGATAGAAACTTCGACTATTCAATTGGTAAACTGGAAAATTACGGTGGAGGTCGAGGGCAATAACTTTCCAGTATCCATAGTCGAAGTTGGCGAAATGGGGATTGTCCATAATAGCATAGACCCAACAGAGAGTATTGTTCAGATTCCGCATGATATTGAAGCGCAAATAACAGTCATTGAAAGGCTGATCATTTCGACCAGTCTAATAATGGGGTAGGAGAAGATGTGGGGTGTATAGACGCGTCCCTAGAGCATAATATCAATAACGGTAACACAGAGTTCGAATGCCCAATAGCAGCTCATTTTTTTTGAGCAAGTCGTGACAAATTCTGAAGTGCAGCAATCATTATGTGTTGCGCTTCGTGTGGGAGAGACGGTTCTGAGACAGATCAGAAGGGTCACACAGGAGACAATAAGCCTGGTGCTAAGTCAGGAACGCCAGAAGAAGTGAATAGTTCAGGAATTGGACAGTCGGGCTCTCCGTTCACTGAGGGCTAACGACGTGGTGGTGCCCACTCTCTTTCATGATGATTAGCACGCTACGGGATTTGTTTGTCCAGGAGACAGATGCCAATAATGACATGGGGCACAGTGCAAGTGACTTAATAGAAGTAGGCCAGGTAGTTCTCCATCTCTAGTGAGACCAGATGCACAAGGGGAGAAGGCTTCAGAAGGTAAGGAAGGGATAAACCTTGTTGTTGAGTTATTACACAATACCCCTCCAAAGTATCTGTCTAGTAATTTACTGCCTGCGAGGGATGAAAAGGGTAAAATCATCAACCCAGCTACTGAAGCGGATGAATGCATCAGCTTATTGAGACAATTAGGTTGCCACGTTCCGAATCTAGCCCAAACCAAAGCTAATATTCTCAGTCAAATCCAAGAGCAGCTAAACCACTAAGTGGTTTCTCAGGGTGATTATAGGTATTCGGCACATAAGATGACTGGGAACTATTTTGTAGGTCTCGATCAGGAGGGGCTTTAGGAGAGGTTGGTGTTGAGCTGATGATTTTTGGTCAGGTCGGTTGTTCTCGAGGTGGACCGTCTCTATAGGAGTATGTATAGTTTAGCATGTTAGGTCGGCTGGTGTTTGGTCATGTACTAGCTTGTCTAGTTTGTTTTGGCAACTTCTTGGCCTGTAACATCTTAGTCTTCTTGTTGTTGGCTGGGTTGAAGTATTTAGATGGGATTATAAGTTGTAATGGATGTGGTGGGCACTCTTTTTTTCCTCCTTAGGTTTTTTTCCCATTGGGTTTTGCTTAGGGAGGTTTTGTGAGGCCCAATCGCAACCCATCCACCTTTTATCTTTAATAAATGGCTATATGCCCAAATTATAAAAAAAAAACAAACCTGTGATGGTACCTTCACTCGCATGGGACTTGTGTATTTTAAGGATATCGAGGTTACTATCTCTTTAGACATATGTTTTATGGTGATCATACCAGTCCTTTATTTTGGTGGTTACGTACTCTCACCACGATGCATGTTCAATCTTCGTTGACTCTAGCACCTTTTTAAAGGTATACTGGTATTAAGAAGTTGAGCAGTAATACCTATTGGTGGTTACGGGCCATAATCGCTTATCAATACTGGCTTCGTGTATAACATCTTCAACCTCTTCGTTAAGGGTTATATTATGTCTGGTGCGGTTGTGCTTGTCCTAGGAGTTGGCACTTCTCCTTGGTAATTTTGGCATCTAATGGCTATGTAGGTTTATGGGTCTAGGGTTACAAGCTTTAGGTTGGGATTATTACTAATACTCGGAGTTTTACATTAATCTAGTGTAGTCGGGCTTTCCATGCCCTATCTCCTTCTAATCATAAGGGTTTGTGACCCTGTTTGAAACGACCATGATCCCTAATTTTCTAGGTTATAGAAGTTCTCATAACTTTAGTAACCATCCTACAATCATGGCTCTCTATCTCTGAGGCGTCATTGTCCTCCGAATTGATCTACTATTAGGTCACTTACTTTAGCAAGTGCGCCTTGCAGTCTGAATCGTTAGCACGGAGATTCTTATAGCACTTGATGTGGCAAGTGCACCATGTAGGTGGAATTATCCCTACAGTATTTTAGTTGTGGCATTTCCTTTCAATTCTTCAACACTGGGTAGTCTTGTCTACCATTCTCTCGCCTGTTTGGTTTGGGGAGCCTATCTATGACTTTTAATTATATATCCCTCGTTAGGATGTTGCTCCATTCGTGGAGACTCTTATTTATATTTCCTCGCTTTATTCTTGATATTCATTCCCACACATTTATCGTGGTTCTACATTCTTGATTGTTCTTTTATTTCTTTCACTGCAAGTGTACTTGTTAGTGTTTTTCTCCTCGTTAACCGGACCGGGTTACATTAACTGCCTAGCAAATCAACCCATTGTCCTGTGAGTTTATTCCTCTCTAAACAGAGTTCTTTGTTACCTACTACCGAATGTTGGTAGCGTCCTCTAGATAGCATGCTGCTATCAGGACCTTCTAGTTATAAATGGCTTATTGCATATTCAACTTCTTGTTCAGTTTTGTGTCGTATCATTTCTCAACATCCAAGTCGGGTTTTCCCAAGCAGAGAAATCTTTTCTTCTCTTTGGCACTCTTTAATCATTTGTCCCTCTAGGCAGCAGGTGAGATACGGGCAACATTGGGTGGGTACTACTGCTATTCCCTAGAACGCATTCCTCAAAGTGTAACGACGGTCGCCACATTCTCGGTGAAGCTTGGGGTTACAGGACCTCCAACGCCTTTGGTATGTCTCGTCCTCATCTCTACTATCTCTTCTCTAACCCCTTTCTAACTTTTGTTAGGAGGGTGGGTTAGTTCATGTATCGGTAATAAACCACAATCAAACTCATACAATATTCAAGTGCCCTTAAGGCTAATTCTGCATGTTTGTCATTGTACATTAGATCCCGTATCATTAGGTCCAATGTTGGACAATTATAACGTCATTTAGACGATCAACAAAACACTAAGTTAGTGTGCCTTTTTCAACTATCACTTGACCCTTTACCCACGACTTAGAAATCACAAACTCGGTAGTTTCCAGTTACTATGCTCTAATACCACTTTTACAGTTCCGTCTTGAGATTATTTCTTTCCATCCACATTTATCGATTACCCTCGGGTGTCTGTGAACCCTATCAAATGAGTGTTAACCCTCAATGAAGAAAAACCACCGTCAAAGTGACGTACATTTCAATCCCCTCTCCCTGATCGTAAAACCAAGGAAGGTGGGTCAGTTTGTTGACCCAAGGTGATCAAGTCTGTAGACAATGGTCAAATGGAAGTCAAATCTAATACTGATACCACCCTTCTAATACCTCTTTAGGCGCGGCCAGGAACTCCCCGAACTCCTATCCCCCCAATAACCCAATCTCAATATAAGTCTCGTTGTTTTAGGTCGAATCATCACGTTATTGGACGTCGACTAAGTACTTTCGGGAGTTAGTAAGAAAATCTTCTATAGTTCCACAGTTAGACAAGTTCGTATACCGAATCCTCTTGGATTCCCTAACTGTGATCGTATGTGCTATATATGGAATCTAGTCTACTAAGTTTGTAATTAACAGAACACCACAAGTAGGTACAATTAAATAAATACAAGACATAAGCATGCAATTACAATGATTCGTATTTCATGCATTTATCTAGTTGGTCACAATCACAGAGCACACAAGCCGAGGTATAACTCGGTAACACATAGGGTACATGAAATCATACATACCGTACACTGAAGAACATGCTCTCGCTTGGTCTCAGCTGACGTCCCGGCTATCCCAATCCTGTAATCCATTTAATTGATTGAGTTAACTTCTTATTATACATAACATGTTTTTACTTTGTACGTTCCTCCTAGTTTAACGTATTAACTATGTATTCTTGCATTTATATGTATACATGTATATTCTTAACGAATTTAGTGTAACACTAATATTAAATTAATTATTTCGGTATTCTCCATACTCACCGATTCCCACTCTTAACAATTATGATTTTTATTTATAATCCTAGCTTTGTAAATCTAATTAATATTAATTTGTTCCTTCAGTATTTCCTAATTTATAATTTAATCTCAAATATATATATATATATACACACACACACACACCCTTATATAAGTATGTTCCCCCCAATTTAATGCTAAACTAGCATTTAATTCATATCCTCATAATTTCTAAGTTCCGTATGAATTTTTTAAAATTCCTTTTTGTTCTAATCCACTAGCTATACATACATATACGTATTTATACACTAAATACATCGTCTCATAAATTCTAATGTTAACCCATTATATATACATATATATACATATATTCTCATATAATTAATGTCAGCCTTAATACTTACCACTTAATACAAGTTTGTAGAACAATTATATCATCATCATCATCATCATCATCATCATCATCATCATCACATCATCATCATCATCATCATCATCATCATCATCATCATCATCATCATCATCATCATCATCATCATCATCATCATCATCATCATCATCATCATCATCATCATCATCATTATTATTATTATTATTATTTATTATTATCATTTTAATCATTTTAACCTATAACCTAATCACCTTACTAAATTGTTAATCTCGTTGCAATTACCAAATTAATACCTAATTATTCAAAGTTGGCCAATTTAATATTCTAATTTATATCCACTTTTGATTTGGGCTTAATCTGATTACAAAATATAATCCTAGTTAAAAGCTCTATTATCTAGTTCCAAATTAAATCCATATCTGATTAGATTTTGAGCCCAATTGGATTTCCTTTTGTTATTTCAGTGGGCTTCCTCTAAGCCCAATTGCATATTGCTTTTCTGATTAATAAGTCTAGTAATTTAATTTGCCCATACTATTTGTTTGGCCCAGCTGACTGAGGCCCAATTCGGTTGTCCTGGTTGACCAGAGTTTAGGCCTATTTTCGGGTTTGACTTCTATTGACCAAATCTTTGCCAATTTCAATTTTGACTAACCTAATTTTGATTTTGACCAATCAAATTTCAATTTTGACCATCCTATTCCGATTTGACCCACTCGAAATCCCTAATTCGATTATCACCAATCAATTTCATTTTTGACCGATGAAAATCCCTAATTCAATTTTGACCAATCTTTTCCAATTTGCAACTAAGCCCTCAAGTTTTTTCTAAAATTACTTATCAACCCTAACCTTCACAATTTATGTTTTTACCCCAAAATTTAATAAAGATTCACGTTTATACCTTAATTTTTTCACAATTTAGATTTTGCCCACATATTTTCCAATATTTACAATTTTACCCCCAATTTCTCCATAAACCTTAATTCTACTTAGAAGCCCTAATTTTATAGATTTTCCCCAATTTGATTCAGAAACACTAAATTTCAGATTTGAAAATCCCCAAATCGATTACAATCGCAAGAACCCTAATTTTGGATTTTCAAACCCTAGTTTCCTAATTTCAATTTTGCCACACCGAAATACCCTTGTACATTCAGAGAACCCTAAATTGATTCTAGGATTCTATTTGCGCATGGAATAACCATCACAAACACACATTTAAAGTCCAGAGTATAGAAAATCCACGGTTGTAGATCTATAGTTATTAAATGTAAATTCAAGCTACCACACCACCACCCAATCGCATACAACTTTTAGTGATACATTTTACAATTTTTTGCAAGGAAAATTGGCCTTAAACGCTAAAAAACAGAGGGGAAATGGGTGATTTCTAACCTAGTTTTTGGTTTAGATTTAGTCTAATATTCTGCAACAGCCCCCAAATTTCAGTAAATTACAAATCTTCCATACATGATTTTATAATGTTACAATTATACCACATATATCATATGTTATGATAATTCTACTCTTATCTTATATTTAACCCATGTTTTTTCCACATTATATTATAACCGAACAAACCCATTACTGTCTACTTTTCATTTCCTTCACCATATACTTTTCCTTATTTACACAATGGCCTACATTATTTTCTAAACTTTATAATTTAATCCTAGAACTATATATTATACAACCTTATCAATTTAACTCCAAATTCAACTCCAAAAATTCCCGAAAATCTCCAAAGAGACCCTAGTCTATTCGAAACTCCAATTCACCCCAATTTTCCAAAAATTGCACTTTAACCCCAATTGTTTTATAATTATTACATTTAATTCCTAAACTTTATTAAATTCATAATTTAATTATTTCTCTCATCTAATTTTGTCAACACCCCTAATATAGTCAAGGTTGACCTCCAAAATACTGTCTTGACCATAACTTTATATAATTATGAATTGACCCCGGATTTTTCCTAGAATTTCCATTTAAGCCTTTAACTGTGCAACCACTTATATTTTTTCATCTAAACTCCAATAAAGCCTAACTTTTGGCTAATTAATGTTCTAACACTCCAAATTCAACTTATTTACACTTAACCCCTCATGTTATGCCCCTTTGTTCACATTTAATTCATAGATCATGGTAGAGCAAACGTTTAACATACAATCATGTATTCATGCTATCACATTCGAGTTTCAGTATTACTTGTCCCGCTGAGTTTAAGGTCCCCTGACCTTGGGCAACTCCCTTCCTCTTCTAGGATCTAGCGTCAGTTGAGGTCTGCCCCGCATAACCGGCTCAGGGTGCTCTAGATCCTCCAACTAAGATCCTCTGTATGGCTTAGGTTGGCTGGTAGCTCTAGCTCTCCAGGTTGGCAAAGCTCTCAAACTCCTAATGGCCCTCCTTCTTGCAGAAGTGGCACTCCACCTTCCGACCACTGTAGTCAACCCCAGGATGATCCTTCCTACAGCGCTTGCAATAGAAGTGGCGCTGGCGGTCGAGTGGTGCCTAATTAACACAGTCTTGGATTAGTTGAGGATGTGGTATAAGGTTTAGATCATAATTCAAGATAGGAGGAGGGTATCATTACCCTTATGAGGCCCTGATCTTAGAGGCTGGGCGTCGATAGCTGGGTCGGTCAACTAAGGGACCTGCTTCTTGTCCTTCTGGCCCTGGCGACCTACTGCCCCTTCCTGTTACAGGTTTTGGGGTCAACAATCATAAGTTAACTATATAAAACATTTAGGCTCAATTAATACAAGTACTTATTTCTCTTCTTCTTACCCTCGCCTCAAGACGCTCCTCCCACCTCGATATCCTTCTCGGGTTCTTCCTCTTCTTCCCAAGGGTCTCATCCCGAGTCTAGAGCATCAGCTCCGTCCTCGAGGCAGTATCGTAACACTCCTGAATAGTAGTGTATAGGTAACACCCATAGCTGTCTGGATGCGGAAAATAGTCCTCTTCAGAACTTCTCGACCTTGACTGTCTCGGAGTAATCCACTTTAGGGATGAAGCCCAGAAGACCAATAGATCTAGCGTAGTACTCATCAACGGTCAGACCCCCTAGAGACAAGGTCTCAAACTCTCGGCACTTCTTTTGCTTTAAATACGTCGGGTAGTACTTCTCCCCCAGTAGCTCCACAAAGGCTGCCCACGTGAAGTCAGGTGTGGCTAGATGATGGTCCTTGACCAGCCTTCACCAGGTGCTAGCTGCAGCCTTCAGATGGAAGGCAGCAATACCGATCCTCTGATCGGCTGGTACACGCAAGGCCTCGTAGGTCTTCTTATGCTCCACGATGAAGCGCTCCAAGGCTGTGGGATCCAGCTCCCCAACATATGTCGGTATACATGTCTCGGAGACAGACTACAACCAGTCCGTCTCTCTGGGCTATGGAGGGTGGGCCACCATAGGCAATACTCCAACCTGTGCACCTAGTTGGGCAAGAACGGTTGTCATAGTCTCAGCCATGCCTGGTATCTCGGGGCCACCACCACCCCCTCGGCCTGCTCCGCGGCCTCTAGCTCGACTAGACATTTGTAATATGTAAGTTATATCACTACTCGATATATACCGTATTGTAGTCAGTAGATATTGAAATGTCATTAAGGCTAATGCTTGCATGCATTAAGCATTGCTAAGACCTCGTTAGGTCACGAACCTCACAGTCGTTCCCGGAATTCCCCGAAATCCTATGCTCACTATCTTAATCATATTATCTCGTCATCAGAGCGGTACTCTGCTCTGATACCACTTTTATAACACCCCTACTCTTGATCGCATATAATTGTATGTTGTAGGATAATTAAAAATGTGTCACAGCAGAAAATAAAGTACAATCGTCCTCACTTGGATGCTACACGCCATTACTCACCGATGTGAGTAAAGAAGTGACCACTTACCACAATAACATAAGTAGTAACCGCTGTGATGACTCGAGATAGTCCACTACTAATATATACATAACCAAATCCCGAAATCCAAATACATAGACTAGTGAGCATCTAAACAATCTCAAAGTTTACAACCATAGTATGTAATACAAGTCTGAGTCAAAGAGTGTGATATCAAAACAAACGTCATCTACCAAAAGTTCCGCACTTCGGCTTCACATCTCGATCATGTCCCTGTAATATGTTTCCGTATAGGCTCAGTAAAACGCTGAATATGCTAAGTATGATCCTAGACCCTTAGATCACTTAGGCCATTTAGCCATCTTGACATGCGGTTCATTTCATGCTGTTCTTGTTTAGGAGTATATATTAAACTAATGTAAATGCTAGAATTTAAACACACAACAATCTATCCAATAATAATCACATCAATCCTCCAATAAACCATCCCACTAGTAGGAAAAGGACCTACCGCAGCGGTTGTTTGGTACCTATGGCAGCGGTTGAAAACCGCTGCGATGGGTGCCGCTGCGCTAGGTGAAAACTCTACCCAGCGGTTGTAGAACCGCTGCGGTAGGTACTCTATCGCAGCGGTTGTTAGTAAGAACCGCTGCGTTACACCTATTTTTTTTTAAAAAAAACCACCTATCGCAGCGGTTCTTATTAACAACCGCTGCGATAGACCTTTTTTTTAAAAAAAAAACCACCTATCGCAGCGGTTCTTATTAAGACCGCTGCAATAGGTTATTTTTTTTTTTGCTTTTTCCATTCCACCCTACAATTCTACCACACACACCCAAAATCAATCAAACCTGTGAAGATATAGCAATAAACAATGCCACCACAGTGGGGGCATTAGATCAACCATTTCACCATATAAATTGCCACCAAACCTATCTATGGGCAATAATCCACTTACATTTACAATTTGACCAAATTAATCAATATCAACAAATCTTTACAGAAACGACAATTGTTTCATGAGAATTTCAAAATCATCCTACTCAATCCTACCACCCTAGAAGCAACCTACATTAACGCTCATGAATTCTGCCCATTCTTCGAGCACCTCGGTTATATGTCCTTCGTTGTAACCGTCTACAACTCTTCAAAAGCCTTGGAATTAACACAAAAAGAAATATGATTAGTTGCTAATAATACTTTCAGTTTAAGAATCAATGTTAAAAATTATCTACAAAACCAAAATATTTCGAGAATGCTACTTACCAGGTCTAGAGACTTCTCTGGCAAGAGTCTCGGTCCCGCTATCAAGTCACTCATAAACCGAATGACATAGTAGCCACATTCCGAACCTCCCGGCTGCTGTGGACACTGCACATGTATATACGTACATATTCAAAATCGATTTAACACATAAATTATAATACTGTTCCTATTTTAAACTAATGAACATATTACAAAATTTGAATAAGGACTACAAAAATACCTTGACTACATTCCACGGAATCTTCTTAAGTCTCCTCCTCGGACTTACGTCATTACAGATACAAAGGCACTAGAATTCATACGCACAGAAAAAGTAAAGTTATCAACTGGATGATATAGAAATAACTAAAAATTGATAATTAATCAAGTTAAGTAAATTCATCACCTCATCAACATGTTATATAAGTGGCTTCTTGGGACGCAGAGATGCTGAGTCAAGCTGCAGGACTCTTGGGCTTTTATACATAGAACGAGCAAAGACCAGTGTCGGCTGTTCATAGATTACAATACAGGCAGAACTTAATTCAATCAATTACATAATACAAATATCATAATTTTTAAACTAACTTAACATTAGATAAAATTCTTACCTTTGATGAAGAGGCAGCATGATGTAAGATTTATCTGTAACTGCACACGCATGTATCACATTCGACAAGTACTGGACCAACGCTTGGGGGTCAGATCCCATATTAGCTTCGGAACAGTAGTCAGGGCATAGGAACCCGAAACTACTATTCTCATGTACTTGGACCGCCTTGTCATCAATAAACCTGCACAATATAAAGAAACAAAATATGAAATTTAATTTTCAAATATACAGAGTAAAATGTGTACAACATTTGCTAATTACTCACATGCAAACCGATTTGAGAATCGACGCACTCAACCAATCCTTCGTGAACAACTCCACAAATTAGTAAGATAGATTTCAAAACTCTGAGCGCCTCTATAGTGAAAAAGATCCGGTCTTGGTTCCATTGTAACCGAATCTCTTCCTGGCGGCGTCATCAGTAGTGTGGAGTGTAACAGTTTCAGCATGGGGGGTAAGGCATTCAGAACCGCCGGTTGTAGCAAATTCGATCTCATCACAACTCTAGTCGCGGATGCCATCGAAGGATTAGCTGGTGGAACAACAACTCTCTTTCCTTTTGCCTTATCAGAATTTGATTGAATGTGTTCCTAATATATTAATTTAATAAGTATATGTTTCTACTCTAGGATATGTTAAAGAATAAGTTTTTTCATGGGGTTACCTGCTGCTCCCCAAGCCTAATCAACCTACAGGGCCACTGTACTGCATTGGATTCAGCTTGACGAAGGGTGGATATGTCTGCACTGGGCACCGGTATCTGACAATCCGCGTAAGCAGGCGCGTAACCTTCAACAAGCACCCGGCCATGGTACTCTCGGAGCGCTGTATCCTCACGTTGTCTCCAGCACAAGACTTGAAAAGTTTTCCCCACCCTACTTCAACTTTGTCAACGCCAATCACTTGAACAATGTGCAGTCAATTGGTTGCTATATTTTCAAAATTAAAGATTTTAGATGCACATAAACAGTGTATAATTTGTTTTTTTTTTGTATTTGTAGTTAACATGTTGTTCTAACCTTGAGAGATGAATATGGAAATGGGTTGACGGAGTGAACACTACTAGGAGGCACTGCTGCGGGCTCTGATGCTTGTGGCTGATCTGGCGGTCTAGAAACCTCCTGACTCCTCTCAGAACGAAGCATCTCCATAGCTTGAGCGATTGACTGCTGAAATTCATTTCGTAGTCGCTGCTCGAGCTCCGCATTCTGGCGTAAGTGCTCCTCATACGTAATCGTCCCTCCAGCACCGTGTCTCGACCAGGATTACCGAAGGCTTGGCGTATACCGACATGACCACCAAAGCCGACTGCACGACCCGGATGATCCTTCTTCCCGAGAGCGCGGGAAAGTGGATCATCCTGCCTAACGGGCTGCCAAGAGCCCTGGGTGATCTGGGAGCTTAACTCTTCCTGTTATGGAGTTTAATAAGTCAATAAGGATTCTTCGGTTTATTTAACTGCTATTGTTACTCTATAAATATAATAAACATTTTTTAAACTAAAAATCACTTACCATTTGGTTGATGACCTCTCTCGTGGCGTCATCATACTCAGCAGGTGCCGCCGGATTTGAAGGTTTCTTCCGTCTACTTAAGTCCCAAACCTTCATCCTTCGTTCGCTGACATTCGAGCCAGCTGGCAGCAACCCCTCTTTCTCCCACTGCGGCACACGCTGAGCAATACTTGTACTCCCCATGTGATGGGGGTAACGATTTTATTTTTGCATTTTGTTGTTGTTTCTCACGTATAGCTACATATAAGTATGAAAGACAAATTATGCAAATAATATATTAAAAGGACGAATTAAACCAATTAACTGTAAGGACACTTTAAACATTTATCATACAAAAGAACAACTACTAGTGTAAAACTCACCTTGAACTCAGGGGTCAGACGCTTCGCAACAAACTCATTCCACTGCTCTTTAGTAATACCATCATATTTTTGCCACGGTGGTCTCCGATCATCCACATCTTCACCTTCTGCCTCCTCTATCTCTGCAGGCTCCTCACAGTAAATGTGCTGCCTCGTGAGTAGAGATCTGAAGTCTTTGAATTGTGTGGCAATCCCCTTCATCACATCATCCTTCAGAGATGGATCTATATAGAATCGGTCCTATATGCACAAAAAAAAATGGATTAGTGTAAAAAAATAACTATAGCGAGGGATCGATACAGAATCTTCCTATAATGCACACAAAAAATGGATTATGGTAAAAAAATAACATATCAATCGAAAACAAACTATTAAATGTAACAAATACCTTGAGACGTTCAATATCGCTCTCTCCGTCAACGCCTGAGGCACTTGCTTCCAATTGTGGTTTATATTGAAATATGTACTCCCCAAATGCCTGGCTGAGCAGTGAAATCTGTTTCCAGGTACGACCATGGTTGGGCTGATTAATTCATTAACTCCAAAGGCTTGTCCGGGGGGCCTCTATTTGCTTTCAGCCCACGGGTGGCCCCTCGTTTTTTGGTTCGTGATAGGGGGAGGAGCAACTTGTATCTCTGTCCTTCCTGTGAAGGACCTGTTGGTCTCGTCTGCTGTGGGTTGATCTCTACGTCTGCTTCTTTGTTTCTTTTTTACCACCTCCGTGTGGTGGTTTTGTCGGTCTTATACTGATAAGTGCGAAATATATAGACTTTTAAGGGTTTAATTACCTTATTTTGCAGTATTTTAAGTAATATTTCTCACTTATCTGACGATTTTCCTAGGTTTATGTTTTGATATGAATTGATATATTTTATGTGTTAAATGTAGGAAAAAGTGTTGGAATCAAGTAGTTTACTTCACAAGCTTTCCAACGCAACAAACGGCGAGTCAAACGGACTTATAACGAATAATCTGGAGCCGATTCAAGATTGGACTACAATCGTGTATATATATCATATATATATATAGCATAACTGGCGGACAGGAGAGGCGCAGACACAACAGAGGCGTCCGCCTCTTATCTCGCGTCAAGTTAGAGTCGTCCGCCTCTTATCTCGCGGTCAGGAAGGAGTCCGCCTGTTTGGTCGCGACAAGGAACAGACGTCCGCCTGGCGGACAGGACAGAGGCGTCCGCCTCTTATCGGGCGGACAGCACACAGATGACTGCGAGGCGGACGGGACCAACACGCGCGGACAAGGTAGGACGACCGCGAGGCGGACTGAGCTAGGCGCGAGGCGGACAAGAGCATTTCAGCGCACGGAACAGAATTCCGAACAGAGTTTCTTCTTCCTTGTTCGGCGCCGCAGTCGAACTACTTCATTAATTGCGATCGCCCACCTTAATTTGCGCGAGCGTGACGCCGGCTCTTCAATCAATGGCTGCTGCAGATCATCAATTAAATCTGTCTGAAATCAATTGCACTGCCCGATGAAATCTCAATCTTCACGGATCTGCACCAACTCCTCCGACTATCTTGATTCACCCTGTCACTTCTCCTTTGTCTGTTTCCCATGTCCTCCGCCTATA
The DNA here is from genome assembly GCA_023374045.1 of Limonium bicolor. NCBI lineage: Eukaryota > Viridiplantae > Streptophyta > Magnoliopsida > Caryophyllales > Plumbaginaceae > Limonium > Limonium bicolor. Next base: position 81,945,990 of record CM041776.1, on the reverse strand, counting down.
TAAACCCACACTACTACTGGAAGCTAAAAGACAATCCATCCATCCGCATCCATCCATTTATCATCCACGATTAATCCTTCACCCACGCATTCTCCCACAATCGCACTCCATTCACTTCATCAAAAATAATCACCCATCCACTCCATTAAATTCCCACGTAATACATACACCCCACTTTCCATTTTATTTCCACTATTACGCACCAGCTCTACAGAAATAATTAGCAGTCGGGGCAAGCGCAAGACGAAGTTGAAGCGAGGAACCGGAGTGAACTTCTAAACTGGAGTTATCTCTTACCCTTACTTTAATTTATTTAATGCATTCCTTTTCTGTTATCGTTGTTTCTGTAACGATGAGCGAGTAAGTATTTTAGCTTCCCGGTTGGGAAGCGAACCTATTTCCTAAATTCTGTTATGTATTTCTTTAAATAAATTTAGTTAACTGCAACAGTTCAATTCCTGTCCTTCAAGTGTTTTAATTATTTGGCCGGTAGTTAAAACAACCCTTGTAGTTATTTTATTAAAATGCGAGAGCTGAGATAAATAACTAGACGAAGGAAGTTGAACCTAATTAACAGCTAGAAGCCTGATCCGGCCTATAGGTTAATTAGACTCCAATAGAAACTGCTCTTTATGCGATTAATTGTGTCCGGTCTAGAGCATTAGCCTGCTGCTAGGTCTAACAATTGGTTAGGATTCATTATACTTAGTCGTTAATGAATTAATTAAAGTTTCTGAGTTATTGCAGTAAAATTAAAGGAAGAATTTAGTAACAGATATAAAAGGAATAGGTAAGCAAACAACCCGGGATGCGTTTTTCTATTATCACATTCACCACTCTTTAAATCCCTCTGTGTTTATTTAAGTTGTCTTAATTGTCCTTGTAGTTTAGTTTCTTTTTATTAATTAATCAAAACCGAAAAAGTGATATTTCCTGTTTTCTTTAGTTTAACTTAATTTCCCAGTTAATCAAATATTTGTCAATTAATTATACGAGGTCCCTGAGATCGACAACCCCATTTAATCACTATACCCGCAAAACGATAGGTACACTGCCTATGTGGTAGAAGTAGTCACATATTTCTCCATCAAGTTTTTGGCGCCGTTGCCGGGGACCTCCGGCACGGTTAATTGACAATTATTATTTAATTGGGATAAGTTAAATTTTTCATTCTTTTATTTTTATTTTGTTTGATATTTTCTCTTTATTTTTGCCACGTATATAGTTAATCTAGTTTTTCCATATTCATACCAACTCGTCTCTTATGCGTCGGACCGATCTGCAGGAGAACCTATAGCTGAATTTCAGCCAGAGATCGAAAGAGTTCTCCACAGCAGGCGACAACTACAGTTTGCCATGACGACCAGACAAACTCTGGGGGAGTACCAGCAACCATCAGTAGAAGGACGATCCTCTGCTATCGTCCTCCCTCAAGTGACGCAAACTGAGCTCGACGCCTGGCAATTCAAGACGAGCTTCATCACCACGTTGTACCACCAGGGACAATTCAGCGGACTTGACTCAGATGATGCCCCACACCACATCTCTGCATTCCTGGACTTCTGCAATACATTCAACAAGACGGGGAACCTGAACGAGCGCATTCGTCTACAGCTGTTCCCCTATTCTCTGAAAGACGGAGCGTCCAGGTGGCTAAGGAGTCTGCAACCGGGTAGCATCCACACTTGGGCTGACTTGGCAAACAAGTTCCTGGCGAAGTACTATCCACCGTCAAAGACAAGGGAAAAGATCGCTGAAATCACAAACTTTTGTCAAGAACCAGGTGAGTCCCTGTATGATTCTTGGGATAGATTCAAGGAGCTGCAGATTCAATGCCCACACCATGGTATGAGTAGCGAAGAACTAGTACTGTCATTCTTTAAGGGATTAAATGATTCAAACAAAATGGTACTAAGTTCCTCATCTGGAGGAAACTTTATGGCAAGAACTGGGGATGAAGCGATGGAGCTTTTGGACACCATGACCGCTAGTACCAGACAGTGGTGCAAGAACAAGGGGAGAGGTGAGCCAAAAGCAGGTATGTATAATATTCCCCCACAGGATCATTTATCCGCTCAACTAACAGCTCTTACTAAAGTTGTGGAAAAGTTAGCTGTAAACCAGACGCAACAGCAAACCGCGAAGGCAGCTACTTCTTCGCCTTTCCTGAATCCTTGCTGTGAGAATTGTGGAGCCCACGAAACGTTCAACTGTGAAGGTCCTAGCTTTGCAGGTAACCCCGAAGAGCTAAAATCGATCAACAACAGACCAGGTAACCCCTATCCTAACAATTTCAATCAGAATAATTGGAGGAACAATCAACAACCTCCATGGAGGGGTAATGATCAGTCTTTAGGTAATTTTGGGTTCAATCAAAATAGACCACCTTACTTTAGACAGCAGGAGCAATCCCAAAATTCTCAAGGAGGCAGTGGTAAAATTGAGAATATGCTGGCAGAAATCCTCAAACAAGGCCAAACTACAAACTCCAGGATTGCCGAAATAGAAGCTAAACTTTCTGAACAAGCCGCTAAAACGCTGATCAAGCTTCTATCAACCTGAGCCTAGAGAGGCAAATGAGTCAAATTTCACAACAGCTGGCACAGCGACCGACGGGGTCACTTCCCAGTCAGCCTGACCCTAACCCAAGGGAGCATGCAAAAGCAGTAACTCTGAGAAGCGGCAAGGAACTAGTTTCTGATGTTCCAGAAGTTGAAAAAGATTTTAATAAGCCAGCTGAATCTCAACCTGAAGTGGAGGAAACAACAAATCCCAAGGAGAAGGAGTCTCCTGAATCTCTCACTATTAAACCTTCTCAACTCTCTTATAATCCTCCTATTCCATTCCCTAACAGACTAAAGAAAAAGAACATGGACGAGCAATATGGGAAATTTCTTAATATCTTTAAGAAATTAACTATTAACATCCCTTTTTCTGATGCTTTGTCTCAAATGCCTATGTATGCTAAATTTATGAAGGATATTTTCTAACAGGCGTTCTTTGCTAGAGTCTGACACAGTCAAGTTGACAGAAAGAGTATCTGCAGTTCTCCTGAAGAAACTGCCACCCAAGTTAGGAGATCCGGGTCTTCCCATCATTCCATGCGCTATCGAGAAGGTTGATTGCGGTAACGGTTTATGTGATTTAGGAGCAAGTATTAATTTGATGCCTTTATCTATTTTCAAGAAATTAGGTGTAGGTCAATGTGCTCCCACTTCTGTTCAGTTACAACTAGCAGACCGTTCCATAATTTATCCTAAAGGAAAAGTTGAGGACCTGGTAGTTTCTATTGATAAATTTATCTTCCCTGCTGATTTTATCATCATTGATATGGAGGAAGATACAGATGTACCACTAATTTTGGGCAGACCGTTTATGAGAACTGCCCGCACTCTCATTGATGTGGAAGGAGGGAAGATTATTCTAAGATTTCATGATGAGCAGGTTGTTTTCGACATGACACGCAACATGAAGCGTCCTGCCACTGTTCAATCCTGCTTTGCTATAGATATTATTGACTCTTTAGTGCAGGAAACTATTTTAAGCAGAGAAGAAGAGGAAGTCCTGGAAAGATGTCTTATGGCATCTTGTGAAGCTGATGATGAGGATCCAGATATGGCCCTCATGGCTGAGGAGTTAAACAAAAGGCGGCCACACTTCCACAAGTACCAGCAGCAATTTGAGAAAGTCGAGCGAAGTGCTGACCGGCCAAGACCATCTATTGAAAAACCTCCTACAGTGGAGATGAAACCTCTTCCCTCTCATTTGAAATATTCTTTTCTTAATGAACCATCGGAATTACCTGTTATAATCTCTTCTGACTTGACAGGAACTCAAGAGAAGCAACTACTGGAGGTGTTGCGCAATCACACATCAGCTATTGGTTGGTCGATAGCAGATATTAAGGGAATCAGCCCTCAGTTGTGTTCTCACCGAATCTATATGGAAGATAACTACCGACCATTGGCTCAGCCTCAGCGACGTCTTAACCCAGTCCTAAAAGAGGTAGTTAAGAAAGAGGTAATCAAACTACTCGATGCAGGCATTATTTACCCTATTTCAGACAGTAAATGGGTAAGTCCAGTTCAGGTAGTACCAAAGAAAGGAGGAATCACTGTGGTTCCTAATGAAAAGGGTGAGCTGATTACCCAGCGTCCCACTACAGGTTGGCGGGTTTGTATTGATTATAGAAAGTTAAATGATGCCACTCGTAAGGACCATTTTCCATTACCTTTCATTGATCAAATGTTGGAAAGACTAGCTGGACATGACTACTACTGCTTTCTGGATGGCTTTTCAGGTTATTTTCAAATCCCTATAGCTCCTGAGGATCAGGATAAGACAACTTTTACCTGTCCGTATGGAACCTATAGTTATAAAAGAATGCCATTTGGATTATGTAATGCTCCTGCTACGTTTCAACGTTGTATGATGGCCATCTTTGCTGAATATATTGAGAAATGCATTGAGGTTTTTATGGACGATTTTTCTGTTTATGGTCTAACATTTGAATCCTGTCTAGAAAACCTTGATCTTGTGTGTCCAGGTGTGAAGAAACCAATCTGGTGTTAAATTGGGAAAAATGCCACTTCATGGTTCGAGAAGGAATCGTCCTGGGCCACAAAATTTCTTCAAAAGGTATTGAGGTAGATCGGGCTAAAGTCGAGGTAATTGAAAAGCTCCCACCACCATCTTCTGTTAGAGATATTCGTAGTTTTCTTGGACACGCAGGTTTTATAGAAGATTCATCAAAGATTTTTCCAAAATCTCTAAACCTCTGTGTGATCTACTGGCGAAGGATGTTAAGTTCCATTTTTCTGAAGAATGTCTGAAAGCTTTTAATTCATTAAAAGAAAAGCTAATTTCTGCACCTGTCGTTGTGTCTCCTGATTGGTCACTCCCTTTTGAGATAATGTGTGACGCTAGTGATTACGCTGTGGGAGCCGTGTTATGTCAGAAGGTTGATAAAATTCTTCGGGTAGTATATTATGCAAGTCGAACTTTAAATGATGCCCAGAAAAATTATGCGACCACAGAAAAAGAATTACTAGCTGTAGTTTTTGCTCTAGATAAGTTTCGATCTTATTTACTGGGTGGCAAAATTATTGTGCATACTGACCACTCTGCTCTTAAGTATTTGTTTGCTAAGGCAGAGTCCAAACCCAGGTTAATTAGGTGGATTCTCCTATTGCAAGAATTTGATATTGAGATCAGGGACAAAAGGGAACACAAAATGTGGTAGCTGATCATCTGTCCAGAATGGAGGCATCTGATGATGGGACTCCCATCAACGAGTCCTTCCCGATGAGTCAGCATTTGCAGCTGAAGATGTTGAGGATCCATGGTTTGCTGATATCGCTAACTACCTTGTTAGAAAGATTGTTCCAGCTGATATGACTTATCAGCAGAGAAAGAGGTTCTTTCCATTGTCAAACATTATTTTTGGGATGACCCTTATCTGTTTAAAGTCTGTGCAGATGGTATCATTAGGAGATGTGTCCAGAAGTCAGAGGTCAGAAACATTCTCCTCCATTGCCATTCCAGAGAAGCCGGTGGACATCATGGTGCCACTCGAACCGCTGCAAAAATACTAGAATCAGGTTTTTTCTGGAACACCCTTCACAAGGATTGTCATGCGTTTGTTTCGACATGTGATCGGTGTCAAAGGCAAGGTAATCTATCTCGTCGGAATGAGCTACCACTGAATAACATGTTAGAAGTTGAGCTATTTGACGTCTGGGGTATTGATTTTATGGGTCCCTTCCCAAACTCTTTCGGTAATCTTTACATCTTAGTAGCTGTTGATTATGTTTCAAAATGGGCGGAAGCCCTTGCCTGTTCTACTAATGATGCTAAAATTGTTGTGAAGTTCCTGAAGAAAAATATTTTCACTCGATTCGGCGTTCCTCGAGCCATAATCAGTGACGGTGGCTCCCATTTCTGTAACCGCCAGTTTGAAGCACTATTAAAGAAATATGGGGTTCGACATAAGGTTTCCTTACCCTACCTACCACTCCTCAAACAAATGGGCAGGCCGAAGTGACGAACCGAGAGCTCAAGTGGATCTTGCAAAAGACGGTGAACTCTTCTCGAAAGGATTGGTCACTTCGATTAGATGAAGCACTCTGGGCCTACCGCACTGCTTTCAAGACACCAATTGGCATGTCTCCCTACAAGTTGGTTTTTGGGAAGGCATGCCACTTGCCTGTGGAATTAGAATACAAGTCATATTGGGCCCTGAAAGCTCTTAATTTTGACCTACAGCAAGCCGGTGATAAACGTAAGTTCCAGCTGACAGAGTTGGAGGAACTCAGGAACGAATCTTATGAGAATGCTGTAATATATAAGGAACGTACCAAGCGCTGGCATGACAAGATGATTGCCAATCGGGAACTCAAGGTGGGGGACCAAGTCCTACTTTTCAACTCCAGGCTCAGATTCTTCCCAGGTAAGCTGAAATCATACTGGTCAGGACCTTACCCTATTATTAGCATTTCCCCATTCGGTGCGATTGAACTCGCCAATGCAAAGGGGGAAACATTTAAGGTCAATGGGTCAAGAGTCAAGAAATTTCTGGGTACTACACTGGATCAAGCTGCTACATATGAAATATCTCTTAAAGATCCAACTGCAGGTTAGCTACTTCACAAAGTCCAGCCAATGACTATAAAGAGGGCAGCTGACTGGGAGGCAACCCAGGGGTAATTTTCAAATTCATGTTTTATAAGCTACGCATCTATTTCTCTCTAATATTTTGTGATATATATATATATAAAAAAAAAAAGGGCGAGGAAGAAAGAAGAGAAGGAGATAATTGTACCTGTGCTATTAACGCAACGCTTCCTAGCGTTATTTTGGTATTTGACAGTGTGTGTAGGTAAACCGTTTGTTGCAATCACTCCAAGCTGAACCCTTGCTTAGACTCAAGTGTGAGGAACATCGACCCCACCGCCAATGCTTTAAGTGTGAGGAAGGGCACCTTCCTCAATCTCACGATATCAGGGGAGTCTCAGTTCCTTTATTTTTAATATTTATGTTCAGCCACTCGAGCTTTAACTGTTGATTCATGAGTCTGGCATATTTTGAAAGGTCTTTTCTTGATTATTTTATGAACAATGAGGACATTGCTCCTCTTAAGTGTGAGGAAGTTTAGACCTTTCCCTGAAAATATGCCAGTAGTACCTAATGCCACACTTGATTTTTATTGTTCTCTAATTATGTTAGTAAGCTTCTCTAAAGGCCAATACATGTTGAATTTTCGGGCTAAAATTTTTGTGGAAGTTTTTGAAATCGAGCCTGATGACAACCTCAAGAATCGTTCTGCTTGACGTTGTTTGTATGTATCAATTTCTTTCTTCAAAATTAAATCTATTTTCACTGAAATCTGGTGGATAAGCTGATTGTGGAAATTGAGTTACCTACCTTAGCTTGGCAATCATGGGACTAAGTGAAAGTTTGGTATGGAAAGGATAAGGCAAGGTACTCCTCTGATCATATAATGAAGTTTTCTGAACCAAAACAGGCCTCGTTCATTCGGTTATTAAGTCCTTGGGGTGCCTTATCACCCATCTACCTAAGGTCTTGTGATCTGGGATAGAAGGCCCAAAACCGCTACATGGGTGAAGAGAAAAGTCTGGGGGATGAAAAAATTGTGCAAACAATGAAAAAAAAACAAAGAGAAGAGAAAAAGAAAAAAATGAACATGCAAAACTCTTAATGCTGAATAATTGTCACAATTTTTCATATTTCGATCATGAGTATGTGGTGTTGAAAGGTATCACGGAATAAGGTGTTACTTCACACCCCTTGTCATCCAAAGGTTAGAGAAAAGAAATTGGTGGAAGGTTCCAAGCTAATCTATGTTCAATTTTTACAATCTGACTTATCCATGCTCTTATTAAAAATTTTCTGTTTCACTGTTTACAAAAACCTACATCTAAGAGCAGGATTATTCTTTTGATTGCCATTTAGCTTGATTTCCTTCCACGATTGTTGAATCCCGGAGTTTGATACTGTAACCTTAGAGAAAGTTTGTTCTTTATTTGCTTGAGGACAAGCAAAAGATAAGTGTGAGGAAGTTTGATAAGTGCGAAATATATAGACTTTTAAGGGTTTAATTACCTTATAATTTGCAGTATTTTAAGTAATATTTCTCACTTATCTGACGATTTTCCTAGTTTATGTTTTGATATGAATTGATATATTTTATGTGTTAAATGTAGGAAAAAGTGTTGGAATCAAGTAGTTTACTTCACAAGCTTTCCAACGCAACAAACGGCGAGTCAAACGGACTTATAACGAATAATCTGGAGCCGATTCAAGATTGGACTACAATCGTGTATATATATACATATATATATAGCATAACTGGCGGACAGGAGAGGCGCAGACACAACAGAGGCGTCCGCCTCTTATCTCGCGGTCAAGTTAGAGTCGTCCGCCTCTTATCTCGCGTCAAGGGAGAGGAGTCCGCCTGGTTTGGTCGCGGACAAGGAACAGACGTCCGCCTGGCGGACAGGACAGAGGCGTCGCCTCTTATCGGGCGGACGCACACAGATGACTGCGAGGCGGACGGGCCAACACGCGCGGACAAGGTAGAGACGACCGCGAGGCGGACTGAGCTAGGCGCGAGGCGGACAAGAGCATTTCACGCACGGAACAGAATTTCGAACAGAGTTTTCTCTTCTTCCTTGTTCAGGCGCCGCAGTCGAACTACTTCATTAATTGCGATCGCCCACCTTAATTTGCGCGAGCGTGACGCCGGCTCTTCAATCAATGGCTGCTGCAGATCATCAATTAAATCTGTCTGAAATCAATTGCACTGCCCGATGAAATCTCAATCTTCACGGATCTGCACCAACTCCTCCGACTATCTTGATTCACCCTGTCACTTCTCCTTTGTCTGTTTCCCATGTCCTCCGCCTATATAAACCCACACTACTGGAAGCTAAATAGACAATCCATCCATCCATCCAGCAATCCATCCATTTATCAGTCCACGAATTAATCCGTTCACACCACGCAGTCTCCCACAATCGCACTCCATTCACTTCATCAAAATAATCACCCATCCACTCCATTAAATTCCCACGTAATACATACACCCCACTTTCCATTTTATTTCCACTATTACGCACCAGCTCTACAGAAATAAGTTAGCAGTCAGGGCAGCGCAAGACGAAGTTGAAGCGAGGAACCGGAGTGAACTTCTAAACTGGAGTTATCTCTTACCCTTACTTTAATTTATTTAATGCATTCCTTTTCTGTTATCGTTGTTTCTGTAACGATGAGCGAGTAAGTATTTTAGCTTCCCGGGTTGGGAAGCGAACCTATTTCCTAAATTCTGTTATGTATTTCTTTAAATAATTTAGTTAACTGCAACAGTTCAATTCCTGTCCTTCAAGTGTTTTAATTATTTGGCCGGTAGTTAAAACAACCCTTGTAGTTATTTTATTAAAATGCGAGAGCTGAGATAAATAACTAGACGAAGGAAGTTGAACCTAATTAACAGCTAGAAGCCTGATCCGGCCTATAGGTTAATTAGACTCCAATAGAAACTGCTCTTTATGCGATTAATTGTGTCCGGTCTAGAGCATTAGCCTGCTGCTAGGTCTAACAATTGGTTAGGATTCATTATACTTAGTCGTTAATGAATTAATTAAAGTTTCTGAGTTATTGCAGTAAAATTAAAGGAAGAATTTAGTAACAGATATAAAAGGAATAGGTAAGCAAACAACCCGGGATGCTTTTTCTATTTATCACATTCACCACTCTTTAAATCCCTCTGTTTTTATTTAAGTTTTCTTAATTGTCCTTGTAGTTTAGTTTCTTTTTAATTAATTAATCAAAACCGAAAAAGTGATATTTCCTGTTTTCTTTAGTTTAACTTAATTTCCCAGTTAATCAAATATTTGTCAATTAATTATACGAGGTCCCTGAGATCGACAACCCCATTTAATCACTATACCCGCAAAACGATAGGTACACTGCCTATGTGGTAGAAGTAGTCACATATTTCTCCATCATCTCTTCCCAGTCATTACGCACGCTGCCTAGTGGATCATCAATTAGGATCATCCATCCACTAGGGGAAAAAAAAAAAAAAAAAAAAAAAAAAAAACACACCACATTAATCAATATTCATGGAAGTGTAGAGAATTGCAAAAATAAACATAAAACAATTCATTGAACGATGTAAATTCAAAAATAAACAACAATAATCGAATTAATATAATGTACTTTCACCATGGTGTTAACCTAGACATAGTAACAGAGATCATGTCTGTTTTCCTACCAAACCCCCTCATTAATGGTCTGATCGAGGCGTAGATGGTCTGAACATCATCATTTGTCAATCATCAGTTGAATCATGCAGCCTGTATGCGAAGATAACGGTTTCATCTATCATCTCATTATCATCATCGTCGTTGTTTTCATCCTCAAACAAAACCGGTCTTCTTCTCCCTGGAGAACACATGCCATCTACTAGCTTTTTGGTCTTCAACATAAAAAACCTGGTCACAGTCTTACCCAAACACAAACTGATCTCCTTATTAGTTGTAACACGTGAAAGATCAACCAAAATAAGTCCTTTATCATTTGGAGTCCATGTCGGTTGTCCACCCAATTGCAGCGGAACAATAGAAACGAATCAATGTGATAGTTTAGTTCCCATATGTCCTCTATCACACCATAATACCAACTACTACTCTGCTCGTTGGTTGAACCTGGTTACCTAGACCATATTCAGTCACCGATGCTTCAATTTTTACCCCACTGTTCTGATGTATTGATTTAGCATCTTGGCGTGCAGTGTAGTATGTGCATCCATTAATGTCACCCTTCAAACGATACGACATCTGTTCAAGAACCAACAGCTAGACATCTGATTTCTTCACTGACATCTTCGGGGTTCAATGAAGCTTGCTTAAACACATATTCCTTAAACCATTGGACGAATACTCGATTTTGTTCTTTTTTAAGCCAGATACGGTTTTTGGTAGGGTTTGTTGACTCAACTCAGCAATGTGAATATCGAAGTAGGGTTCAACAACCTCAAGGTGTTGTAGTACAAACAAATGTGCCTGATTAATAAGATCACGAGAGATACGAACAACCTTTTTGCCAATAACTCCTTTACCCGCAAATCTACCATGGTGACGTGGTTTGGGAATACCAATTGACTCTGCATCGTTCAAATAACTTGTTACGAATTCTGTGACTTCCTCAGTCACTGTTGCTTCGATGATACTGCCTTCCGGTCTATATCTGTTTTTCATTCTACCCTTCAGAATCCCCATATATCGTTCGAAAGGATACATGTAACGTAAGTAAACCGGACCACAATATTTGATCTCTCGGACAATATGCACTACTAAATGCACCATTATGTCGAAGAAAGATGGTGGGAAATAAATCTCAAGCTGGCATATTGTCACAACAATTTCATGTTGCAGATCATCGAGGGTGTCTGAGTCAATTGCCTTGCAGACAGCGTTGAAGAAGAAACATAATCGAGTTATAGCATTTCTGACATTTTCTGGTAATATCCCTCGTATTGCAACTGGAAGAAGATGCAACATTAACACTTGATAATCATGAGATTTCATGCCTAACAGTTTCAAATCCTTCATAGAAACTAGGTTCTTCCAGTTTGAAGAGTACCCAGATGGTACCTTCAATGTGTGCAAACACTTGCAAAAACTTAATTTTTCACTCTTAAGAGGGTATAACACGCAGGAGGTAGATATGTTCGCTTCTCATCCTCTATTGGGTGTAGTTCTTTCCGTATGCGCAACTCTTGCATATCTCTCCTCACCTTCAATCCGTCTTTCGTCTTGCCGGGTATGTTGAGCAAAGTACCACACAATGCCTCACCGACGTTCTTCACAATGTGCATGATATCCAAACATGTCGAACAGGCAGATGCCGCCAATACGGTAGATCCCAAAATGGAACGTTTTTTCCAAATGTTCTTCGGCGGCTTGGATGTGTTTCCAAATACATTTTCAATGTCTTTTACCTTTGCATACACTTCCTCTGAATTCAAAGGCAGACGAGCCACACGAGTCTCGGGCTCATTGTTGAACAGCTTTCGCTTTCTCGAACGGTAAGGATGGTCTACTGGAAGAAACCGTCGATGACACATATAAACATTTTTGCCGCAGTGCTTCAGACGATCTGAACATGTGTCATCCTCACATACCGGACACGCTTTGAATCCTTTCACCGAGTATCCTGACAAGTTCCCATAGGCAGGAAAGTCATTAACAGTACAGAACACATCGCCTTCAGTGTGAAATTTCTTTCGCATGAGCATCATATACCACTGTCCCTTCATTCCACAACAAGTTCAGATCGTCGATCAGTGGTGCAAGATATACGTCAATGTTATGACCAGGTTGCTTTGGACCAGAAATTAGGAGTGATAACATAATGTATTTTCGTTTCATGCACAACCATGACGGTAAATTATAGATCACTAGTAGCACCGGCCAAGTGCTGTGCTGACTGCTCAACGTGCCATACGGGTTCATCCCATCGGTACATAATCCAAGTCTCAGATTCCTATCCTCATCCCCAAAATGATGTTTAAATTTTCTGTTGATATTTCTCCACTGAGGTCCGTCTGCAGGATGTCTTAATTTTCATCAATTTTTCTACCATCCGCGTGCCATCGTAAGTTCTTCGCATCTTTCGGGTTGGCAAACAACCGTTTGAATCTAGGAATTATCGGCAAGTACCACAATAATTTCACTGGACGATTTTTTTTCTGAAAGGAGGAATCCTCATCCTTGTCCTTGTACCGGGACAACAAACATTTAGGACACTTGTCTAGATGTTCGTATTCACCCCTATAAAGCACACAATTATTTGGGCAAGCATGAATCTTTTTATATTCAACCCCCATTGGACACATCCATTTCTTTGCCTCGTAGGTGGATGTAGGAAGACCATTCTCATCAAGAAGCATATCATGTATCAGCTCTAGAAATGACGTGAAACACTTGTCAACAACTCCATATTTCCCCTTTAAGTTGAACAAATTAAGTACAGCAGTCAATTTTGTGTATTTAACGCACGAAGGGTACAAAGTTGTCTTTGATGCGTCCAACAATCTTTGATACTCTTCCGGCTTATCGACAAAAGTATCGGCAACATTTTCTAACATTTCATCCATTTGTTCATCATGGTGAGTGGTCACGCTGTCATCGAATCCTGAATCACTTAACGGTACCGACTCATTGATGGTATTGAAGGTGTGGGCGGTACTTGCGTAACGTGGATCATGAGCACTTGATGATGTTGAAGCACTAGCTGCAACAGTTTCTCCATGAAAATTCCATCTTCTGTAATGTGGCATGAACCACGGGACTTAAGATGAAATCTAATTTCCTCAATGTCTTCATATTTCCTTACGACCCCACAGTCAACACAAGGACATGAAATCTTGTCCGCCTTTGTTATGTCCTTGTGTTGCACTGCCGCTTTGAGAAACTCTTTCAGCTTCTCATCAAAATAGTTATCCCCTCGATAACCGTACATCCAGTCACGCTCCATTCTATATATGAAACAAAACAATGTTTAGAATGATTTGTCTTTCAGTTTCGTCTGCATTTATATATGGAGCATGTTTCTACTGGATGTACGGTTGCAACCAACTCAGCACTACTCTATGTTACAACCTAACTAACGTAGCCTAAGTACTCTAACTTTCCAACGTAACTAATCTAGCCTTATTCTAACAATTCTAACACATTTAATTTAACTTCAACAAATCATTGCATTATTAAAACAAAAAATAAAGTTTAATTACTTACTTGTTTTAAGGTTGTACAGAGGGAAGCTAGGACACTGCTTTGGTGATGGGCTGGGAAAGTACTGGTACAAATCCAATAGCAGATTCAGAAGACCTGACAAAGAAAAGTAAAGATTGTTATACCAAATAACAAATAAAATTAATTAATAAGACTATTACGATTCTAGAAAAAATTCGGCATGACCTTTACGTAATCGTGTTAATCCCATGCTTATCATTAAGCATTCACCAACATCTTATTTACCACGACAAATAATTCCACAATTGGCAGCAACCATTCGCAATCACTCAATATTAACCACAACCACTTTTTCGCAATAATTAATTAAACAAACAAATAGAAAACATAGATGAAGATGTTACCTTTTCACTCTTACTTCACAGTAGAATAAATGAGGAAGAAGAAGTAGAGACCACCCCAATACTGCAGACAGCGGGGAAACAAGGAAATAATATTAGGGGGGGCAGAAAATCCATTATTATAAGCATTATCATATTAAGAAAATAAAAAAGATAACATCCAATAGATGATATTATTACCTTTCAGCTCATGCTGCACAACAGAAGCAATGAGGAGAAAGAGACCTAGAGACCACCCCAATTACTGCAGACAGCGGTGAAGCAAGGTAATAAAATTAGGGGGGGCAAGAAATCCATTAATATAAGCATTATCATATTAATCACGTATATACTGCAATGTAATGGGAGAACATAGATGTTATAAAGTTATAGATCTTACCACTTTATTAATGTGAAAACTTGAAGTTATTTTTTTAATAGTTTGAGAATTAAGAACAAATGATTTGTAGTTATTCATTTTCTTCGTAGTAGTTTTATTTACAATTTCAATCAATATGAATTTAAATTATAAATTTGTTATATATGAATTGTTATATATGAATTGTTATATATGAATTGTTGTCTAAACAACATATTAAGCTAGTTTTTTACAGGATTTTTAATTAATAGTCTATTTTTTTGCAGGAATTATGTAAAATAATAATAGTCAACAACATATATACATATGAATTCTCAAACTTTTTCATGTAAACAAATGACTTATATATGGTTTATGACATTGGTATCATGTAGTCATTATGTAATGAATTCAACATATAACGTTAGATCTAATTAGTTTAGTAACAAATTCATATACAATAAATCTATTAAACTTGTTTTGAATTACAAAATTGTTTATTACATCTATATAATGAAAAGTTAAAACTATAGTGTGGAAAAAAATTATAAATTATAAAATGGTATATAATACTTGCACTAAGTTATTTTATATAGTAGATGTTTATATGCATTATTTGTATATTGATTTGCAATTTTTAGTTTTAAATATCTTTCATAGTTTCATAGTCATGTTTATAATATTAGTTCTATATTTATAAATTAAATTTATCATCCGTATCATTAACCCCGTTTTATCCGTATCCGTACTTCCGTATCGCATATTTATATAACTAAACTCCCGTACCGTTTTTTACAACTTTGGGTGTATGCAGAGGGCACAAACAGCAACAATATCAACTCAGACATTTTATCGAACACCTTATATGCACAACTATTTATACTTGTTCAATAACCTATCTATATTCAATTATGCACACACAACTAAACTAACAATCAATAACTATATTACATCTACTTTTCAATCAACAAGACAATAATTAACATATTTCGAAATTACAAATCGAATTCGAACCTAGGGTTCCGCTAGAACCGACGATCGACGCCTGCGACCAGTTCTCTCTGTTGCGACTGCGACGACGCAACTGCGGCGGTGGACGATGGCACGCGCGCTGAAGTAAAGGTGGCGTGGTGGTGGCGGAGTGGTGCGAGACGTCGAGAGGAATCACCGTCGCCTTTCTTCGTTCTCGAAATATTACAGAAGAGAATGAAGAGGAGAAGACGATGCGGAGTCGATTTTGGGGAAATAAAAAAACTCTATCGCCAGCGGTTCCTACTAAGAACCGCTGAGATAGTCTGTAAAAAGACCTATCGCCGGTTCTTAGTAGGAACCGCTGCGATAGAGTTCTTTTTTTTTAAACGACCCTAGCGCAGCGGTTGTTACTTACAACCGCTGAGATAGGTGTGCGGGTTTTTAAAATTGGCCTATCTCAGCGGTTGTTATTACAACCGCTGGCGGTAGGGGCGCTGCGATAGACCATTTCTGTACTAGTGGTCCAAAACAGAAGCTTAAAACCATTAAGCATGTGTACACCAAAGGCACCAGAAAGCACATAAGATAGCTTGGAAATCAGAAGGGGAATCAACCCCGCAGACGGAAGTCAAAATGGAGCCCAACGGGGAAGTTACGGTCAAAACAGAAGCATGTCCGAACTTGTGTCCGGACATCAATGTTCGGACACGAGTCGAGACTCAGAAGTCGAAATCAGACAGATGTCCGAACATGTGTCCGAACTACAAAGTTCGGACACAGGTCGAACCGTAAAACAGTAGTAGAGACAGAGGTGTCCGAACATCAATGTTCGGACTGATGTTCGGACGCTTTTCGGAAAACAAACACGCGTAGTGTCCAAGCTTGTGTCCGGACATCAATGTCGGACACAAGTCGAAGCCAAATCAGAGAACGCAGAAGGCTGTGTCCGAACTTCAAAGCTCGGACGGAAGTTCGGACACAGTGAAAACTTCAGAAATTAAAGCGCAACAGGGTATGTCCGAACGTCCAAGCTCGGACGGACGTTCGGACACACCGAAAAACTCAGAAAAACAGAGGTGATTTCACACAGAACGCAGCACCAAAACAATGTCAAAACATGATTAGTTTGCAGAAAACAACCTTGGGGGTTTGTAAGCATTAAAACGGTGTTAAACAGACAATTCACAAACACAATTCACAATCCAAAGACAGAACGCATTCAGAATTCAGAACCAGAATGAAACTCCCCAAGGCCGAACACCCTAGCCGAATCCATAAGCCACCTACCTCGATTACAGCAAAGACGAAACCCACCCAAATCTGAATAGCAGAGTCCAGACCAACACAGTTCCAGCAATGCAGACCAACACAACGCAATGCAAACCTCTGACTAAACACAATTGCAATCCCAAATCAGAAATGTAAACCTAAACCCTGAAACTGAAACTGCAATCTGAACTGAAATACCATTCTCACCTGAATTCTGACAACAAGACAGCGGATTCATGGACGACGCCAACAGTAGAAGAGAATCGACAGAGCGCAAAAACCAACGCTGAACACAATCAGATTGCAGAGGAAATTAGAACGAGGTGAACTCAGGAACGAAGAATTAACAAACAGAATAATCTGACAACCCTACCTCGAAGGAACCTGCAATTCGCAACGGTGGAGTAATCCACAGAGAACTTGGATGGCAAACAACGTCACAGGAGTCTTGACTGATTGAGAGCAGGAACAGTGCAGAAAGAAGGGAGAGAGAAGAATGGAGAGAGGAGCGTACTGGCGAGTCGTGTGATCGTGATCATAAAGGAGTAATTAAGAGGATATGGAAATAAAATAGGTTAAGGGATTAATATGAGATTAACTCACCAGAAAATAGAACGGATGGGGAAAAGACCCTGCTCGCCCCCAACTTCCTTAATAAGGACTTCCATGTCCTAAATATTGAAATAACTCAACATAACAACGTTACACGAAAATAAATTGTAACGAACTTTGGGTTATAACACTCTAGGTCCGGGACTTGGTCCCAAGTACAAGACCCGGACCACCCAACAAAAACAGTCTGAGAGTTTGCAGAATTTTGGGTCCGGGACTTACCTTATGTAAGAGGACCCGGACCATGTTAACATTCATTCGAGAGTGAAGACCTATTCTGGTCCGGGACTTGACATATGTACAAGGACCCGAACCATGTATAAAAACAATTCGAGAATTGAGACCACAGGGTGGTCCGACTTAAGACCCGGACAAGGTCCTGGACCAACCCAGAAAACTAAAAATAAGTTTAAAATGTGGGTTTTTAAAAAAGGTAAAGATGGTAATGATGGTATAAAGTAATTAGTACTTAATTAATGATGTTTAAAGATCACTAAGAGTATAAGCAAGTTTTAAAGTAATGAAGAATAAGTAAACAATGTGTAAGAGTAAGAATTGTAAAGACTTAGCAATTATAAGTCAGGAATGTAAAAGATAAATGAGTTAAGTTAATTATAATTAACCACCACTCGATCGCATGTATGCTATAGGACTTGAATTGTGAACACCGAGGGAAAGTCGTTGCAAGTACAACGGTGAACGGTATGAACTTCTCATGCCCTGTATGCTACCTTTGCTACTCTGATTTGTGTGTTTGTGTGCTAATTGATCACCTAAATAAGATAAACGCACGAATCGGAATTATTGCGCTTACTTTGCTTATATGATGTTATTCTTTGTTGAATATGTCTTAAACTCTAGTTTGTATAATTCATGAAATGTATGGATGATAATGAATTGGGTGTGTGCTTTGCTGTACATTATGGTGACCGAATGATATTGCAATGGACTTCTAACTGATTCTCAATAAGCTAACCGCTCAACATAATAAATTGGTAAATTGGAATGAGTAGAAGTCCGATATAGTTTTGGGCCACGCGTGAGGAGCGGAGACACAAAGGTTGGATCCAAATCCTGGCTTTAATCTTTCCCACGGCCCAAACCCCTTAAATGGGTAGCATCCTAGATTAGTGAGCCACCTAAAGCCCGGTGGTGGGACGGTGTAGTCCCTGCCGAAGGTCATACCGACTTAACATAAGTAAAAGTAGGTAAGTAAGTAAGTAAGTAGTATAGGAAAAGTAAGTAATTAATGTATGAGTATGATTGTGTAAGTATTGTGTACCGAGTAAAAGAGTAAAGACCATCCGATTAACCCGGATGGTAATCGGCTACCATTGGTGAACTAAGTATTGTGTATTGAATTGTATTACCGTTGGCTTGTGGGTATGCCTTCAGTTGTGTATATTGTATGTTATATGATTGTATGGTTATTGCAATGGCATTATGCATGTAAATAATGAACTCCATGTATAGTCACCACAATTAGTCCGCGTACCCTAGTTAGCACGCGGTATATGCGAAGTTATATGCAGCGTTTTGCTGAGCCCCTTGGGGCACTGTTTTTAATGTTACAGGTTCTCGTGAAGGGTGAAGGCTATGTGAATCGAGATGATCTATTTTTGTGTACTTAGTGGACTATGAAAGGTAAACCAAGTTGAAATACCCCTAACATTTAAAACTTAATTAAATGATCTATTTATGATCTAAGATGATTAATAAACATCTAAACACTATTGGGAACAATCTAAAAGATCTCAACAAGGCAAAACACGTCTTAAGATCGGTAAGCCAAAAATGTGCTTTAAAGCACCATAAAGATTGTATGACCTCAAATAGGATCCAGAGTGGATTCCTAAGTATTATAATGAAGTAAGAACACAACAAAACCGTTCTCAAGGAGAACTAAGCTCAGGAACACCCCGTGACACAAAAATGTGCACTAAAACACCTTAAAGCACGTTTTTGTGAGATTGCCTTCTAAATTTTTTTAATGGCTTAAAGGTTATAATTACCCTTAAATATGATAATATATCACATTACATCATATTAGGAATTTAATTCCAGAAATTTACAAATTTTTACAATTTAATATTAAAATATTAATAAAACCCCACAAGGGGGCCCGTTTGAGTCAAATTGACCAAGCTTGGTCAATGGTCAATTAATGACCCATTTGACCCCTTGGAAATCGGCTGGAAAGGAGGTGGGAAGACAGCTCACAAACTTGATTGACAATAAAGCTACCTAATACCATTTACTTTTGAAAAACTTACCTTTTTCAATAATTAAGCTCATTTCCAATCATTCCTCTTGCTCTTGTCCGATTCCCTCCATTCCAGCCGAGCTCCTCTCCTTCCTAGAAGCTCTCAAGACTTGTTCTTGAGCATGGAAGGCAGATCTAACTCCTAAGCTCTTAAGGTAAGCTTTTAAGGTCATTTTAGCTCTTTTTCTTCATCTCTTCACTACCAAAACCTAGATTTCGTGGCTCATCAATTTCCTATGGCTATTCTCAGTGTTCTAAGGTTAGAACAAGAGCTAAACTAGGCTGAACCAAGTATAGGGACCAAGGTTGTTCAAATCTATATTTAAGGTAAAAACATACCTTAAGGATCTCTACTTTTCATCCGGTTTCTTTATTCTGATTTTTGTGAGTTTAAACACTCATAATCTTCATATTTACATGTTCAATCAGTTGGTTACCATTTGGAGCAAGGGTGGCCGAGATCCAAGAAAACCCCCTTTTAAGGCATTTTTCCAAGGTAAAACCTAATAACAAGGCAGCTTGTTGTGATCTAGCTATTTCCTATGTCAATATGATGAATCTAAACACCTTGTGATGGTCTAAAACAGGCCGAACTCTCTTGAACTCCTCTTGCATTTTAAGGTGATTTTTGCCTTAAATCTTACATCAATTATTCCTTATGGTTAAGCTCAACTTGGAGTGTAACCATATCTTGTTTTTGTGTATTAAACATGTCTAATCATGTGGTGATTTTTCCTACAAGAGGCCGAGTTCATACAAGGGCAAATCAAGGTATAAACACCTTAAAACTTATGATTTATAATTTCTAAGCCTATATATAATTATTGCCGAGAGTGAACTTATAGATATGGGTTATATTGACCAAAAATGGAAAAAAATTACTAAGATAAATTAAGCTAGTCATTTAAGAGATTTAATTAGCATAATGGTCAAATTATGACATTATGTGGAAAATAATTAAATCAAAGTGAGGCTGAGGATATATGTTATATTTTGAGACATTTATTGTGTAATTTATTTTGCATTCAAGGTTGTAATAAGGCCATGTCATTAGGCCATTTTAATTTAAGTTTATAAGCTTATTTGGTTTATTTGCTTATATTAAAGTTGGGGTCAAACGGTAATTACTAACTAAATATTAGGCCGAGAGCTTAATATAGAGGAAAGTAGGTTTTTAAATGAATTTAATAAAAATTATAACATTTTATAAAGTTTTGGGTTAAAATTGTAAAATAGAAAAGTATGGGTAAAGCTTTGTAATTACCGAAGGTTTGGGTCCAATTTGGTATTAGAAGTCAAAGTTGACTATGTAGGAGACTTTGACCTAGTTTGGAGAATTTAAGGAATTAAAATACTACCTTATAATAAGATAGTTATTAAATTGTAAAAGATTTATAAGTCTTGGATGATATTGTGATTTCCGAAAACTTAGGGTACTAAATGGAGTTTAGAAACAACCTTGGGTAATTAGGAATTTTTAGAAGTTGTTTGGTTAATTTGGAGTTTATATGAATTATATGAGTATAATATAAGATATTTCATAAAATTGTTACAAATGGGTAACATATGTGGTAAAACCGAGATTTAGAGAAAGTATAAGGTTAATATGATATTTATAACTTTTGGTATAGTTTGGTAATTTTTGGAATTATATATGAAGTTTTATGAATATATGTATAATATATAGTTTTTGTGATATTAGAAACTATAGGCTATTAAATGGGGTTATTTGGTGGTTATAAGAAGTTAAGTGGTGGAAATTAAATTTAATAGACCATGGGGTCTGTTCGGTTATTTTGAGGAAATATAACCATGGGTTATAATTATGTTAAGGAATAAGTACATACTATAAGTGTAACAAAGAAATATAATTTAGGGTTGATTTGTAAATTATGGAAGTTGGTGGGAATTAATTAATACCGAGAGTTTTAAGTGCTGCATGTATTTTATAACAATATATAACCATAGGTTATAATTGTTTTAATGACATAAATGTCAAATACATGTTATATAACTATAATATAACATTATGTAAATGTGTGGTGGATTTTGTAAATACTTAAGAAAGATAGGTGCTGTTCGGAAATATTAATATTTTTGGATGAAATTTATAATATGGTTTTCAATTTATAAGAGTATACATGTATAATATAAGAAGTATTCATTAAAAGAATGGATATATATATAAGACTTACCATGTAATGAATGTTCCATAATACATGTATATAAATAAATATATGTTATGGTGACATGGTTAATAACTGCTATAAATTATCATAATTAAAATGATAATAGATGAAGAGGAAGGAATTATAAGCATTGGATATGGGATTCTAATGTTAAGAAGTTTACATGGGATAATAAGGATTTATATGATTCAAAAGTATTGTTTGCGTATGAATTATACCACATTGAAAAAAAAGAGACAAACCTTAGAAAAAAAATACTAAGGTGAGATGTATAGTGCATGACAAAGAATCATACATGCGATAAAGAAACAAACTATACGATATACAAATATACATTAAGTTACATGCGATAACAAGTTCAACAATAAGTATATAATATACAAGGCAAGACTACGCATGTAATAAAACGTTACCAATCTCGAGTTAAGCCGAAAACCCGACAAACATTGACAGTTTATAACGGGGGATTAACCGGGAGGAATTAGTGACGGTACGGGGTACCGTAGAGTTGTGTACTGTCATACGGGATGCTAATCAGTAGCATTATGTGTTGTTTAGACTGCTAGAGACGACACACGGAGCATAGGACCTTGCTGATTCATACTCCACCGTAATACAATCGGGTGAACGGTAGTATGTTATTTATGTGGCTTGATTGTCTCTGAGGATTTCCTCAGTTCAGACATTGTGTGAAAATCTGTGATAAGATTGAATGTCTGCTTGTGTGAATTAATATGCTTGAGTTGCGTATTAATGCTGCTTTATTATTATTACTGTTGTGCGAAAACAGTACCGTTCGTATATATGAACATATTATAAAACGAACTAGCGGCAATGATGCTATCTTATATGTGTAATATAAGGAACGTAAGTAAAACGTTGTAGCATTAGGATAATAAGATATATAAAATATCTGAGACTAAAAAACAGAGCACTGGCCTCTTTAACGCCGCTCTCGTATCTAGCACTGGGTCCCGAGTCGACATACTCAGGATTGGACTACGACCTTGTCTGCTGTGTTAGAAAAAAAAATAGTGAAGCGATGCGATGGTATAGAAAAGTTTATCAAAGGATGTGGCTCTTGCTGTGAACTGTGATCCATTAACGATACTAGGACACCGTGTGGTAGCCGTAAGTATCTGGATAAATTTCCAACGAACTACAGATTGTTCGTAGGACGGAGACTCTACCGCTGGAGTGGCTATTGCCGTGGGTGACCCGCCATAAGAGATGGGTAACTTAGAGGCACGTCGTTCTAACGAGACGTTGTCATTAGACATGACTGAAGAATTACGAACGACTATATTAACTCGTACATTAGGCGAACTTATTTGGGCTTGCATCCAAAGCGAGAGTTCATGCTCAATTATAATTCTCGTTTACTATCGTATTCTTATCTTCTTTTTTCATTCGTCTGTTGGCTTGTTGTTCATTGGTTGTGCTTTGTGGTTGTGTGGATAGTGAGGATTTGTTGAACGAACATTGTGCTCAATTGTGTGTTGTGGAAAGTTGTGTCAGTCACTGTACTCATGGTGGGTATTGGATTGTTTTGGTCGGGTGAGTCGCCGAACTCAAATATGAACTATTAAGTGTTTGTTGGAAGGGGTCTCTGTATCATATAAGCGCGGTTTGTGTAACCTTTCAGTGGTTTATTACGATGCGATGTGTGAAGCCGGGGGCTTGTTTGTTATTTGGTTTACTGCAATATATATTGTTGCTTTTCAGTTTTAACATTAAACGTGTAACACCCCATCCAACATTAACATACTTACAACAAACTGCAGCGGAAGAACATCCTCATCACATTACTTAACTTGTTGGTGTTACACGCCGTTAGCCACCCACGTGGCTAACAAGGCTAATACATACACAATGTACCGGTCTGATGGGCTAAATTCCCGAGCAACTATACATCAATATCCCTTTCCATTAACAATAACAACAACATACACCTTAACAACTATACCGAGTACTTATAAACTGATGCCGACAACAATTTCGGTCTTACTACACCTACTGTATACATACACTTAATGTTTACCCATGTACAATGACTACCCGTCCTACTCTCGAACGGCTTCCAGCACTTCGTACCTGAAATAGGAAAAGAAGAGAAAGGGGTGGCCCCAAGGGGCTCAGCACCTTTGCTGGTATGGTAATCCCGCAGCCCACATGCTACCGGGCCACGCACAACTAATTGTCGTCTTAGCATGCAGTTGATTATATTTAAATCATGCATGTGACAATAAACACACAACACTTAACATTTCGCCTCAATAGGCTCAACAATCGGATAATACATCCTACTTAACAAGTCACCCATGGTTTCATCATCCCTAGAGTGTTTCTCCTCCAACGGAGCTACTTCCTTAATAGACGACACATACCCTTAAATCGGGTTATCCTTAAACGCCTCTTATCACAAACTGGGAATCATATCCATGATCCACACAATCTACATTATACAACACACTCCACATTATACAACCTACGACATACACTACATACAACACTTAACAACACTTTGCACGTTCTACGTACACACAATACCGCAATGAATACTGCATCACAAACAAAACACATAACACAACGGGAATGGTTCGCTTAGGAACCGACCCAAACATCACAAACACACTGGTGAGCCTAGAGAATGTTGCCAGTCTCATGATAAGCTCGTTATACAATAACACCAACACTCATTACCGTCCTAATAGTTGGACGAGTAACTTAAGTTAAGGCGGTTCGGTTTGGAGGCCCTAACACACCACACAAACACAGGTTCCCACTAAACCGATCATAAGTCAGAATAGGTAAGCTTTGGAGTAAGCTAATGGGAGATCATAACCCGTGAGGGAAACAACCATAACAAAGAGAAGGGTAAGGCTAGGAAGGATACCCTCTCCCAAACAACGCGCGACCGGCCAAACCGGATTCCTCACTACTGTTAGTACATACTTACTTTAGACAATACTTAGAACCCCACTATGGAGCCTGTCACAAACAACTCATACAGTATTACAACTGGGTTAAACATACAAGGGAGATCCCTACATTCACAACCACATAACACACAATTAACACACGCATAGCCGTGGTTAGTACGTCCCATGGTCGGGTCGTTTACTCCGAATACCGAACTCTCAAGTGATCCTAGACTCAGTTAACTACGGTTAACACTGCCGAGATTAAATGGTATCGGAGTTGAACACGCCACATATATGAATTACTGTAAACTCATTACATGTTTTATCTTACAACGTGGCAAACATACAGAAAAACACATTGGCATACAAGCCGGTGTAATCCGGTAGGACGCAGGTTGCAAGAAAACCATACCTGTCACCGGAGTCCACTTTACCACGTCCATTATGTTCCTCGAGCAATTCTCGAACAACTGTTAACATCACACGTGTTTCCATTAACATCGGGGTTGCTTGATCATTTAATGTCAATGCTTAATTTTTCCCGTTAACTTAGTTACATAACTTAACATTTTTAACTTGTTTTACTCTCACATTTTAATACAACTTTTAACCCACTTAGGTGTCATTAAAACTCCCCTAACATGTCCTTAACATCCTTATAACATCATTACCTACCAATCCCCATCATCACATATCATTTCATAACCTTAAACCATGTTTTTGGTCCGACCGACCCACCGACCGACCCACAGCTGGGTCGGTCCATTACAGACCCCTTTTACTTCCTTACAGACATGCCCGTCCGACCCACGTCCGACCCACCATTCTGGGTCGGTCCATGTGCGAACATTTTTCCACCTTTGAAACTTGACCGACCGACCCATGTCCGACCCACCCTTTTGGGTCGGACCATTACCGAACACATCCTAACATTTTACAGAGGCTCGACCGACCCACAAACTGGGTCGGCCCCTGGGTCGGTCGCCTTCTAAACTTACCAAAACTTTGCCAATCTTCACCAAACTTCTCCTAAGGCCTCTTAATGTGTTCTAACATCATTTGGTAACCTTACATCCACATACAACATCCATGAAACTCATTTTCTAACTCCTTAAGCCTTTACTTTTCCTTGTAAAATTCCTTAACACTTTCAACATTTGTACTAGGTTCCTAAATGGTGCTTCTCACCTATTATAACTACTATCCCAAAACACTTTCTCCTCATCTTAACATCATCTCTTAAGCATCATTTTCTTACTAACTAAATCTCCTTTTCACATCATACCAAACATCACTTATTCCTTGAATATCAACATTACCTAAACCTTAAACAAACTCCTCCAAGACTTAAAACATCCACTAAACACACATTGAATTCCTAGAACTTCCAAGACAACACCTAAATCCTTGCATCACTCCAAATCACTTTTACATGTTTTCTTCTCAAGTAACATTCATTCACCTTTAACACTTCCTAGTTCACCAACACTCACATTAAACACTTAGAACTTCTTACACATTTCCCAAATTTGGCCATAGCTTCTCTAGTATATACTCACATCCAACCACTTAGGTTTTTACCTTATTTCATTCAAAACACCTAAAATCCATCAAACACATTTTTATACCCAAACTTCACACATTAAGCACTACATCACAATATAGTGCATAACTTAAATTGCTTGGCACTTAGGCCCTTAAATAACATGGCTCTTAGGCCCTTAAATTGCATAACCATAAACACTGAATTTCCCACATAAATAATGCCTTTGACCTGCAAATACATACACCCAAAACATATTCTTTACTAGTCTCCTTGAGAACATTTACTAGGTCATTTGCCATTGGCTCCTTAGGTATTTTAGTAAGCAAATCAAGCTCATTTTCCTAAGGCATTTAAACTACATTGAGATAGTTGTTTACCTCTTTTCCTCACAAATTTCTTTCTTGTTCCTTACAAACCGGTGGGGTACTTGATTCCTTGTCAAGTTCTATACATTGTACAAACAACATAATGAGTATTCAAGCTTAAGCTTCATCTCATTGTAAACCCTAGTTTACATTGTTTTAACACATTAAGGTAATTGTTTTACCTTGGAATTGGAGGAACTTGAATAAGTATCAAGAGAGGACTCCTCCTAGCCCTTGGAAGATTCAAATGAAGCTAAACAGGCAATAGATAAAGCTCCATTAATGGTGAATTTTCGGACAACAACAAAACATGGAGGAAACATGGATTTTCTTTGAGTTTCCTTACCTTGAAGCAAAGGAGAACAAGAATATGTGAAAAGATGAGCTCAAGCTCCTTCAATGGTGAATCTTCATGGCACCAAAATGAGTTCTTGAAGATTTGAAAAGAGGGAAGTGTAGAGCTTGACCTAACTAAGACAAATATGGTCTTGGAATTTGATTTGGCCAAGGGAATCACAAGTTACAAGTGAAAGAAGATGAAGAATGAGTGTGGGCTGTAGCACAACGAGAGAGGAGAACAGAAAGAAGGGAAGAGGAGAAGAAGGGAACCGTGGAAGTGAAGGAGGAAAGGAGAATGAAGTTTGGTTTTGCTTTTAAGGATATTTATAACTTAAAGCAAATAGTAACCTATGAGTCCTTATTTACTTAACAAGTTAACATGTTTGGTGACTCATTACTACCAAAAACCGGCCCCCTTATTAATTAGAGGGTATTATAGTCTTTGTTGACCAATTTAATCACTTATAACATTATATGTTACAAACTAGTTATAAAAATCACTATTCACCTATAACAAGGCACATAGAAGTGAAATTTTTGATTTCCCACTAATATGGCCACCCAAATGTGATACTATATAGTACACATGTTAATTAAAGAGTAATGATGGACATTTAGCCATTCAAAACTCATTTACAAGACAATTTTTCAAAAACGTGCTTTAAGACTCCTTAAAGCACATTTTGTGTTTTAACTTGTTTTCAAGCTTGGTTTTCTTTAGTAATTGATTTAATATGTTCATTAACATATAAATAAGGTATAGGTATGACCATTAGGTCTTATACACATTATCCCAAGCTTAGAGCACATTTTTGCTCATATTGACTTTAAGGTATTACCTTGTGTTTTGTTTGGTTTCATTGTCTACCAAAGTTTCCTAAGGACTTATTTAGCCTTATTAAATCATAATTAAATGTTATCAAGTCTTGGTAGGCTCTTTGGGTCCTAACCAAGTTCACTCATAGCTTAGAGCATGTTTTGCTCAAACTGTGTCTTAATGCTTTATTGCATTTATTATGGTTTAAATTGTTCACTGATGTTACTAAGGCACTTTTTAGCCTTCACATACCATAATTTGATATTTAAACCACATATCAAGGTTTGGGGTATTTCAATCTACCCCCCTTAAAAGAACTTCGTCCTCGAAGTTCACACTTTCCACACATCATTAGATTTGAACACGGAATCACTTGGAAATAAACTTCCTTAACCAAAACACATTTACATCACAACCTCGGACTTGATGGTCCGGGCAACACATTCACATCCACACATAACATAACATATCCACATGATAACCTCGGACTCTATGGTCCGGGTATCTTAACAACACTTACACATACATAACAACCCCTTTGACTCACTGGTCTTGGGTAACATAACCACATTTGGACACATAGGTCCTGGTAACATAACAGTCTTTAGACACATAGGTCTATGTGACACCACACATTTAGACTCATAGGCCTTGATAGTATACACTTTAAGAAATCCAAGTCAAAACAACATTCATTACACATACCACACAACATGTCAGAGCATGTATAGCAATCAAAAATATCCTTGATATACACTGTGATCCCGTAGAACACGGTCGCGATGGACACCTTCCGTCCCCGTGCCTTTAGATTAAAACAATCACATAAGTTTAAAATTTCCTTGTGAGGTTAAGTAAGAGAACTTTAATTATGTAAAGTATCCATCAACGTTTTATAAATACCAATTTAAAATCCTTTTGAAAACACACACAACTCCAAGTCCAACTTAAGCTCTTTGCTTCTTTTATTAGCGTGGTTATTCGTGACCACTTATAGGGAGTTTCAAGAGTCATCCAACCCTGATGTGATCAGCATCAGTGTTGAACTATCCTTCCACTCCAATTTGTGTTCGGCTTCCCTTGATCGCATGCAAATCAAGTTCACCTCCCACTTCATTTTCAAGCATCAAGTAAATCACTCATTTCCAATTTTCTATCTTTTGAATCATTCTAGTCATGATCACAACATCTCCAAAGGATAGAACTCCGTCTATCAGTTACCTCCATTCACTTTTAACCCTGTTGCCTAGGGAATCTTCTTCTCACTAGGTTCTATGTCGGTATCATACCCTTTCATGCATCACTAACAAGTATACATATATATATATTACATATATTTTATCAAAATACAACACACCTGATTTTACATTTATACACTGTCGGGGCTCTTGTTTCCCCGGGAGTTTCTCTACTCCCCACACTTGTACAATCACACACAACTGTTAACAAACACACACACTTATCACAATGGTATTCGCATCCTCTGTGCGCAATTACCACAATTAACCATGAATGAATGTGTATGTTTACGTAACACACACACCAATCATCAAAACAAACAATAATTTGTGCTATGCACAATATGATCACATACACTACGTACACTTGTACGGTAATATACACTAAGTGGTTTTGCGCTCTACCCCCTTAAAAGGGATTACGCCCACGTAATCAATCACTAAACATTGCTTAAATGCTCTGCCGTCGTGAAGTGTTTTAACTTCCACGCGGTCTATTACACAACGGATTCTGATTAGAGGATCTCAACCATATTGGCGGTTTAGTCGTAAACC
Source organism: Limonium bicolor (assembly GCA_023374045.1). Taxonomy (NCBI): domain Eukaryota; kingdom Viridiplantae; phylum Streptophyta; class Magnoliopsida; order Caryophyllales; family Plumbaginaceae; genus Limonium; species Limonium bicolor. The sequence continues at coordinate 81,916,385 of CM041776.1, read as the reverse complement.
AAGAATTCGCATTGGAGTTATAACTCATAACCGGTTTCGGTCCTGGCCTGTGAGGCTTTTAGGCGTTAATAATTAGCCATTCACTCATGTTCATTATTACGTGTACATTTGAATCACTGGTTCACTAGTTTCTGCTGCGAAACTTTAATAACTGTAGAGCTTAATTACTCCTTTTGTTATTCTTACTGTATTGTACATCCCCAATTGTCACCTTCATCTTGGTAACAATGGTTTCTCAACCGACGCACGGTATTTTACCCTGAGCGGATTCGGATTCGGTGAGTTTCACAATTTTCATAACAATTTACTGTGTATACCACTATGTATTTCACAATGATTGACTTGTTCGCTTCCGACTTACTGTCGGTTGAGATTGAGCTACTACCTAGTGTGTAGTGCTCTCTCAGCTATTTCCAATATTTGGGGTATATTCCATACCGATATTTGGTAGTTAGTGCTACTGTAGTCACTTACTGTTAATCATGTCTCCACATTTGGTTTTGTACAAGTATTCTTTCATTGGTGCGGCCTTGCATTTCCTATGCATCGGCCATTACAACATTATTCACAATTAACATGTTTCCAATTCCTAGCTATCCCACTCGATCATTACTGCGCAAGTGCAATACCAAAACACTCAGTCATACAGAGTGCAGAGGCGTAAACTCTTGACAGTAAATCCCTTATGTGATTCGCCATGGAATTCACACTGAGTTCCTCATCATATAGTACCGACCACTGGCTTATTGCCCAGTCTGTTTAACACCACTCATCTTGCATCTCCACTGAGTTTAACTCATAACTGATCTTACCTGTTACGTTATCGTTTAACAACATTTATACAACGGTCGCTCGTTGCGCACCGTGCTCTTACTCCCTGTATAACATCAACTTATATCGTATCTACTGTCACCTCAACTTCCACACATAAATTTACATTATTCACATTACGGTTCATCCCTCATTTGGATGACAACTGAATGCTCCTTGAGCATCGATCATTCGAGTCACAAGCCGGCGTTATTCAGCCAGGTGCTTCACTTTATACACATACTACTAAGCTAATTTCTCCTTCAATAACAACATGGTCAATCCTTAACGTATTTCTTGAACTTGATTCACATAACTACCGCTCCTGCGGTTCAGATATCGAGAGGTATCCCCACTCTTAATGCAGTGGTTCGTTTACCACTCTATTCACTTATACAACTAAACTTCTACCATCAATCGAATTCATATATATATCCTGCTTTTGGATTATAAGCCTTATTTGCCTTGAGCTGGGCTCATTATAGGCTGTCCACACACATGTACTTCTCTGTACAGTATTCACATGGTCGTTGCATCACGTTTCCTTTCATGGGATGCCCCTTAGGATTGTCAGTCCGTCTCCTGACCACTTATGTCTAAACTGGGTGTTAGTTTCAACCCTTGTGTTTCTGTCATGCATTTTGTTCAACAATTGTTGATGTGAACACCCTTCAAGGATTGCTCCTGGGTGTTGTTAAGTTATGCCTTTACATTTGGCTCACACTTATTGGTACATTCCGTTAGCTACGCCTTTCGCGTTCTTTACTGGTTATTATCTTCTTCTGTGAAGATTAACATTTCCTGGTAGTGTAGGTACTCATTCTGGGAATTTATCCGTTCATTGCACATTAATGTGTCCACATTAGGCATCTGCTTGCCATGTACAGGCTGGGTCACCATTCCAGTTATAATGTTTATCCCTAAGGATCCTTAAGACATATGTGGTGTCTTTACATAACAGTTTGTGCCCATCGCACTTCCTAACTCTTAAACATTTCCTTGAAAGGAGTTCACTAATCCTTTTAGTCTTGCTAACTTAACTGAATTCTTTAACTTCAACTATTCCTTGTAATCCTTAGCTCTCGTTTGATTTATACTGCTGACCGTAGACGGAGTCGACTACTCCCGTGTTTCGGACTCTACTCGTATACATATATGGGGTATCTTTGATACATTGCTACTTACCCAACTAACCATAAGTAGGTCTGTCAGGCCCACATGCTCCTATCGGAGTGCGGTCGTCCCACAACACAGTTGGTACACTTGTAGTGTCCGTCACACGCCTAGGTGAAGTATTCTGTTGTCAACTCCCTTATATTGTCCCGTGACAATATTCATTCCCTGCTTCCCGAACTTAATCGAGGGAAAGTTTATCCATTGCTGTATCTTATCAACTGCTCTTGGTTTTACTGGTTTGGTTTTAAAGAAGGTTGGAAAGAAGTGTTGGTTTGAAAGAAAATCTGGTTTGAAAAGAAAAGGGTTTGTGAAAATCTGGGTTGAAAGAAAAATTTTCATGGTTTCACAACATCTTCTTACCTTAACCAAGTCTAGCTTCTTGCTGACTGGTGTACTTACAATCACAGAGGTTAGGCTATTAAGCCCTTCCATGGTCATAGTGGTCTCGTTTAACTTTATGGTACTTTACTAAGTACTTTGTAGTGATTATAAATTTCCCGAACAGCCCTGTTATAGCAGCACTTGCTATTGGCAAGTGCGCCATGCTAACTGGCTATCAGTTTAACACATACCGGTTGTGGTATTGTTTTTACCCGCACTGTCATCAGTGGCCTTGTTGGCCCTCACTGATCTTACTGTCTTGATAATAACTTGTCTAGGTGACTTCTCACTGTATTCACATAATAATCATTAACTAGGGTATTTCCCATTCTGGGAGTCCCTTTTTCTTAGTATTGTATCCTCTTATAGCCCGTTCCACGCACTTGTCGTGGTTACTGAGACTTGTCTCTTGTTGGGCACTACGTTGTAGTTCCTTTGTCGGTTGGTATACCGTTGGTGTTTTATTTATCAACTGTGGTTCCGTAGACACTTGTCTCGGGTGTTATTAATCCACTTCTTGCCTGTTGCACGGTTGGTGCGTTGCAAGCTGGTTATTCTCGACTGCTCTGCATGTCGACCCAGGTTGCCGGAAATTCTATTCTCCAATACACAAGATCCTTCATTCATTGCTATGAAATGCGGTTAACATTATTCAGATGGAGACCGTCTCCGGGATTCCCAGTTTTCGGGATCTACCGTATGACAGGTTCACCGTACCCTAAGGGTATTTAATAACAGCCAGATCGGGTATTCCCGAGTAAGAGAGGACTTCCATCTCCCTGGCGTTGTTTCCCCAAGTTATATACAGGGATGTGGAGGGTGGGATGGATATTGTAGGTTTCCAGTAGCCACTGGTAGTTCCTAACTAGCGTATCTCTCACGCTATCACTCAACCCTTAACCCAAAGTACTAAAATCCTAACTCGGTACTTCCTAAGCTCGGTAATTCAGTCATCAGAGCGATACTTCGCTCTGATACCACTTTTTGTAACACCCCATCCAACATTAACATACTTACAACAAACTGCAGCGGAAGAACATCCTCATCACATTACTTAACTTGTTGGTGTTACACGCCGTTAGCCACCCACGTGGCTAACAAGGCTAATACATACACAATGTACCGGTCTGATGGGCTAAATTCCCGAGCAACTATACATCAGTATCCCTTTCCATTAACAATAACAACAACATACACCTTAACAACTATACCGAGTACTTATAAACTGATGCCGACAACAATTTCGGTCTTACTACACCTACTGTATACATACACTTAATTGTTTACCCATGTACAATGACTACCCGTCCTACTCTCGAACGGCTTCCAGCACTTCGTACCTGAAATAGGAAAAGAAGAGAAAGGGGTGGCCCCAAGGGGCTCAGCACCTTTGCTGGTATGGTAATCCCGCAGCCCACATGCTACCGGGCCACGCACAACTAATTGTCGTCTTAGCATGCAGTTGATTATATTTAAATCATGCATGTGACAATAAACACACAACACTTAACATTTCGCCTCAATAGGCTCAACAATCGGATAATACATCCTACTTAACAAGTCACCCATGGTTTTCATCATCCCTAGAGTGTTTCTCCTCCAACGGAGCTACTTCCTTAATAGACGACACATACCCTTAAATCGGGTTATCCTTAAACGCCTCTTATCACAAACTGGGAATCATATCCATGATCCACACATCTACATTATACAACACACTCCACATTATACAACCTACACATACACTACATACAACACTTAACAACACTTGACGTTCTACGTACACAACACATACCGCAATGAATACTGCATCACAACAAAACACATAACACAACGGGAATGGTTCGCTTAGGAACCGACCCAAACATCACAAACACACTGGTGAGCCTAGAGAATGTTGCCAGTCTCATGATAAGCTCGTTATACAATAACACCAACACTCATTACCGTCCTAATAGTTGGACGAGTAACTTAAGTTAAGGCGGTTCGGGTTTGGAGGCCCTAACACACACCACACAAACACAGGTTCCCACTAAACCGATCATAAGTCAGAATAGGTAAGCTTTGGAGTAAGCTAATGGGAGATCATAACCCGTGAGGGAAACAACCATAACAAAGAGAAGGGTAAGGCTAGGAAGGATACCCTCTCCCAAACAACGCGCGACCGGCCAAACCGGATTCCTCACTACTGTTAGTACATACTTACTTTAGACAATACTTAGAACCCACTATGGAGCCTGTCACATAACAAACTCATACAGTATTACAACTGGGTTAAACATACAAGGGAGATCCCTACATTCACAACACATACACACATTAACACACGCATAGCCGTGGTTAGTACGTCCCATGGTCGGGTCGTTACTCCGAATACCGAACTCTCAAGTGATCCTAGACTCAGTTAACTAAGGTTAACACTGCGAGATTAAATGGTATCGGAGTTGAACACGCCACATATATGAATTACTGTAAACTCATTACATGTTTTATCTTACAACGTGGCAAACATACAGAAAAACACATTGGCATACAAGCCGGTGTAATCCGGTAGGACGCAGGTTGCAAGAAAACCATACCTGTCACCGGAGTCCACTTTATCCTGTCCATATGTTCCTCGAGCAATTCTCGAACAACTGTTAACATCACAGTGTTTCATTAACATCGGGGTTTGCTTGATCATTTAATGTCAATGCTTAATTTTTCCCCGTTAACTTAGTTACATAACTTAACATTTTTAACTTGTTTTACTCTCACATTTTAATACAACTTCTAACCCACTTAGGTGTCATTAAAACTCCCTAACACGTCCTTAACATCCTTATAACATCATTACCTACCAATCCCTCATCACATACCATCTTAACCTTAAACCATGTTTTTGGTCCGACCGACCCACCGACCGACCCACAGCTGGGTCGGTCCATTACAGGACCCCTTTTACTTCCTTACAGACATGCCCGTCCGACCCACGTCCGACCCACCATTCTGGGTCGGTCCATGTGCGAACATTTTTTTCCACCTTTGAAACTTGACCGACCGACCCATGTCCGACCCACCCTTTTGGGTCGGACCATTACCGAACACATTCCTAACATTTTACAGAGGCTCGACCGACCCACAAACTGGGTCGGCCCCTGGGTCGGTCGCCTTCTAAACTTACCAAAACTTTGCCAATCTTCACCAAACTTCTCCTAAGGCCTCTTAATGTGTTCTAACATCATTTGGTAACCTTACATCCACATACAACATCCATGAAACTCATTTTCTAACTCCTTAAGCCTTTACTTTTTCCTTGTAAAATTCCTTAACACTTTCAACATTTGTACTAGGTTCCTAAATGGTGCTTCTCACCTATTATAACTACTATCCCAAAACACTTTCTCCTCATCTTAACATCATCTCTTAAGCATCATTTTCTTACTAACTAAATCTCCTTTTCACATCATACCAAACATCACTTATTCCTTGAATATCAACATTACCTAAACCTTAAACAAACTCCTCCAAGACTTAAACACATCCACTAAACACACATTGAATTCCTAGAACTTCCAAGACAACACCTAAATCCTTGCATCACTCCAAATCACTTTAATACATGTTTTCTTCTCAAGTAACATTCATTCACCTTTGCCCCTCCCTAGTTCACCAACACTCACATTAAACACTTAGAACTTCTTACACATTTCCCAAATTTGGCCATAGCTTCTCTAGCATATACTCACATCCAACCACTTAGGTTTTTACCTTATTTCATTCAAAACACCTAAAATCCATCAAACACATTTTATACCCAAACTTCACACATTAAGCACTACATCACAATATAGTGCATAACTTAAATTGCTTGGCACTTAGGCCCTTAAATAACATGGCTCTTAGGCCCTTAAATTGCATAACCATAAACACTGAATTTCCCACACAAATAATGCCTTTGACCTGCAAATACATACACCCATACATATTCCTTTAATAAACTCCTTGAGAGCATTCTACTAGCTCATTTGCCATTGGCTCCTTAGGTATTTTAGTAAGCAAATCAAGCTCATTTTCCTAAGGCATTTAAACTACATTGAGATAGTATATTTACCTCTTTTCCTCACAAATTTCTTTCTTGTTTCCTTACAAACCGGTGGGGTACTTGATTCCTTGTCAAGTTCTATACATTGTACAAACAACATAATGAGTATTCAAGCTTTAAGCTTCATCTCATTGTAAACCCTAGATTTACATTGTTTCATAAACATTAATGTACTTGTTTTACCTTGAACTTTGGAGGGTGTTTGAATAAGTATCAAGAGAGGACTCCTCCTAGCCCTTGGAAGATTCAAATGAAGCTAGAACAAGGCAATATAAGAGCTCCATTAATGGTGAATTTCCGGACAACAACAAAACATGGAGGAAACATGGATTTTCTTTGAGTTTCCTTACCTTGAAGCAAAGGAGAACAAGAATATGTGAAAAGATGAGCTCAAGCTCCTTCAATGGTGAATCTTCATGGCACCAAAATTGAGTTCTTGAAGATTTGAAAAGAGGGAAGTGTAGAGCTTGACCTAACTAAGACAAATATGGTCTTGGAATTTGATTTGGCCAAGGGAATCACAAGTTACAAGTGAAAGAAGATGAAGAATGAGTGTGGGCTGTAGCACAACCGAGAGAGAACAGAAGAGAAGGGAAGAGGAGAAGAAGGGAACCGTGTGAAGTGAAGGAGGAAAGGAGAAGTGAGTTTGGTTTTGCTTTTAAGGATATTTATAACTTAAAGCAAATAGTAACCTATGAGTCACCTTTATTTACTTAACAAGTTAACATGTTTGGTGACTCATTACTACCAAAAACCGGCCCCCTTATTATTAGTAGGGTATTATAGTCTTTGTTGACCAATTTAATCACTTATAACATTATATGTTACAAACTAGTTATAAAAATCACTATTCACCTATAACAAGGCACATAGAAGTGAAATTTTTGATTTCCCACTAATATGGCCACCCAAATGTGATACTATATAGTACACATGTTAATTAAAGAGTAATGATGGACATTTAGCCATTCAAAACTCATTTACAAGACAATTTTTCAAAAACGTGCTTTAAGACTCCTTAAAGCACATTTTGTGTTTTAACTTGTTTTCAAGCTTGGTTTTCTTTAGTAATGGATTTAATATGTTCATTAACATATAAATAAGGTATAGGTATGACCATTAGGTCTTATACACATTCATCCCAAGCTTAGAGCACATTTTTGCTCATATTGACTTTAAGGTATTACCTTGTGTTTTGTTTGGTTTCATTGTCTACCAAAGTTTCCTAAGGACTTATTTAGCCTTATTAAATCATAATTGAATGTTATCAAGTCTTGGTAGGCTCTTTGGGTCCTAACCAAGTTCACTCATAGCTTAGAGCATGTTTTTGCTCAAACTGTGTCTTAATGCTTTATTGCATCTATTGTGGTTTAAATTGTTCACTGATGTTACTAAGGCACTTTTTAGCCTTCACATACCATAATTTGATATTTAAACCACATATCAAGGTTTGGGGTATTTCAAAACGTTTTGCATGAAAATGAATTGCGTGCTCTCGACCAAATAACTGAATGGTCCGACGGTGCATGACAGTCAGGTAATAACATACTCAGCAGGGGCTGATTCCATACCACAAACTACCATTTTTGCAGGTATGCAACTTCCGGTGTCGGCAAAGAGAGTGACACGCTGGGTAGTTTAATTACAATTGTTTTGATATGCACTGTTGCATTTTGATACAAACTTAGAAACGTGTATAGGATTGGGATACTTAGAATGCTCACTATGAATGTAATTTTTATTGGTTCGGAAGGTTGGATCTATCTCTTGTTGTCACTGCGAGAAATTGTTTCGTATTTAAGAGCATATCAGGAAGCACGTTATTACTCGTATGGGCGAGCAAGAACGGTGACACCAGTAGTCAATTGTTGAGATTACCGCTGCGATTATATTGTTAAGCAAGATGATTAGGAGCCGAATAGAGTAGGGGTGTTACAAAAGTGGTATCAAAGCGGAGTACCGCTCTGATGACAAGAGATAGTGGGATTTATACAGTGAGCATAGGTTTTGGGAATACGGGAAACGTTGTGAGGATACGTGACCTTGCGGGGTTGATGTAATGCTTAAAGCTTGCACACTATAGCCGTGGAGGCACTTCAATATTAAATGGCCGAGACTACGGTATTAGACCGAGTAAAGGTCTAACCCGTCCTCTTGACTTATGATAGAGAGAAGCCAGGGTAACAGTACTAAGGAAGAACACGGAGCAGCGGAAGGTGGTGAAGGTCCAGCAACCCCAAGTAACGCGAAGATGGTTTGAACCGCTCGCACTCGATGGGAGAGCATCCCGGGGAAATTTGCAATGGTACCCCACCCGCCGCAGCCCGTATCTCGAGTACTATCTAGTGGGGCAATGAAATGAGAAACACCACGGAGATAACTCTCCTGATCGGAAAGACCCAATGTGGATGCTAAGAGGATTATGTTAAAGGTAGAAAATAAGACTTTGTGTTTTGATGTAATGTTTAGGACCGGGGGTCCTGGTAATAACGTGATGCTTACCATACGAGTAGCTGATAAATATTAAGCCATGGTTGAGGAGATAATTCCCGTAGGACTAATGGGGCTAGCTTGCCATAAGCAAAGCAGCCCTGTCTTACATCCAGGAAAGCACTGATTAGTGCGCTTGGGGGAAAAGAGATAGAAACGACGAGTAATAGAAAGATTTAAGAGATATGTAACAAACGGAATGGATGATCTTTTGGAAGTCTCACCCGAAGCGAGTAACTCTAGCACATGCAACACTGAAGGTTCAAGATGGCTCGACGTGCATGAGGAGAGATCATGAGAACTGTAGAGACAAGAACTCGCTAAGTTGCTATCATGCAACACCTCGTGAGGAAAGTAAGAACTTACTACCACGGTAAACTTGTGGGAACGAGTGCGGAAGTGAGACTGTATTAATTTGAACAAGAACTTTTGACCATAACAAGAACCCGATTAGGGAATAACACTGCACTGACACACCGTACTGGTGGCTCAGTCTGCATGGTGCACTTGCCACTGCAAGTGCCACGTTAACCAAAGCATTAAAATTCAACCTGCCTTGCGCACTTGCTACAGCAAGTGCAGCGACGGTAAACTAACCCTAAAGGACGTGGTGGTCCAGGCAGTTACCAATAAACACTAAATCTTATGAAAGTCCGTAATGCAATAAAGCAGGACACATCCTTCTTAAGGGCAGGAGTACGAAACCCTTGGGTTTGAGGTCGATAAAACCTCGGGAAGACCTAGCCAGTCTGACCACTAAACCTGAAAATAATACACCATTTAGTAGAATATTAAAAGGGGAGTAAATGAGAATAACAATAATTAGTGCCTACAAGCCTAGCCCCAGTGCCGGTATGGACATTAAACGTTAATCATTACCGGTGGGGAGTGACGAGTCTTCAGGACCAGCATAACAATATTTAAAGAGTGCGCGACACTCGTGGTTAAACCACCACCATGGAACATTGCCAGAGGGCAAGAAGTGAGCTATATGAGTTAAGACCTTAAAAAAAATATAACAATTATTAGGCAGATGTGAACGTGCAATAAAAGGGGCGAAGGTAATGCCCGCACCACACACACCGGAGGTGTTGTTGATCCATTATGCTGCTAGACTCCCGTATGGAGGGCAGTGGATATAAACTAAAAAGTGAAAATTGCCTGATGACGGAAGATACCGTTACCTCAAAGAGGATGGAGGAAATATGAGTTGAATAAGAGTAAGGACCACACAATGAAGAGGAATGATTAGCGGAAACCACTAAGTTGTGGGTATCCAATTGTAACCTCGGGAGAAAGTATTAGAACCAACTAAGAGTAAATTAAATAACAAGACTAACAATCATTTAACTATCAGAATAAGTATTAAGTCTGATTATCGTATGGCATAGGCCTACGGAAGGATACCTTAGTACCACCCAAGTGGCCCAAAACCAGGGGAACAAGGGTGATGAATCACGAGTATTGATTAATATCAGACTAACGGGACTACCATAAGACAGGGGAAACATGAGGTGTCAACCTTTATCATAGAGTCCGAACTATACCATGGGGTGTAACCCAATGGATTGGGTGGAGTTCTAGAACTGAAAACTCGTATCGGAGGGCGTTAACAGCCTAGGAGTAAACAAGAGAGGTAATAAGTAGTTACTGATCCCCACTCTCAAATACCAGATGACGAGCATGTGGAAACCAGAATTAGGGCGATAAGTCGCAAACACCTATCTTAGAGAAAGTAAAGGAAATACACATTGATAAAGGAAACCATAGAACCTAATATTAGGGCCATTCTGACATTAAAGGTTAAGAATTGGCAGCATAGTTACTCAAACATAAATTACCGAGACTAAGAGTACGACAATCACCGGGTACGAACGCTACGAGTGCACTAAACGAGACATGGGACGACCGCACTCCTAAGAGCTTGTGGGCCTGACAAACTATATTAAGTTAGTTGGGTAGGTAGTAATGTGTCAATATGGTACCCCATGCATGTAACGAGTAGTGTAAGGACCCAGGAGGTAACCAACTCTGTGTCTAAGTCAGCGAATGGAACCCTGACTAGGTAAACCATGTAATGACGAGAGAGATCTCAGTCAAACTAGCAAGGTTAGGAAAATCAAGGATAGCTTAATAATAAAGTGACATAAAGTCGCGACTCCACAGTGGAGGAGTCAGAACATAAGTTTTACGGATTTTTAGTAAACGAGGAAACTAAGGCCAATTTAATGGTAATGGCAAGTTGAACCGATGAATGATAAAAGGAATTATGGTATTTAAGGAAGTTATATTAGAGAGACCTTTGTGATAATAGATGCTACCCAAAAAGGGGGCACAGAGAGAGTTATACCACGCGCTGAGGGCGCTGCGATGATGTCATTAAATAATAATAACCACATGCTCAAGCCATAAACGTAAGTATGTTAGTAACAATTAGGTTTGAACAGAAAATGAATACCAAGCTAAAACCCACAGTCGTGTTGTATGTTTACAACAGACGAAGGGCAAAAGCGAGCATTACAAGAGATACTCTAAGCTGGAAATTAGATACTCCATGCAAACCGCAATGGCGGATAACCGTCCAATCGACTGGTACATGGTGCGCAACAAGCGACCATTATAATAACTGTTAACCGAATTATGCTGGTAAGAATCAGAAGGTGGAAGATTAGATAAACAAATGGATTCCCCTAATGGAGAAGAGGGATGAACCATATATGCGAATACTAAAATACCAACACACGACGGATACGAGTTCACACTAGCAAAAGCGGACCTGCAAGGTACCCAAAGAACGAACTCATTCCAGAGGGAAATAACTTGGAGTCATGAGGCGCCAGTTAGATGCGCATATCAGACTCGTCTTGATATTGTACAGACAACGGTTGCAAGCACTAGATGCTAGAGTATAGCTCGACAACACTTATACCGAAAGTTAGTTCGGTAGGGTGGCATGAACTCATGGGAATATACCATGAGCATGTATAGAATTCAGGAGGATTGAATAGAATGGCTAGTCGAAATAATAAGCGTGTGTGACTAACGATACCACGCAGTCAAATAAATTACTCCATTCCCATAACTATGGAAGACTGTGTAGAAAACACCGTCACATGCAGTTGATACCGACATAAGACTACTACCTAAGAGGGGTAAACTAACCATAAGGTAGTTGGGCATACTGCTTGCGGAGCGAGTGGGCCCATATTGCTTAGGTTTGACGTATCTAGCGGGTTAGGGGAAACAAATGACGTGTTTACATCTCCCGATCAAACCGTATATGCATATACATACACCTAACCAAGATAGACAGTATAACCTGAGGGGCTAAAGCCCGACCCTATAAAAAAGGGGTAATGAAATTTGTAGCACATTGGTGCACGAATAATTCCACTGGAATGGAACATCTTGAACTTATTTCTTCACGATGTTATATTCGTAGATTACGTGGGTGATAAGTCAGGAATTTATCTATTTCTAAAGGGTCTTTTGATGCCTAATCTGTTACCATTGACTGCTAAATTCCTGTCTTATGAGCACTTTTATGTTTCTTGTTTGCAATTATCTTCTTTTATGGTTTTTGTGTGCTTTTTCAGATTTTTAATCTCAAAGGAAACACATTCCTATCACTAGTGGAACACATGGAAAATCAACAAACTGATTTGAGTCAAAGACAACAAATTCTCGAATTAAATTCAAGCATGGTCCGGGACTTGATTCTGGAGCTAAGTCCCGGACCACATTGTGACTCAAAATCTCGACCTGAATACAGACATGGTCCGGGACTTGTTGCATAACTTAAGTCCCGGACCACTATGAAGCATCAATCTCGACTGGAATTCAAATATGGTCCGGGACTTTATACACAACTTAAGTCCCGGACCACACAAGGAAAGGACTTTCGACCTGTTTTAACACCATGGTCCGGGACTTTATACAAACCCTAAGTCCCGGACCACAAATCAGAGCAAACCCTCGACCTGTTTCAATGATACGGTCCGGGACTTCATACAGAACTCAAGTCCCGGACCATATGGCTAGAAGCGGACATCTGTAAGCTCGCGAAAGGAAGAAAAGAGAATAAAATTCTCTTTTGAACTAACCACCGCCCATGCACTAATCACCCTTTCCAGCATATCCCTCCACACTGTTATTTTGTCCCTTCCGTACTGCTTTCATTTATCCACAATTCCACTAATCTAAATCACCTCCCTAAATCCAGCACAACACCCATAAACACTCTACTTTCCAACAGAAATACCACCATGCTGCTGCTACGTAATGAAGTACATGAGTTCTATTTATAGAACTCAGTCTGTTTTGATAGAAACACACATCCTGCAGAGAAGGAAATCACCCTCACTCCATTCCTAGTTCATCTCTCACGTTCCATTCACCACCATTTCCATTAAACACCATACACATTCACAAAATCTGGAGAATACAAGCAGCTCGGGTCTACACTATTTCCTGAAGAAGGAGCAGGAGAAAGCACTGATCACACACCAAGACTCTACTGCAGAGTCTTAAATCAGAGTTTCCTCTTTTCTTCCTCTTTAATGTTTTTCACATATTTTTGCAGTATTTTCATTTCCATGGCTGAGTAGTTTCTATAAATTTCGGTTTGCTATGTAATCCAAATTCTGATGGCGCCGTTGCCGGGGAGGCACGGTTGCTTAGTTTGATTTTTATTTTTGATCTTATTTAATTTTATTTTCATTTTTGTTTTGTTTCATTCTATTTTGTTCCTTTAGAAACTGCATTACTATCAGTTATCTGATCTTGGTTTATGGTTAAAACTCGTTCTGTAGGAGACCCTGAATTCGAAATTGAACCAGAAATAGAGAGAGTAACAAGAAGAATTCGAAAAAGATTAGAGCTGGAGCCTCCGATTGTTCAGGAGGTACTTCCAAAAGATTCACCAACAGAAGGAATTGTTGAAGAAGAAATTCTAAACAACCCCTCAGGAACCAATATGGAGAATCCAGAGAGGCACATGAGGGATTACACCCGCCCAAGCGTTGAAGGGCTTACCTCACCAATAGTAATTCCTGCGTTACCAGCAGGAGTGCAGTGGCAGTTCAAAACGCACTATGTTACTATGGTCATGAATGCACCTCAATTCAGCGGAACAATCACTGAAGATCCTAATGTCCATCTCACCACTTTCCTGAGGTTGGTAGGAGCTTGTTCTACATCAGCTTCACAAGAGGTTGCTAGATTGACTCTCTTCCCATTCTCCCTGAGGGACAGAGCTGCAGAATGGCTAAACTCATTGACACCAAACAGTATTACTACCTGGACGGAGTTAGCAAATGCATTCTTGGCAAAATATTTCCCTCCTTCTCGGATGCTGATCATGAGAGGAGAGATTACCAACTTTAAGCAGTTCACAGGAGAGACATTATCCGAGGCATGGGAGCGTTTCAAAGGGATTGTGCGCAGAGTACCACACCATGGCTTGGGAGAGGAGGTAATTTTACAGTCCTTTTATAAAGATTTGGATCATTCAAGTCGTTTGTTGGTAGACACTTGTGCAGGAGGAAGCCTCATGGAGCTACCAATAGCTAGAATCAAGGAACTATTGGATACCATTGCCAATGCATCCAATCAGTGGGGAGGTGCGAGAACAGGAGAAGCTGCACCGAAGAAAACCGCTGGAGTCTATGAAGTAGATTCAAATACTTTTCTGGCTGCCGAAATGGAAGCGATGTCAAAGCAGTTTGAGAAGATGTGTGCAATGATGAACCCTCAGTCAAGCGCCGCTGTTGTGACCGATTCCTTCCCACAGTGTGAGTACTGTGGTAGAAGTTCCAACATGTGCCAGTGTACTTCTCAGCAAAATGAAGAGGTAAACTATCTGGGAAACAGGCAAGGGACCTTCTACAACAACCCAAACAATCAAGGATATCAGCAACAGAATCGTTATCAAGCTGGTGGTAGCAACAACTTCAATCAGAGACCGCCACAGCAGTATAATCAAACATACCAGAAACCAATCCAGAACCAGCAGACACTGAGTTCCGGTGCCGGATCATCCTCGAACATGGAGGAAGTACTGGCCAGAATGAATGATTTCATCTCGATTAGCACGAAGAAGTTTAATGAGCTGGAAACCTTCAATCAGGAGCAGAGAACCTTCAATAATGACCAGAGGACATTCAATAGAAATATCGAGACTCAGTTGTCTCAGATATCGCAACAATTGGCTCAGCGTCCTTTGGGTTCCTTGCCCAGTCAGTCAGAGCAGAATCCAAGAGAGTATGCTAAAGCTGTATTTACTGTGGAAGAAGATACTCCACTTGTCGCTGCAGTTTTACCCGTTCAACAAGAGGCTAAGGACTCCATTAAAGTTTCTGAAAAACCTAAGGAGAGGGAGTCTCCTGAAACTCAACCTTCTTACTCTTCTGTTTCAAATCATAAAATTGAAGAATCTATTCCTTTTCCTGGCAGGTTAAAGAAAAGGGACCTTGATGAACAGCTTGGAAAATTTCTTAAAATTTTTAAGAAATTAACTAAAGATATCCCTTTTTCTGATATGCTTAAGTTAATGCCAAATTATGCTACACTAGTGGATGATATTTTGGCTAACAAATGTCCTTTGCAGGATAAGGAAACCGCGAAGAAGGTAACTACTAGAAGTGGCAAAAATAAAGCTACCGAGCCTGAGGTGAGCATAGAGCAACCGGTGCTGGAGAATGAGCGGAATTGTGAAGTTACCAAATCTCCTTCACCTACACCACCGGCGGTTGAAGTTGCTCCCCCAATTTCATTTCCAAACAGAACCAAGCATTCCAAGGAGGATAGTGAATTCGATAAGTTTCTTACTTTACTTCGTCAACTCTTTGTGGATATCCCCTTTGTTGATTTAGTTGCGAAGGTACCTAACTATGCCAAGTATTTAAGGAAGCTTTTATCCAATAAGGCAAAGTTAGTTGAATCAGGAACTATTCAGCTCACAGAGACTTGTTCAGCGATCATACAGAAGCGCTTACCAGAGAAATGCAAGGATCCTGGAAGCTTCACAATTCCATGCAAAATAGGAGACATTGACTTCGACCACTGTCTTGCTGATTTAGGAGCGTCGATTAGTCTCATGCCATACAGTTTATTTGAGAAGCTTGGAATTGGAGACTTACAGCCTACACGAATGACACTTCAGTTAGCAGATCGCTCCATGGTTTACCCTTGTGGAATAGCAAAGGATGTGATGGTCAAGGTGGAGCATCTGTACTTCCCCTGCGACTTTGTCGTACTCGACATGGCCACAGATCCAACGGTCCCTATTATCCTTGGAAGACCCTTCCTAGCAACAGCCGACGCTCGAATAGAAGTTGCTCATGGTACGATCACTTTGAATGCAGAAAGTGAGCAGCTACTGTTTTATGCTGGCAGGTCTTCTAAAAATGTTTTGGAAGCTTCTCGGAGTTCATGTCAGCAGGTTGCAAAGATACCTAAATCTTCTGGAAATTCTTGAGAGAACAAAAACATGGTCTAGCCAAAGACCGAAAAGACGGGCAGCTCATTGGGAGGCAACCCAATCTTCTTTCTTCTATCCTCTTGATTTTCATTTTAATGCACGTTTTTTTTACTTGTTCTAATTCCTTTGTCAGCTGTTTTCCTTTAGTTGTTTGTTGTCACAGTGTAGGGTGGATGAAGGAGGAGAAACAGAGTCCACATAGGAAACTCTTCGGCTGAAATAAACAGGGTGGTCCGGGACATGATACAAGACTTAAGTCCCGGACCAGAGGCCATGGCAACTCTCGAACGGAAAATAGGGGGTGGTCCGGGACTTGATCCAAATCTTAAGTCCCGGACCCACGAGTGAGAACATTTCCGAGAATTGGAGATAATGGTCCGGGACTTTATACAAATCTTAAGTCCCAGACCTAAAACAAGAGGCACTCTCGACCTATTTTAGCATAGCGGTCCGGGACCTCATGCATATCCTAGGTCCCGGACCAACACAACTAACGAAAAAAAAACAACAACTGAAACACGGTCGTCTTCATTCTCCCGCCTCCCTTCTACCTTCAGCCTCACTCAAATCCCTAACTCCCTCTCTCTCGCTCTCGCCTCGCTCTCCCTCGCCCAATCGCGCCCACCTCCATCGACACCAACCACCACACCAGCACTGCGACCACAACCACCTCCCTTCTCCCTCTGTTCTTCGCACCACACTACACCAGTAGCCCAACTCACCACCACCACCTCGTCGCCACTCGCCATCACCCTCGCAACACCACCCAACCCTGCGCCCTGTTGCGTCGCACCCCGAACCACCACCTCCGTCGCCTTCGCCCGCCGTAGCCCAACACACCACCACCTCTCCATTCCTTTGTCGCCCCTCACCAGCCCAACACCCCAGTCGACTTCTCCAAACACCCGCACCGCACCCTCGCACCCAACAACCTACTTCACCACCGCACTCTTCCTCTCTGTTCCCACCCAAAACGCCACCACAACTCGCACATTACCGACGTCGACCTGCAACCACCACCACACACCAACGCCGTACCACCACCCAACTCCCTCTCTGTCGCAATCTCCACCCAGCTTCCCATTCGAATCCAACACCACACCACATTGTCACCACCAGCCACCCCTCTATCCTGTTGCCACCACTCCTCTGTCGCCTTCAAACCACGCCCTCGCCTCCGCCTTACAGCCCAACACCCACTCCCTTGCTCTCGTTCGGAATCTCCACCATACTCTTGTCCCTGTCCCGTTCGAAACCGCACAAACCAATTACCCAAAACCAAACGTACCCTTCACCAATCACTAATCCAAAATTCAATGGCACCCAAACGCGCTAGACGCACCACTGCAGGCAATGGCGGAGCCAAAGGGGGGAAGAAGGGAGCAAAGGACCCCCCAACTTTGCTAAATTGCACAAAAATATAGTGTAAAAAATTTTTTTTTAAGAAAATTTTTACAAAAACCCCCCCTAATTATTTGTAATTTTATGTATGCCCCCCTCAATTTTTATTCCTGGCTCCGCCCCTGACTGCAGGTGCATCTTCATCCGCCGCTGCTCCACCATCACCCGAGGCAGCTCCACTCCGGGTCCGGGAGACAGTTGATTCCGACTTCATCAATGAAGCGGCTAGGAATTGGTACCATGCTCGCGAGAGAAAAATACTACCTGAACGGTCAGTGTGTCCGACCTTAATTGCTGAATTTGATTTAGAAACACTGTTTAATGCACGAAGATGGGTATGTCTGCTGACTCGAGGAGGGCGATTTTACTCGAGACGGGTAAAGTTGTTCTATGCTAATGCGACGGTGAGTGATAATGGGGATACGATTAATTCTGTGGTCAAAGGCGTGAATATCTCTGTGGACGCTCTTAGCATTAGGCGTTGTATGAACTTGCCCATAGCTGTTCGGGTTCCCACTGCAGAGAATAGGGCAAACATGCCAGTATTGACCAGACAGGCTAAGGAGCACTATATAAACTTGATTGTCCATGACCCGGATGTTCAAAACCACCAGCGTCGAAATAACCGGGATAAGCAAGTTGTCACGGGGGATAAGCTCCCGACCCCGAGAGAGCGACTGATTTTAGGGATATTGATGTATAATGTTCGCCCCCGGGAATGCGCTGATCTGAATATGCATGACTGTTGGCTTATGCGCTACATCCTGGACGACGCCTATGCCGCCGCAGGGGTCCCTCCCGGTTTGCATCATGTTATCTTTAACTCCATGCTCAGGGTAGTTCAGACCGATCACTCCGCCTCTCTTCCATTCCCACACCTCCTACACTCGTTACTTGCTGAAAAGGGGGTGGATGTGTCTGATGAGGAGCCTCAGTACCCTCGATCTACTCTCGATATGACCATGATGCGATTCTTCCAGTGGGAGAAGATCGACGGGCAGTGGGTGAAGCGCCGACGCGCTGCACGCGCTCCCCGAGTTGTTGAAGCTGCTGATGAGGCTGAGGTTGTTGATGAGGTTAAGGCCGCTGCTGATGCTGCTGGTGGTGAGATCCCGGACTTCCCGATGCCTGCTGATCCGGCCCCGGGTTATGAGCAGTTGCTACACGAGTTCAGAGACTGGAGGGGGACCGCTACAGCATACTTTGACGGCTTTGCGAGTCGTCTGGATGGGTATGGAGAGAGGCTCACATCTTTAGAGACCCGTCATACTGAGTACGAGGCTCGACAGGCTGCTCAGTTTTCTGAGTATCAGGCTCAGCAGGCTGCTCAGTTTGCTGAGTACCAGGATCAGCAGGAGGCCCGATTCCAGGCTTATGATGAGCGCTTCTCCCAGTTAGAGTCTTGGCGCATGCCCCGGCGGTAGCACATGAGTTGGTGTCTGCTCACTCCTACATCAGTCCATCTATCTTTTATTGCACTTTTTGATTTTCCACTGACGTTGACGTTGTGATGTTTTAATGTCTTTTAGCTTGCTAGGTTGCAACTTCTGGTGACCTTCGTGTTCTTTTTGGATTGTTGTTGTTATTTTGGTACTCCTGCCACTTACACTTCGTAGTTATGATCACTGCTTTCCTTGCAAATATCTTGTCTGCTGCTTTGTGATATTCAAACAGGACTGCCAACATTTTGTGTGCAATATCGCAAGAAAACAAAGGAGACTCTGCCAAAATGTCCACAACCCCCCTTTTTCATAAGTGTGGGGACATCATCTTCATCGATTATTCAGGGGAGTCCTATTCTTTCTTTTGCACTATAATCACATTCTAGTTGCAATGAGGACATTGCTATTCTCAAAGTGTGGGGAAGTAGTAAAGGGGGTTGCACATCTAATTATTTGTTTTCTGTGGCTCCTGACTATACTTATTTTCCCTTCACTAACCTTTGATGACCCTCCACAAAAATTTTTAATTCGACATACTTGGTTTTCAGCTGTGGTCAGATGCATCAGTCAGGAATAACATACAAGTAGCAAACATTTTTGAGATTTAATCTGAAATTTCGGTCATAAGAACTTTGGTTATACTGCTTGGATTGTCGGTTTTGGTTAAAATTTACATCTATTTCCTTTAATAAAAGGTGAGACCATTGTGTGACTATTTTGTTTGAACTAACTTGGGGCTTTTGGAAAGTTTTGGAATGAATGGAAGGAAAGGACAAAGGCAAGGTACTCCTCTAATCTACTCTGAACCGGAACAGACCTCTCCCATTCGGTAATTAAGCCCATGGAGTGCCTCATCACTCATCTACCTAAGATCATCTGATCTGGGATAGAAGGCCCAACACCGCTACAAGGATGGGGAGAAAAAGTCTGAGGGGATGAAATGAATAATGCTTACTCAGAAAAATTGGAAGGAAAGTTCTTCATGCTAAACAGTTTATTGCAAATTCTTCCTTGATTATGAGTATGTGGTAATGAAAGGTAACGTGGAATATGACATTACTTCTTGCCCCTTGTCGTCCAATGAATTGTGGAAAGCAAATGGAAAGTAGAGCCTGAGTAAAGTTAGGATTAAATAGTTATGATGATAGTCTCATGCATTTGTCAAACACTCTATCTTCACTGTTTAAGAAAACTTGCAGTACTAATCGCTGTCTCTTATGACTGTTTTTCAGCATTAGATTTCCTTGAACATTTTCTGACCTGATAAATCCCCGCTTTTGGAAATTTTGGTACTTTTGATTGCAGTAATTGCTTGAGGACAAGCAAAGGTTAAGTGTGGGGATGTTGATAAGTCAGGAATTTATCTATTTCTAAAGGGTCTTTTGATGCCTAATCTGTTACCATTGACTGCTAAATTCCTGTCTTATGAGCACTTTTATGTTTCTTGTTTGCAATTATCTTCTTTTATGGTTTTGTGTGCTTTTTCAGATTTTTAATCTCAAAGGAAACATTCCTATCACTAGTGGAACACATGGAAAATCAACAAACTGATTTGAGTCAAAGACAACAAATCTCGAATTAAATTCAAGCATGGTCCGGGACTTGATTCTGGAGCTAAGTCCCGGACCACATTGTGACTCAAAATCTCGACCTGAATACAGACATGGTCCGGGACTTGTTGCATAACTTAAGTCCCGGACCACTATGAAGCATCAATCTCGACTGGAATTCAAATATGGTCCGGGACTTTATACACAACTTAAGTCCCGGACCACACAAGGAAAGGACTTTCGACCTGTTTTAACACCATGGTCCGGGACTTTATACAAACCCTAAGTCCCGGACCACAAATCAGAGCAAACCCTCGACCTGTTTCAATGATACGGTCCGGGACTTCATACAGAACTCAAGTCCCGGACCATATGGCTAGAAGCGGACATCTGTAAGCTCGCGAAAGGAAGAAAAGAGAATAAAATTCTCTTTTGAACTGACCACCGCCCATGCACTAATCACCCTTTCCAGCATATCCCTCCACACTGTTATTTTGTCCCTTCCGTACTGCTTTCAATTATCCACAATTCCACTAATCTAAATCACCTCCCTAAATCCAGCACAACACCCATAAACACTCTGCTTTCCAACAGAAATACCACCATGCTGCTGCTACGTAATGAAGTACATGAGTTCTATTTATAGAACTCAGTCTGTTTTGATAGAACACACATCCTGCAGAGAAGGAAATCACCCTCACTCCATTCCCAGTTCATCTCTCACGTTCCATTCACCACCATTTCCATTAAACACCATACACATTCACACAATCTGGAGAATACAAGTGATAAGTGCGAAATATATAGACTTTTAAGGGTTTAATTACCTTATAATTTGCAGTATTTTAAGTAATATTTCTCACTTATCTGACGATTTTCCTAGGTTTATGTTTTGATATGAATTGATATATTTTATGTGTTAAATGTAGGAAAAAGTGTTGGAATCAAGTAGTTTACTTCACAAGCTTTCCAACGCAACAAACGGCGAGTCAAACGGACTTATAACGAATAATCTGGAGCCGATTCAAGATTGGACTACAATATATATACATATATATATATATATTATAGCATAACTGGCGGACAGGAGAGGCGCAGACACAACAGAGGCGTCCGCCTCTTATCTCGCGGTCAAGTCAGAGGCGTCCGCCTCATAAGTCGCGGACAAGAGAGAAACAACCGCCTCGCGGACGCGGATGAGAGGTCCGCCTGGTTTGGTCGCGGACAGGACATAGACGACCGCCTGGTTTGGTCGCGGACACAACAGAGACTACCGCCTCTTATCAGGCGGACAGCACACAGATGACTGCGAGGCGGACGGGACCAAACGCGCGGACAAGGTAGAGACGACCGCGAGGCGGACTGAGCTAGGCGCGAGGCGGACAAGAGCATTTCAGCGCACGGAACAGAATTTCGAACAGAGTTTTCTTCTTCTTCTTCAGGCGCCGCAGTCGAACTACTTCATTAATTGCGATCGCCCACCTTAATTTGCGCGAGCGTGATGCCGGCTCTTCAATCAATGGCTGCTGCAGATCATCAAATAAATCTGTCTGAAATCAATTTCACTGCCCGATGAAATCTCAATCTTCACGGATCTGCACCAACTCCTCCGACTATCTTGATTCACCCTGTCACTTCTCCTTTGTCTGTTTCCCATGTCCTCCGCCTATATAAACCCACACTACTGGAAGCTAAAATACACACGATCCATCCACAATCCATCCATCCAGTCATCCATTCATTTATCAGTCCACAAATTAATCCATTCACCCACGCATTCTCCCACGATCGCACTCCATTCACTTCATCAAAATTCATCATCCATCCACTCCATTAAATTCCCACGTAAACACACATATCCCACTTTTATTTTATTTTCACTATTACGCACCAGCTCTACAGAAATAAATTAGCAGTCAGGGGCAGCGCAAGACAAAGTTGAAGCGAGGAACCGGAGTGAACTTCTAAACTGGAGTTATCTCTTACCCTTACTTTAATTTGTTTAATGCATTCCTTTTCTGTTATCGTTGTTTCTGTAACGATGAGCGAGTAAGTATTTTAGCTTCCCGGGTTGGGAAGCAAGCGAACCTATTTCCTAAATTCTGTTATGTATTTCTTTAAATAAATTTAGTTAACTGCAACAGTTCAATTCCTGTCCTTCAAGTGTTTTAATTATTTGGCCGGTAGTTAAAACAACCCTTGTAGTTATTTTATTAAATGCGAGAGCTGAGATAAATAACTAGACAGAGGAATTGAACCTAATTAAAAGCTAGAAGCCTGATCCGGCCTATAGGTTAATTAGACTCCAATAGAAACTGCTCTTTATGCGATTAATTGTGTCCGGTCTAGAGCATTAGCCTGCTGCTAGGTCTAACAATTGGTTAGGATTCATTATACTTAGTCGTAATGAATTAATTAAAGTTTCTGAGTTATTGCAGTAAAATTAAAGGAAGAATTTACTAACAGATATAAAAGGAATAGGTAAGCAAACAACCCGGGTGCGCTTTTCTATTTATCACATTACCACTCTTTAAATCCCTCTGTGTTTATTTAAGTGTTCTATTTCCTTGTAGTTTAGTTTCTTTTTAAAATTAATCAAAACCGAAAAAGTGATATTTCCTGTTTTCTTTAGTTTAACTTAATTTCCAGTTAATCAAATATTTGTCAATTAATTATACGAGGTCCCTGAGATCGACAACCCCATTTAATCACTATACCCGCAAAACGATAGGTACACTGCCTATGTGGTAGAAGTAGTCACATATTTCTCCATCAAGTTTTTGGCGCCGTTGCCGGGGACCTCCGGCACGGTTAATTGACAATTATTATTTAATTGGGATAAGTTAAATTTTCATTCTTTTATTTTTATTTTGTTTAATATTTTCTCTTTATTTTTGCCACGTATATAGTTAATCTAGTTTTTCCATATTCATACCAACTCGTCTCTTATGCGTCGGACCCGATCTGCAGGAGAACCTATAGCTGAATTTCAGCCAGAGATCGAAAGAGTTCTCCACAGCAGGCGACAACTACAGTTTGCCATGACGACCAGACAAACTCTGGGGGAGTACCAGCAACCATCAGTAGAAGGACGATCTCTGCTATCGTCCTCCCTCAAGTGACGCAAACTGAGCTCGACGCCTGGCAATTCAAGACGAGCTTCATCACCACGTTGTACCACCAGGGACAATTCAGCGGACTTGACTCAGATGATGCCCCACACCACATCTCTGCATTCCTGGACTTCTGCAATACATTCAACAAGACGGGGAACCTGAACGAGCGCATTCGTCTACAGCTGTTCCCCTATTCTCTGAAAGACGGAGCGTCCAGGTGGCTAAGGAGTCTGCAACCGGGTAGCATCCACACTTGGGCTGACTTGGCAAACAAGTTCCTGGCGAAGTACTATCCACCGTCAAAGACAAGGGAAAAGATCGCTGAAATCACAAACTTTTGTCAAGAACCAGGTGAGTCCCTGTATGATTCTTGGGATAGATTCAAGGAGCTGCAGATTCAATGCCCACACCATGGTATGAGTAGCGAAGAACTAGTACTGTCATTCTTTAAGGGATTAAATGATTCAAACAAAATGGTACTAAGTTCCTCATCTGGAGGAAACTTTATGGCAAGAACTGGGGATGAAGCGATGGAGCTTTTGGACACCATGACCGCTAGTACCAGACAGTGGTGCAAGAACAAGGGGAGAGGTGAGCCAAAAGCAGGTATGTATAATATTCCCCCACAGGATCATTTATCCGCTCAACTAACAGCTCTTACTAAAGTTGTGGAAAAGTTAGCTGTAAACCAGACGCAACAGCAAACCGCGAAGGCAGCTACTTCTTCGCCTTTCCTGAATCCTTGCTGTGAGAATTGTGGAGGAGCCCACGAAACGTTCAACTGTGAAGGTCCTAGCTTTGCAGGTAACCCCGAAGAGCTAAAATCGATCAACAACAGACCAGGTAACCCCTATCCTAACAATTTCAATCAGAATAATTGGAGGAACAATCAACAACCTCCATGGAGGGGTAATGATCAGTCTTTAGGTAATTTTGGGTTCAATCAAAATAGACCACCTTACTTTAGACAGCAGGAGCAATCCCAAAATTCTCAAGGAGGCAGTGGTAAAATTGAGAATATGCTGGCAGAAATCCTCAAACAAGGCCAAACTACAAACTCCAGGATTGCCGAAATAGAAGCTAAACTTTCTGAACAAGCCGCTAAAAACGCTGATCAAGCTTCTATCAACCTGAGCCTAGAGAGGCAAATGAGTCAAATTTCACAACAGCTGGCACAGCGACCGACGGGGTCACTTCCCAGTCAGCCTGACCCTAACCCAAGGGCGCATGCAAAAGCAGTAACTCTGAGAAGCGGCAAGGAACTAGTTTCTGATGTTCCAGAAGTTGAAGAAGATTTTAATAAGCCAGCTGAATCTCAACCTGAAGTGGAGGAAACAACAAATCCCAAGGAGAAGGAGTCTCCTGAATCTCTCACTATTAAACCTTCTCAACTCTCTTATAATCCTCCTATTCCATTCCCTAACAGACTAAAGAAAAAGAACATGGACGAGCAATATGGGAAATTTCTTAATATCTTTAAGAAATTAACTATTAATATCCCTTTTTCTGATGCTTTGTCTCAAATGCCTATGTATGCTAAATTTATGAAGGATATTTTGTCTAACAGGCGTTCTTTGCTAGAGTCTGACACAGTCAAGTTGACAGAAAGAGTATCTGCAGTTCTCCTGAAGAAACTGCCACCCAAGTTAGGAGATCCGGGTCTTCCCATCATTCCATGCGCTATCGAGAAGGTTGATTGCGGTAACGGTTTATGTGATTTAGGAGCAAGTATTAATTTGATGCCTTTATCTATTTTCAAGAAATTAGGTGTAGGTCAATGTGCTCCCACATCTGTTCAGTTACAACTAGCAGACCGTTCCATAATTATCCTAAAGGAAAAGTTGAGGACCTGGTAGTTTCTATTGATAAATTTATCTTCCTGCTGATTTTATCATCATTGATATGGAGGAAGATACAGATGTACCACTAATTTTGGGCAGACCGTTTATGAGAACTGCCCGCACTCTCATTGATGTGGAAGGAGGGAAGATTATTCTAAGATTTCATGATGAGCAGGTTGTTTTCGACATGACACGCAACATGAAGCGTCCTGCCACTGTTCAATCCTGCTTTGCTATAGATTATTGACTCTTTAGTGCAGGAAACTATTTTAAGCAGAGAAGAAGAGGAATCCTGGAAAGATGTCTTATGGCATCTTGTGAAGCTGATGATGAGGATCCAGATATGGCCCTCATGGCTGAGGAGTTAAACAAAAGGCGGCCACACTTCCACAAGTACCAGCAGCAATTTGAGAAAGTTGAGCGAAGTGCTGACCGGCCAAGACCATCTATTGAAAAACCTCCTACAGTGGAGATGAAACCTCTTCCCTCTCATTTGAAATATTCTTTTCTTAATGAACCATCGGAATTACCTGTTATAATCTCTTCTGACTTGACAGGAACTCAAGAGAAGCAACTACTGGAGGTGTTGCGCAATCACACATCAGCTATTGGTTGGTATAGCAGATATTAAGGAATCAGCCCTCAGTTGTGTTCTCACCGAATCTATATGGAAGATAACTACCGACCATTGGCTCAGCCTCAGCGACGTCTTAACCCAGTCCTAAAGAGAGTAGTAGTTAAGAAAGAGGTAATCAAACTACTCGATGCAGGCATTATTTACCCTATTTCAGATAGTAAATGGGTAAGTCCAGTTCAGGTAGTACCAAAGAAAGGAGGAATCACTGTGGTTCCTAATGAAAAGGGTGAGCTGATTACCCAGCGTCCCACTACAGGTTGGCGGGTTTGTATTGATTATAGAAAGTTAAATGATGCCACTCGTAAGGACCATTTTCCATTACCTTTCATTGATCAAATGTTGGAAAGACTAGCTGGACATGACTACTACTGCTTTCTGGATGGCTTTTCAGGTTATTTTCAATCCCTATAGCTCCTGAGGATCAGGATAAGACAACTTTTACCTGTCCGTATGGAACCTATAGTTATAAAAGAATGCCATTTGGATTATGTAATGCTCCTGCTACGTTTCAACGTTGTATGATGGCCATCTTTGCTGAATATATTGAGAAATGCATTGAGGTTTTTATGGACGATTTTTCTGTTTATGGTCTAACATTTGAATCCTGTCTAGAAAACCTTGATCTTGTGTTGTCCAGGTGTGAAGAAACCAATCTGGTGTTAAATTGGGAAAAATGCCACTTCATGGTTAGAGAAGGAATCGTCCTGGGCCACAAAATTTCTTCAAAAGGTATTGAGGTAGATCGGGCTAAAGTCGAGGTAATTGAAAAGCTCCCACCACCATCTTCTGTTAGAGATATTCGTAGTTTTCTTGGACACGCAGGTTTTTATAGAAGATTCATCAAAGATTTTTCCAAAATCTCTAAACCTCTGTGTGATCTACTTGCGAAGGATGTCAAGTTCCATTTTTCTGCAGAATGTTTGACAGCTTTTAATTCATTAAAAGAAAAGCTAATTTCTGCACCTGTCGTTGTGTCTCCTGATTGGTCACTCCCTTTTGAGATAATGTGTGACGCTAGTGATTACGCTGTGGGAGCCGTGTTATGTCAGAAGGTTGATAAAATTCTTCGGGTAGTATATTATGCAAGTCGAACTTTAAATGATGCCCAGAAAAATTATGCGACCACAGAAAAAGAATTACTAGCTGTAGTTTTTGCTCTAGATAAGTTTCGATCTTATTTACTGGGTGGCAAAATTATTGTGCATACTGACCACTCTGCTCTTAAGTATTTGTTTGCTAAGGCAGAGTCAAACCCAGGTTGATTAGGTGGATTCTCCTATTGCAAGAATTTGATATTGAGATCAGGGACAAAAAGGGAACACAAAATGTGGTAGCTGATCATCTGTCCAGAATGGAGCATCTGATGACGGGACTCCCATCAACGAGTCTTCCCCGATGAGTCAGCATTTGCAGCTGAAGATGTTGAGGATCCATGGTTTGCTGATATCGCTAACTACCTTGTTAGGAAGATGTTCCAGCTGATATGACTTATCAGCAGAGAAAGAGGTTCTTTTCCATTGTCAAACATTATTTTTGGGATGACCCTTATCTGTTTAAAGTCTGTGCAGATGGTATCATTAGGAGATGTGTCCAGAAGTCAGGTCAATATTCTCCTCCATTGTCATTCCAGAGAAGCCGGTGGACATCATGGCGCCACTCGAACCGCTGCAAAAATACTAGAATCAGGTTTTTTCTGGAACACCCTTCACAAGGATTGTCATATGTTTGTTTCGACATGTGATCGGTGTCAAAGGCAAGGTAATCTATCTCGTCGGAATGAGCTACCACTGAATAACATGTTAGAAGTTGAGCTATTTGACGTCTGGGGTATTGATTTTATGGGTCCCTTCCCAAACTCTTTCGGTAATCTTTACATCTTAGTAGCTGTTGATTATGTTTCAAAATGGGCGGAAGCCCTTGCCTGTTCTACTAATGATGCTAAAATTGTTGTGAAGTTCCTGAAGAAAAATATTTTCACTCGATTCGGCGTTCCTCGAGCCATAATCAGTGACGGTGGCTCCCATTTCTGTAACCGCCAGTTTGAAGCACTATTAAAGAAATATGGGGTTCGACA
Organism: Limonium bicolor; assembly: GCA_023374045.1. Lineage (NCBI taxonomy): Eukaryota > Viridiplantae > Streptophyta > Magnoliopsida > Caryophyllales > Plumbaginaceae > Limonium > Limonium bicolor. The sequence goes on along the minus strand of CM041776.1, from coordinate 81,887,903 downwards.
TAAGGTTTCCTTACCCTACCATCCTCAAACAAATGGGCAGGCCGAAGTGACGAACCGAGAGCTCAAGTGGATCTTGCAAAAGACGGTGAACTCTTCTCGAAAGGATTGGTCACTTCGATTAGATGAAGCACTCTGGGCCTACCGCACTGCGTTCAAGACACCAATTGGCATGTCTCCCTACAAGTTGGTTTTTGGGAAGGCATGCCACTTGCCTGTGGAATTAGAATACAAGTCATATTGGGCCCTGAAAGCTCTTAATTTTGACCTACAGCAAGCCGGTGATAAACGTAAGTTCCAGCTGACAGAGTTGGAGGAACTCAGGAACGAATCTTATGAGAATGCTGTAATATATAAGGAACGTACCAAGCGCTGGCATGACAAGATGATTGCCAATCGGGAACTCAAGGTGGGGGACCAAGTTTTACTTTTCAACTCCAGGCTCAGATTCTTCCCAGGTAAGCTGAAATCTACTGGTCAGGACCTTACCCTATTATTAGCATTTCCCCATTCGGTGCGATTGAACTCGCCAATGCAAAGGGGGAAACATTTAAAGTCAATGGGTCAAGAGTCAAGAAATTTCTGGGTACTACACTGGATCAAGCTGCTACATATGAAATATCTCTTAAAGATCCAACTGCAGGTTAGCTACTTCACAAAGTCCAGCCAATGACTATAAAGAGGGCAGCTGACTGGGAGGCAACCCAGGGGTAATTTTCAAATTCATGTTTTATAAGCTACGCATCTATTTCTCTCTAATTTTGTGATATATATATATATATATAAAAAAAAAAAGGGCGAGGAAGAAAGAAGAAGAGAAGGAGATATTACCTGTGCTATTAACGCAACGCTTCCTAGCGTTATTTTGGTATTTGACAGTGTGTGTAGGTAAACCGTTTGTTGCAATCACTCCAAGCTGAACCCTTGCTTAGACTCAAGTGTGAGGAACATCGACCCCACCGCCAATGCTTTAAGTGTGAGGAAGGGCACCTTCCTCAATCTCACGATATCAGGGGAGTCTCAGTTCCTTTATTTTTAATATTTATGTTCAGCCACTCGAGCTTTAACTGTTGATTCATGAGTCTGGCATATTTTGAAAGGTCTTTTCTTGATTATTTTATGAACAATGAGGACATTGCTCCTCTTAAGTGTGAGGAAGTTTAGACCTTTCCCTGAAAATATGCCAGTAGTACCTAATGCCACACTTGATTTTTATTATGATAGTCAGCTTCTCTAAAGGCCAATACATGTTGAATTTTCGGGCTAAAATTTTTGTGGAAGTTTTTGAAATCGAGCCTGATGACAACCTCAAGAATCGTTCTGCTTGACGTTGTTTGTATGTATCAATTTCTTTCTTCAAAATTTAATCTATTTTCACTGAAATCTGGTGGATAAGCTGATTGTGGAAATTGAGTTACCTTAGCTTGGCAATCATGGGACTAAGTGAAGTTTGGTATGGAAAGGATAAGGCAAGGTACTCCTCTGATCATATAATGAAGTTTTCTGAACCAAAACAGGCCTCGTTCATTCGGTTATTAAGTCCTTGGGGTGCCTTATCACCCATCTACCTAAGGTCTTGTGATCTGGGATAGAAGGCCCAAAACCGCTACATGGGTGAAGAGAAAAGTCTGGGGGATGAAAACAATTGTGCAAACAATGAAAAAAAAACAAAAAGAGAAGAAAAAAAAATAATGCAAAACTCTTAATGCTGAATAATTGTCACAATTTTTCATATTTCGATCATGAGTATGTGGTGTTGAAAGGTATCACGGAATAAGGTGTTACTTCACACCCCTTGTCATCCAAAGGTTAGAGAAAAGAAATTGGTGGAAGGTTCCAAGCTAATCTATGTTCAATTTTTACAATCTGACTTATCCATGCTCTTATTAAAAATTTTCTGTTTCACTGTTTACAAAAACCTACATCTAAGAGCAGGATTATTCTTTTGATTGCCATTTAGCTTGATTTCCTTCCACGATTGTTGAATCCCGGAGTTTGATACTGTAACCTTAGAGAAAGTTTGTTCTTTATTTGCTTGAGGACAAGCAAAAGATAAGTGTGAGGAAGTTTGATAAGTGCGAAATATATAGACTTTTAAGGGTTTAATTACCTTATAATTTGCAGTATTTTAAGTAATATTTCTCACTTATCTGACGATTTTCCTAGGTTTATGTTTTGATATGAATTGATATTTTATGTGTTAAATGTAGGAAAAAGTGTTGGAATCAAGTAGTTTACTTCACAAGCTTTCCAACGCAACAAACGGCGAGTCAAACGGACTTATAACGAATAATCTGGAGCCGATTCAAGATTGGACTACAATATATAATATATATATATATATATAGCATAACTGGCGGACAGGAGAGGCGCAGACACAACAGAGGCGTCCGCCTCTTATCTCGCGGTCAAGTCAGAGGCGTCCGCCTCATAAGTCGCGGACAAGAGAGAAACAACCGCCTCGCGGACGCGGATGAGAGGTCCGCCTGGTTTGGTCGCGGACAGGACATAGACGACCGCCTGGTTTGGTCGCGGACACAACAGAGACTACCGCCTCTTATCAGGCGGACAGCACACAGACTGCGAGGCGGACGGGACCAAACGCGCGGACAAGGTAGAGACGACCGCGAGGCGGACTGAGCTAGGCGCGAGGCGGACAAGAGCATTTCAGCGCACGGAACAGAATTTCGAACAGAGTTTTCTTCTTCTTCTTCAGGCGCCGCAGTCGAACTACTTCATTAATTGCGATCGCCCACCTTAATTTGCGCGAGCGTGATGCCGGCTCTTCAATCAATGGCTGCTGCAGATCATCAATTAAATCTGTCTGAAATCAATTTCACTGCCCGATGAAATCTCAATCTTCACGGATCTGCACCAACTCCTCCGACTATCTTGATTCACCCTGTCACTTCTCCTTTGTCTGTTTCCCATGTCCTCCGCCTATATAAACCCACACTACTGGAAGCTAAAATACACACGATCCATCCACAATCCATCCATCCAGTCATCCATTCATTTATCAGTCCACAAATTAATCCATTCACCCACGCATTCTCCCACGATCGCACTCCATTCACTTCATCAAAAATAATCACCCATCCACTCCATTAAATTCCCACGTAACACATACCCACTTTATTTTATTTCCACTATTACGCACCAGCTCTACAGAAATAAATTAGCAGAGGGGCACGCAAGACGAAGTTGAAGCGAGGAACCGGAGTGAACTTCTAAACTGGAGTTATCTCTTACCCTTACTTTAATTTATTTAATGCATTCCTTTTCTGTTATCGTTGTTTCTGTAACGATGAGCGAGTAAGTATTTTAGCTTCCCGGGTTGGGAAGCGAACCTATTTCCTAAATTCTGTTATGTATTTCTTTAAATAAATTTAGTTAACTGCAACAGTTCAATTCCTGTCCTTCAAGTGTTTTAATTATTTGGCCGGTAGTTAAACAACCCTTGTAGTTATTTTATTAAAATGCGAGAGCTGAGATAAATAACTAGACGAAGGAAGTTGAACCTAATTAACAGCTAGAAGCCTGATCCGGCCTATAGGTTAATTAGACTCCAATAGAAACTGCTCTTTATGCGATTAATTGTGTCCGGTCTAGAGCATTAGCCTGCTGCTAGGTCTAACAATTGGTTAGGATTCATTATACTTAGTCGTAATGAATTAATTAAAGTTTCTGAGTTATTGCAGTAAAATTAAAGGAAGAATTTACTAACAGATATAAAAGGAATAGGTAAGCAAACAACCCGGGTGCGCTTTTCTATTTATCACATTCACCACTCTTTAAATCCCTCTGTGTTTATTTAATTGTTCTATTTTTCCTTGTAGTTTAGTTTCTTTTTAAAATTAATCAAAACCGAAAAAGTGATATTCCTGTTTTCTTTAGTTTAACTTAATTTCCAGTTAATCAAATATTTGTCAATTAATTATACGAGGTCCCTGAGATCGACAACCCCATTTAATCACTATACCCGCAAAACGATAGGTACACTGCCTATGTGGTAGAAGTAGTCACATATTCTCCATCAAGTTTTTGGCGCCGTTGCCGGGGACCTCCGGCACGGTTAATTGACAATTATTATTTAATTGGGATAAGTTAAATTTTCATTCTTTTATTTTTATTTTTGTTTATATTTTCTCTTTATTTTTGCCACGTATATAGTTAATCTAGTTTTTCCATATTCATACCAACTCGTCTCTTATGCGTCGGACCGATCTGCAGGAGAACCTATAGCTGAATTTCAGCCAGAGATCGAAAGAGTTCTCCACAGCAGGCGACAACTACAGTTTGCCATGACGACCAGACAAACTCTGGGGGAGTACCAGCAACCATCAGTAGAAGGATGATCCTCTGCTATCGTCCTCCCTCAAGTGACGCAAACTGAGCTCGACGCCTGGCAATTCAAGACGAGCTTCATCACCACGTTGTACCACCAGGGACAATTCAGCGGACTTGACTCAGATGATGCCCCACACCACATCTCTGCATTCCTGGACTTCTGCAATACATTCAACAAGACGGGAACCTGAACGAGCGCATTCGTCTACAGCTGTTCCCCTATTCTCTGAAAGACGGAGCGTCCAGGTGGCTAAGGAGTCTGCAACCTGGTAGCATCCACACTTGGGCTGACTTGGCAAACAAGTTCCTGGCGAAGTACTATCCACCGTCAAAGACAAGGGAAAAGATCGCTGAAATCACAAACTTTTGTCAAGAACCAGGTGAGTCCCTGTATGATTCTTGGGATAGATTCAAGGAGCTGCAGATTCAATGCCCACACCATGGTATGAGTAGCGAAGAACTAGTACTGTCATTCTTTAAGGGATTAAATGATTCAAACAAATGGTACTAAGTTCCTCATCTGGAGGAAACTTTATGGCAAGAACTGGGGATGAAGCGATGGAGCTTTTGGACACCATGACCGCTAGTACCAGACAGTGGTGCAAGAACAAGGGGAGAGGTGAGCCAAAAGCAGGTATGTATAATATTCCCCCACAGGATCATTTATCCGCTCAACTAACAGCTCTTACTAAAGTTGTGGAAAAGTTAGCTGTAAACCAGACGCAACAGCAAACGCGAAGGCAGCTACTTCTTCGCCTTTCCTGAATCCTTGCTGTGAGAATTGTGGAGGAGCCCACGAAACGTTCAACTGTGAAGGTCCTAGCTTTGCAGGTAACCCCGAAGAGCTAAAATCGATCAACAACAGACCAGGTAACCCCTATCCTAACAATTTCAATCAGAATAATTGGAGGAACAATCAACAACCTCCATGGAGGGGTAATGATCAGTCTTTAGGTAATTTTGGGTTCAATCAAAATAGACCACCTTACTTTAGACAGCAGGAGCAATCCCAAAATTCTCAAGGAGGCAGTGGTAAAATTGAGAATATGCTGGCAGAAATCAAACAAGGCCAAACTACAAACTCCAGGATTGCCGAAATAGAAGCTAAACTTTCTGAACAAGCCGCTAAAAACGCTGATCAAGCTTCTATCAACCTGAGCCTAGAGAGGCAAATGAGTCAAATTTCACAACAGCTGGCACAGCGACCGACGGGGTCACTTCCCAGTCAGCCTGACCCTAACCCAAGGGAGCATGCAAAAGCAGTAACTCTGAGAAGCGGCAAGGAACTAGTTTCTGATGTTCCAGAAGTTGAAGAAGATTTTAATAAGCCAGCTGAATCTCAACCTGAAGTGGAGGAAACAACAAATCCCAAGGAGAAGGAGTCTCCTGAATCTCTCACTATTAAACCTTCTCAACTCTCTTATAATCCTCCTATTCCATTCCCTAACAGACTAAAGAAAAAGAACATGGACGAGCAATATGGGAAATTTCTTAATATCTTTAAGAAATTAACTATTAATATCCCTTTTTCTGATGCTTTGTCTCAAATGCCTATGTATGCTAAATTTATGAAGGATATTTTGTCTAACAGGCGTTCTTTGCTAGAGTCTGACACAGTCAAGTTGACAGAAAGAGTATCTGCAGTTCTCCTGAAGAAACTGCCACCCAAGTTAGGAGATCCGGGTCTTCCCATCATTCCATGCGCTATCGAGAAGGTTGATTGCGGTAACGGTTTATGTGATTTAGGAGCAAGTATTAATTTGATGCCTTTATCTATTTTCAAGAAATTAGGTGTAGGTCAATGTGCTCCCACTCTGTTCAGTTACAACTAGCAGACCGTTCCATAATTTATCCTAAAGGAAAAGTTGAGGACCTGGTAGTTTCTATTGATAAATTTATCTTCCCTGCTGATTTTATCATCATTGATATGGAGGAAGATACAGATGTACCACTAATTTTGGGCAGACCGTTTATGAGAACTGCCCGCACTCTCATTGATGTGGAAGGAGGGAAGATTATTCTAAGATTTCATGATGAGCAGGTTGTTTTCGACATGACACGCAACATGAAGCGTCCTGCCACTGTTCAATCCTGCTTTGCTATAGATATTATTGACTCTTTAGTGCAGGAAACTATTTTAAGCAAGAGAAGAGGAAATCCTGGAAAGATGTCTTATGGCATCTTGTGAAGCTGATGATGAGGATCCAGATATGGCCCTCATGGCTGAGGAGTTAAACAAAAGGCGGCCACACTTCCACAAGTACCAGCAGCAATTTGAGAAAGTTGAGCGAAGTGCTGACCGGCCAAGACCATCTATTGAAAAACCTCCTACAGTGGAGATGAAACCTCTTCCCTCTCATTTGAAATATTCTTTTCTTAATGAACCATCGGAATTACCTGTTATAATCTCTTCTGACTTGACAGGAACTCAAGAGAAGCAACTACTGGAGGTGTTGCGCAATCACACATCAGCTATTGGTTGGTCTAGCAGATATTAAGGAATCAGCCCTCAGTTGTGTTCTCACCGAATCTATATGGAAGATAACTACCGACCATTGGCTCAGCCTCAGCGACGTCTTAACCCAGTCCTAAAAGAGGTAGTTAAGAAAGAGGTAATCAAACTACTCGATGCAGGCATTATTTACCCTATTTCAGATAGTAAATGGGTAAGTCCAGTTCAGGTAGTACCAAAGAAAGGAGGAATCACTGTGGTTCCTAATGAAAAGGGTGAGCTGATTACCCAGCGTCCCACTACAGGTTGGCGGGTTTGTATTGATTATAGAAAGTTAAATGATGCCACTCGTAAGGACCATTTTCCATTACCTTTCATTGATCAAATGTTGGAAAGACTAGCTGGACATGACTACTACTGCTTTCTGGATGGCTTTTCAGGTTATTTTCAATCCCTATAGCTCCTGAGGATCAGGATAAGACAACTTTTACCTGTCCGTATGGAACCTATAGTTATAAAAGAATGCCATTTGGATTATGTAATGCTCCTGCTACGTTTCAACGTTGTATGATGGCCATCTTTGCTGAATATATTGAGAAATGCATTGAGGTTTTTATGGACGATTTTTCTGTTTATGGTCTAACATTTGAATCCTGTCTAGAAAACCTTGATCTTGTGTTGTCCAGGTGTGAAGAAACCAATCTGGTGTTAAATTGGGAAAAATGCCACTTCATGGTTCGAGAAGGAATCGTCCTGGGCCACAAAATTTCTTCAAAAGGTATTGAGGTAGATCGGGCTAAAGTCGAGGTAATTGAAAAGCTCCCACCACCATCTTCTGTTAGAGATATTCGTAGTTTTCTTGGACACGCAGGTTTTTATAGAAGATTCATCAAAGATTTTTCCAAAATCTCTAAACCTCTGTGTGATCTACTTGGCGAAGGATGTTAAGTTCCATTTTTCTGAAGAATGTCTGACAGCTTTTAATTCATTAAAAGAAAAGCTAATTTCTGCACCTGTCGTTGTGTCTCCTGATTGGTCACTCCCTTTTGAGATAATGTGTGACGCTAGTGATTACGCTGTGGGAGCCGTGTTATGTCAGAAGGTTGATAAAATTCTTCGGGTAGTATATTATGCAAGTCGAACTTTAAATGATGCCCAGAAAAATTATGCGACCACAGAAAAAGAATTACTAGCTGTAGTTTTTGCTCTAGATAAGTTTCGATCTTATTTACTGGGTGGCAAAATTATTGTGCATACTGACCACTCTGCTCTTAAGTATTTGTTTGCTAAGGCAGAGTCAAACCCAGGTTATTAGGTGGATTCTCCTATTGCAAGAATTTGATATTGAGATCAGGGACAAAAAGGGAACACAAAATGTGGTAGCTGATCATCTGTCCAGAATGGAGCATCTGATGACGGGACTCCCATCAACGAGTCATTCCCCGATGAGTCAGCATTTGCAGCTGAAGATGTTGAGGATCCATGGTTTGCTGATATCGCTAACTACCTTGTTAGGAAGATTTCCAGCTGATATGACTTATCAGCAGAGAAAGAGGTTCTTTTCCATTGTCAAACATTATTTTTGGGATGACCCTTATCTGTTTAAAGTCTGTGCAGATGGTATCATTAGGAGATGTGTCCAGAAGTCAGAGTCAGAAATATCTCCTCCATTGCCATTCCAGAGAAGCCGGTGGACATCATGGCGCCACTCGAACCGCTGCAAAAATACTAGAATCAGGTTTTTTCTGGAACACCCTTCACAAGGATTGTCATATGTTTGTTTCGACATGTGATCGGTGTCAAAGGCAAGGTAATCTATCTCGTCGGAATGAGCTACCACTGAATAACATGTTAGAAGTTGAGCTATTTGACGTCTGGGGTATTGATTTTATGGGTCCCTTCCCAAACTCTTTCGGTAATCTTTACATCTTAGTAGCTGTTGATTATGTTTCAAAATGGGCGGAAGCCCTTGCCTGTTCTACTAATGATGCTAAAATTGTTGTGAAGTTCCTGAAGAAAAATATTTTCACTCGATTCGGCGTTCCTCGAGCCATAATCAGTGACGGTGGCTCCCATTTCTGTAACCGCCAGTTTGAAGCACTATTAAAGAAATATGGGGTTCGACATAAGGTTTCCTTACCCTACCATCCTCAAACAAATGGGCAGGCCGAAGTGACGAACCGAGAGCTCAAGTGGATCTTGCAAAAGACGGTGAACTCTTCTCGAAAGGATTGGTCACTTCGATTAGATGAAGCACTCTGGGCCTACCGCACTGCGTTCAAGACACCAATTGGCATGTCTCCCTACAAGTTGGTTTTTGGGAAGGCATGCCACTTGCCTGTGGAATTAGAATACAAGTCATATTGGGCCCTAAAATCAATACCCCAGATGTCTCCCTACAAGTTGGTTTATCAGTTGTTAATTAGAATTCACCGAGCGGGAGACCGAACGTGAAGTATTTCTGTTCTAGGATTTTAGTCTAAATTTGGTAAACACATTGAGATAGGAACCGAAGAGTTTGGAGGAGTAGTAAACCGGAATTTTCCTTGTTTCATTAAACCAAAAAATATCATCATTTTGCCCACTGTGTTGTATTGTCACCTTGATCTTAATTTGCATTCTTGTTTTATACTTTAGCAATCCAAACAAACAAAACCCCCTGTTACTTGAGTTAATTTTACTTTGTTTTGATCTTAAATATTATCAAACTAAGACGCTGCCTCCCTGGATTCGATAACCTGGAGGACACGTCTAGGAAAACTTGCTATAATCGACCGGTATTCTTGCCGTTAGGTTTTTACCCAACAGTGGGCGTAATCATTTTTAAGGGGGGTGAGCGATTAATAATACCGTACGTAGGAGTACGTAGCACATGGTACGCATGCTGCAAAAACTATTATTGTACGTAGAGTACAGTATTATGGCTGTTGTTGTATTACTTGAGGTATATTGTGATGTATTATGTGTATGAATATATATATTTTTTTAGTTCGCATTCCTGTGGTGAATAGGAAAGGGAGAACATATAGAGTGTTCTTACCTAATTCCGATTATTTGCAACGTTGCGAACGCTAAACACATAACGCCTAACTTGTTACCCCGGTTGAGAGTTCAAGTAGGTCTATCTGGTAGCTTCATGGGAGATGGCAAATACAAGGAATAGAAAGCTCCATACTATATGATTTGTGACTCGGTATGAAACCGATTATTGGAATGCGATGAGTGAGTCGGCATAGACCGATGTAAACCTAGTGGAGGTAAAACCTCTAGGAATGTGTGAATAATTATAAGTCGAGTGAACTTGGTACATGGTTTAGGATACATGATCCTATATGCCGGTGATTAGATTAATTACACTAGTTGACTTGTGTATCTATAGAACACAAGGTGCGCAAATATCAAGAGGAAACAAGATTAGAAGTGAATAAACAATTGATTGATTGAAATTGACGTGGGAAGTTGATCTTGATCCTGGTCCGATCAAGGGAAACCGAACACAAATTGAGGTGAGAGATAGTTAACACTGACGCTGACCAACGTCGGGGTTGAATGATCCTCGAAACTTCCTACAAGTGGACACAGATATGAATAGAAATTGGAATTTAGGGCGTCACTCGAAGAGCCGTGGACCGTGGAGTCCTTCTCATTAGACCGGTGTGTCTGCGAGCGACATCACCCAGAGAGCATGGACCGCAGAGGCCCTTGTCATGAGACCGGTGTGTCTGTGGTGACTAAGGAAATAAGGTGGTACTGTCCGAGGAGCCGTGGACCGCAGTGTCCTTCGTTATTAAACCGGTGTGTCCGCGGGGTAGTAGACATTGGCTGGGGTTGGGATCGTCAAGTCCCTGGTCTTTAAGACTGCTTCCCTGTGAACTGTCAACGTTAACTATATGTGCACACATACATGTTGGAATGATGTGTGGGTATCATCGCGAGATACTAACATGTAGATAGGGATGCGTGGAGTATCCCTTGCGAACACCTTGGTACTTTATGAGTTTTGCACCTTGTCTAGTGCCTGTGTATTATGCGTTTTGCACCTTGTCTAGTGTTGTGTACTATGAGTTTTGCACCTTGTCTAGTGCTGTGTACCATGAGTTTTGCACCTTGTCTAGTGCTGTGTATTATGAGTTTTGCACCTGGTTGAATATATATATAGTACCGCTGAGTACTTTTGTGGATGAATTGGATGTGCACCTTGTTTAGTGCTATGAAACGAATGAGCTTATACCATGAGTTTGGCTATTTTATATATGCTGTATGTATAGACTAGGTCTGACCCTAGTGGGAGTTAGTCCCTAGCAATGGACTGTTTGGTTACTTAGTGGAACTTGATTCCTTAGGTGAACTATAGAGGATTAAGGACTTCGGGACGAAGTCTTTTTAAGGGGGGTAGACTGAAATACCCCTAACATTTTAAACTTTTAAATGATCTATTATGATCTAAGATGATTAATAAACATCTAAACACTATTGGGGAACAATCTAAAAGATCTCAACAAGGCAAAACACGTCTTAAGATCGGTAAAGCCAAAAATGTGCTTTAAAGCACCACAAAGATTGTATGACCTCAACTAGGATCCAGAGTGGATTCCAAAGTATTATAATGAAGTAAGGAACACAACAAAACCGTTCTCAAGGAGAACTAAGCTCAGGAACACCCTGTGACACAAAAATGTGCACTAAAACACCTTAAGCACGTTTTTGTGAGATTGCCTTCTAAATTGATTTTTAATGGGCTTAAAGGTTATTTACCTTTAAATATAATATATCACATTATATCATATTAGGAATTTAATTCCAGAAATTTACAAATTTTACAATTTAATATTAAAATATTAATAAACCCCACAAGGGGCCCGTTTGAGTCAAATTGACCAAGCTTGGTCAATGGTCAATTAATGACCCATTTGACCCCTTGGAAATCGGCTGGCAAGGAGGTGGGAAGACAGCTCACAAACATTGATTGACAATAAAGCTACCTAATACCATTTACTTTTGAAAAACTTACCTTTTTCAATAATTAAGCTCATTTCCAATCATTCCTCTTGCTCTTGTCCGATTCCCTCCATTCCAGAAGAGCTCCTCTCCTTCCTAGAAGCTCTCAAGCCTTGTTCTTGAGAATGGAAGGCAGATCTAACTCCTAAGCTCTTAAGGTAAGCTTTTAAGGTCATTTTTAGCTCTTTTTCTTCATCTCTTCACTACCAACACCTAGATTTCGTGGCTCATCAATTCCTATGGCTTATTCTCAGTGTTCTAAGGTTAGAACAAGAGCTAAACTCGGCTGAACCAAGTATAGGGACCAAGGTTGTTCAAATCTACATTTTAAGGTATAAACATACCTTAAGGATCTCTACTCTTCATCCGGTTTCTTTCTTCTGATTTTTGTGAGTTTAAACACTCATAATCTTCATATTTACATGTTCAATCAGTTGGTTAACCATTTGGAGCAAGGGTGGCCGAGATCCAAAGGAAATACCCCCTTTTAAGGCATTTTCCAAGGTAAAACCTAATAACAAGGCAGCTTGTTGTGATCTAGCTATTTCCTATGTCAATATGATTAATCTAACACCTTGTGGTGTGTCTAAAACAGGCCGAACCTCTCTTGAACTCCTCTTGCATTTTTAAGGTGATTTTTGCCTTAAATCTTACATTAATTATTCCTTATGGTTAAGCTCAAGCTTGGAGTGTAACCATATCTTTTTTTGTGTATTAAACATGTCTAAATCATGTGGTGATTTTCCTACAAGAGGCCGAGTTCATACAAGGGCAATCAAGGTATAAACACCTTAAAACTTATGATTTTATAATTTCTAAGCCTATATATAATTATTGCCGAGAGTGAACTTATGATATGGGTTATATTGACCTAAAAATGGAAAAATGACTAGATAAATTAAGCTAGTCATTTTAGAGATTTAATTAGCATAATGGTCAAATTATGACATTATGTGGAAAAATAATTAAATCAAAGTGAGGCCGGATATATGTTATATTTTGAGACATTATTGTGTAATTTATTTTGCAAGTTCAAGGTTGTAATAAGGCCATGTCATTAGGCCATTTTAATTTAAGTTTATAAGCTTATTTGGTTTATTTATGCTTATAATTAAAGTTGGGGTCAAACGGTAATACTAACTAAATATTAGGCCGAGAGCTTAATATAGAGGAAATTAGGGATTTTAAATGAATTTAATAAAAATTATAACATTTTATAAAGTTTGGGTCAAAATTGTAAAAATAGAAAAGTATGGGTAAAGCTTTGTAATTACCGAAATGTTTGGGTCCAATTTGGTATTAGAAGTCAAAGTTGACTATATAGGAGACTTTGACCAAGTTTGGAGAATTTAAGGAATTAAAAATACTACCTTATAAGATAGTTATTAAATTGTAAAAGATTTATAGTCTTGGGATGATATTGTGATTTCCGAAACTTAGGGTACTAAATGGAGTTTAGAACAAACCTTGGGTAATTAGGAATTTTTAGAAGTTGATTTGGTTAAATTTGAAGTTTATATGAATTATTGAGTATAATATAAGATATTTCATAAAATTGTTACAAATGGGTAACATATGTGGTAAAACCGAGATTTAGAGAAAGTATAAGGTTAATAATGATATTTATAACCTTTTGGTATTTTGGTAATTTTTGGAATTATATATGAAGTTTTATGAAGATATATGTATAATATATATAGTTTTGGTGATATTAGAAACTATAGGCTATTAAATGGGGTTATTTGGTGGTTATAAGAAGTTAAGTGGTGGAAATTAAATTTAAATAGACCATGGGGTCTGTTCGGTTTTTTGAGGAAATATAACCATGGGTTATAATTATGTTAAGGAATATGGTACATACTATAAGTGTAACAAGGAAATATAATTAGGGTTGATTTGTAAATTATGGAAGTTGGTGGGAATTAATTAATACCGAGAGTTTTAAGTGCTGCATGGTATTTATAACAATATATAACCATAGGTTATAATTGTTTTAATGACATAAATGTCAAAATACATGTTATATAACTATAATATAACATTATGTAAATGTGTGGTGGATTTTGTAAATACTTAAGAAAGATAGGTGCGTTCGGAAATATTAATATTTTGGTTGAAATTTATAATATGGTTTCAATGTTATAAGAGTTATAACATTTATAATATAAGAAGTATTCATTAAAAAGAATGGATATATATTACAAGACTTACTGATAAGTGTGAAACATATAGGCTTTTAAAGGTTTAATTACCTTATAATCTGCTATAATTTAAGCAATGTTCCCACTTATTCTGTGTTTTTCCTAAGATTGATGTTTTGATATGAACTGATGCACTTTATATGTTAAATATAGGAAAAACCCAGGGAAGTGAAGATTTTACATCATAAGGATTACAACGCAACAAACGGGGAACAAATCAGGGAAAGAGACACAAAAATTGGTCGTGTCCGGGTCAACCTGGCCGGACGCAGAACCGGACGTCTCACGTCCGGATCTGTGTCCGGGTCAAGTCAGCCGGACGTGACCCAAACGAGAATTATGTGCCCTGTCCGGATCCGGACAGCGATCCGGACATATTCCGAGATTCAGATCCAAAACCGCTGTCTCACGTCCGGATCCGGACACGGTCCGGACATGTTTCGAGTTTCAGATCTAGAGGTTCTGTGTCACGTCCGGACCAGGACACAACCCGGACGTCACACAGCGATGAAAAATAAAAACGCACTCGTTCTGATAATTGGGCTTTCGGCGCAATATCAGACGGGCGGCGCAATTATCATACCTCAGCTTATATTAAGCAGAAGCCATACTCAATTAATGCAGTGGACACCAACTTCCACCAACGTCTGTCTATTTCCTCAGCCTATTTAAAGAGTCCTTGAGCCTTCATTTGAAATCGTCCAGACTCTCAGAGTCTAATCCTCTCTTCATCCTCTCTACATACCACCCTCTCTTCCACGATAAAACCATCCATCTCCATTCACAAATCTTTCTCCGTAAACATTCACCCTCACTCACAGACAGAACCCTGCTCACTGTGCTTCATTTACCCTTGTCCGACCCACGTCCGGATCCGGACAGAACGTGTCCGGATTACGTCTGACCCAAGACAGCCGGACAAGAGTGGAATTTGCAGAATCGTGTCGACGGCTTCTAAAACCAGTTTTTCTGCTAAATCCCTCTATCCTTATGCTGTTATACTGAGCATTGTTATTGTCTATGGCTGAGTAGTCGCTTTTAATTTCGGTTTATATGTATCTCTAGAATAATTATTTCTGACCTTTGTGATTTTCTGCAGTACAATAAATTCTTTACCCTTATGAATTCTTAGACTTGTTAATCTGATCAATTAATTGAGTCTATCAGTTTGTTAGCTTATAAGTGAGAACTGCGGCTATCAATTGACTACAGGGAAAGAACCGGTTAGTATAGAGATGGTATTCCTCTAAAACCTAGCTGACCATTGATCTAGACTATGCTTAAAGCGATTAGTAAACAGTGGATTCATAACGAGAGTTAGGATTCGGTCTTTGCTAATTAGAATTCGTGGAGCGGGAGACCGAATACGAGTTATCCTTATTCTAGGGTTTTATTCAGAATATTGCAGAAATCACTTAGGGGAAGAAATTGCAATCTAGAGAGAAGTAGTAAACCGGAATTTCCTTTATCAAACAAACCAAAAACAAATTGTTTACCTGTTATTTATTGTTTAGCGAACTCTTTACAAACATTCACCATCACAAACAAAAACCCCCAATTTCCGTTATTTATAGTTTTCCTTGTTTTGTGTGAAAGTAGAAATTAAAACTAGCTGCTGCCTCCTTGGATTCGATACTCAGGGAATACTCCGAGATTTAAACTTGCTATAATCGACCGGTACACTTGCCGTTAGGTTAACCCCCAGCACAATTTACCGTTAGGTTTTACCCCAACACTTACCATGTAATGAATAGTTCCATAATACATGTATATAAATAAATATATGTTATGGTGACATGGTTAATAACTATAAATTATCATAATTAAAATGATAATAGATGAAGAGAAGGAATTAAAGCATTGGATATGGGATTCTAATGTTAAGAAGTTTACATGGGATAATAAGGATTTATATGATTCAAAAGTATTGTTTGCGTATGAATATACACATTGAAAAAAAGAGACAAACCTTAGAAAAATAAATACTAAGGTGAGATGTATAGTGCATGACAAAGAATCATACATGCAATAAAGAAACAAACTATACGATATACGAATATACATTAGTTACATGCGATAGCAAGTTCAACAATAAGTATATTAATATACAAGGCAAGACTACGCATGTAATAAAACGTTACCAATCTCGAGTTAAGCCGAAAACCCGACAAACATTGACAGTTTATAACGGGGGATTAACCGGGAGGAATTAGTGACGGTACGGGGTACCGTAGAGTTGTACTGTCATACGGGATGCTAATCAGTAGCATTATGTGTTGTTTAGACTGCTAGAGACGACACACGGAGCATAGGACCTTGCTGATTCATACTCCACCGTAATACAATCCGGGTGAACGGTATGTTATTTATGTGGCTTGATTGTCTCTGAGGATTTCCTCAGTTCAGACATTGTGTGAAAATCTGTGATAAGATTGAATGTCTGCTTGTGTGAATTAATATGCTTGAGTTGCGTATTAATGCTGCTTTATTATTATTACTGTTGTGCAATAACAGTACTATTCGTATATATGAACATATTATAAAACGAACTAGCGGCAATGATGCTATCTTATATGTGTAATATAAGGAACGTAAGTAAAACGTTGTAGCATTAGGATAATAAGATATATAAAATATCTGAGACTTATATACGGAGCACTGGCCTCTTTAACGCCGCTCTTGTATCTAGCACTGGGTCCCGAGTCGACATACTCAGGATTGGACTACGACCTTGGTCTGCTGTGTTAGAAAAAAAATAGTGAAGCGATGCGATGGTATAGATAAGTTTATCAAAGGATGTGGCTCTTGCTGTGAACTGTGATCCATTAACGATACTAGGACACCATGTGGTAGCCGTAAGTATCTGGATAAATTTCCAACGAACTACAGATTGTTCGTAGGACGGAGACTCGACCGCTGGAGTGGCTATTGCCGTGGGTGACCCGCCATAAGAGATGGGTAACTTAGAGGCACGTCGTTCTAACGAGACGTTGTCATTAGACATGACTGAACAATTACGAACGACTATATTAACTCGTACATTAGGCGAACATTATTGGGCTTGCATGCCAAAGACGAGAGTTCATACTCGTTTATAATTCTCGTTACTTCGCCTTGTTGTTCATTGGTTGTGCTTTGTGGTTATGTGTGGTATATTGATGGATTTGTTTGAACGAGCCATTGTGCTCATATTGTGTGTTGTGAACTAGTTGTGTCGAGTCACTGTACTCATGTGTGGGTTATGGTGGATTGTTTTGGTCGGGTGAGTCGCCGAACTCAAATATGAACTATTAAGTGTTTGTTGGAATGGGGTCTCTGTACTCATATAAGCACTGTAACGCTTTCAGTGGTTTATTACGATGCGATGTGTGAAGCCGGGGGCTTGTTTGTTATTTGAGTTTACTGCAATATATATTGTTGCTTTTCAGTTTTAACATTAAACTTTTTGCATGAAAATGAATTGCGTGCTCTCGACCAAATAACTGAATGGTCCGAGGGTGCATGACAGTCAGGTAATAACATACTCAGCAGGGGCTGATTCCATACCACAAACTACCATTTTTGCAGGTATGCAACTTCCGGTGTCGGCAAAGAGAGTGACACGCTGGGTAGTTTAATTACAATTGTTTTGATATGCACTGTTGCATTTTGATACAAACTTAGAAACGTGTATAGGATTGGGATACTTAGAATGCTCACTGTGAATGTAATTTTTATTGGTTCGGAAGGTTGGATCTATCTCTTGTTGTCACTGCGAGAAATTGTTTCGTATTTAAGAGCATATCAGGAAGCACGTTATTACTCGTATGGGCGAGCAAGAACGGTGATACCAGTAGTCAATTGTTGAGATTACCACTGCGATTATATTGTTAAGCAAGATGATTAGAAGCCGAATAGAGTAGGGGTGTTACACAAGTTGTACATGGCTATATGCCTTTTGTTTAGCCGGTGTACCATGGGGTACACCCTTTTGGATAATGAAAGAATTATGAATTGGTATAGATGAGTAGTTGTTGAAACTCATTATTTTGTAGACTTGAGAAAAGATGTAACTAACTATGCTTTTGATACTCTGTAATCCAGCAATGTAAGTAGATGGTATTTTGTATTCGGTAAGTAATGTTAGTAGCTCGGTATTCTCTAGAAATCAGACCGTTACGTATGTAGCGTAAGCCTTGCTAGCCGTATGGGCGGTTAGCGGCATTGTATCACCCGTCGTAGTATTAGTATTTCCGCTGCGAGTAGTAGGATGAACGAGACAAATAGACGGTAAGTAAGGGCTTAGCGGTAGGGGTGTTACAAAAAGTGGTATCAGAGCGTAGTAGCGCTCTGATGGCTAAAAGATTACCGAGCATAGGGGTTACCGAGTTAGGATTACAACCGTTTTAAAAGAGAGATTTAGAAACCTAACTAGGAATGACCGTTGATAACAACGGATACCCTTGACGTCCGTATGGACGATACCTTTGCTTGAATTCAAGACCATATGGTCATGGTGCTGGTATGCCTAATGTAAATGTTACATGTTCAGATGTCAGGACGAGGTCCAAGCCGACCCAGAGGATGGGCTGCCAACGGACTGGGCGCACAGACGATAGCTGAAATCGTCACCGCCACGGTAGCGCAGATGCTACCTCAAGTAATCACAACAGTGCAACAAACTTAGCAGAATCAACAAAACTCAAGCGGGACCAACCCTCCCCCTCCACCCAGAGAAGCAAACTGGGTGAAATTTATCGCTGAACTCCGACCTCCATGCTTTCGAGGCAAGAGTGACCCAACAAAGCTTGAAGCCTATATCTCCGAAATGGAGACGACATTTGAAACCCTCGAAGCTCCTGCTGGAGTTCGAGTTCGAGTGGCAGCCTACTATCTTAAAGACGCTGCCATGGATTGGTGGAAGTTAGTAAAGCACCAGCATGTCAACGACCCCACATTCGACTGGGAATCCTTCACCGCTCTCCTCTGATCCAAATACTATCCAGAGCACATCAAAACAAAGAAAAGACTAGAGCTTGACGCCTTGAGGATGACTGAAAAGATGTCAGTAGATGAGTACTACTGCACCTTCACTTCCATCCTATGTCTTCTACCCGACCTTGGGTACACCGGCCAGGTGTTGGTCGATTGCTTCTATGGCGGTCTGAGCCATCGCCTTCGGTATAGTATGAGATATACCAGATTTAACTCCCTTCAGGTAAATGTTGGTTTAAACCCTTAATACCATTGTAATTGCTTAAACCATTATCCTTATGTGTAAGAATATCATCTAATGCCTGGAACTTCAGGAGTGCTATCATGCGGCATCTCGCGTTGAAATCACATGCCAATTAAGGGATAAGGAACAGGCGCTTAAGCGCAAGGGTTATAGTAAGAACACAAGTTCTGAGGAGTAGAACCAAGGCAAGAGCTGGAAAAAGAAGAAGGGGAAGTTCTTTCAGCAATCCCAAAAGAACTCCCCTAGTGAGAGCAATGCCCACGCTGAGAAGGGCAAACCAGCTGAGCCTCTTCAGCTAGGTTACTCTGCACCGGTGGCTGCGAAGCCACTGAAATCACACCTGCCTAAGGGTAAACTTCTAAATTCACACTCGTATATGTATCATTATCACAATTAGTATTCCCACACCAATGTGCTAACACTCTAAGCCTCAGGTTCTGGCTCCGGGTATAACAAAAACTACTCCGACGGCCGCAACTATGTTTATAGAAGGTGTAATCAGGACCATCCCGGCATGGATTGCCAAGGGAGAGAAATCAGGTGCTACAATTGTCAAAAGCCGGGACACCGAGCTAATATGTGCCCAGAGAATGCCAAGCCTAAAGGGAACTTCTAGAGCTATAAGTAGAGGGAAGGCAAAGAGGTTGCATCTGGCGATGCACCAGCCCAGCAGACGCCGCAGGGACAGGGATCCTGAGGTCCTCAGAAGGGTGCACCTTAGAGGCAGCCTGCCTTGCACATTATAGACCGTGACGGGACCGGTTCGAAGTCCGGCATAGGTAATTAACTCGAACCTTGAATCCTTGCGAAGCCTGTCTAAGTATTGGAGTAATTGTTGAATGAATGCATGAGTAATGAGAATTGAAGTATGTATTGATGCAGACAGAATAATGTGAGTGGTTGGAACTGGTGTATTTTAAACAATTGAGAAAGAAATTAATCACTCAAAATATCCGTCGGGCTGTAAACAAATCCCGGTCGCAGTAGTATAGTAAGACAGAAGCTGCCGGGTATCAAACCGTGGGACATATAACGAAATAATATAGTACCTAAGCTTTGTCACAAAAGGGGGGGAATTAATTGACTTGTTTTTATAAAGTAAAACAGCAGATAAAAATTAACTGAGTGGAAGATAAATTAAATGGAACTCTGGGTTCAGGTTTATATAGTCTGCTCTTTTATGCTATGTCTACCGGTTTTATTGTGATAGTTTGGCAAAATTCTTGTTATTATCTTGAGGACTAAATCATAGACTCAAAAGAACTCGTTTACCAGAACATGCTCGGTCTAATCCAGATTCGAGCAAAACACATGTAAACGGATTAAGTATGAGAAATTATATTTGCGTCTGAAAATACTAACTTATTAAATCATAATAAGCTTTCTACAGATTTACGGCTAATTAACCTGTCTATTTATCACGGATTTGATCAAAATAGATTGGTAAAGCATTTTAATAAATTCATGAAATTTATTAAAAAGGCGAGAGATAAGTTTTAATCGTAACAAACTGTATTTAATTAAACCGGTAAAAACATAATTACATAATTAAATAGACTATAAATTAATCTTCACCCAGAGTCTATCCTCTTAGCCCAACATAGTTAAAAAGAAGACAGAATAAGAAGTAAAAGATATCATCTGGAAGAGATAATTAATTCAGCTCCACTATTTTGACTGCTAATAATTTCGACAGAGGTTGGACAGAATAATTGTATGGAAATGGAATGTTTTTATGGGATGAAGTGCTGTGTGGATTTTGTGTGGAAATTATGTAGTTGGGATGTATGATTTTTGGAGAGGTAATGGTAATTTTGTGGAGGAAAAATGGCATAAGTTTGGGGGTGGAATCAGTTATGTATTAATGGAGGGTTATAGGTATATTTATAGTGATAATGGGGTAAAAAGGAAGGGTAAGTCGGTGGAAGAGGTGTGTGAAAAGATAAAATATATTTATCTTTTCACACCATGTCGATGCGCTCTGATTGCTGAAAATACCATCGTGTCCGAACCAGCGTCCGGACCTGCTGGTTCGGACATGTCGACGCTGTGCGGAGCTTGCTCCACGTGTTTGCGTCCGGACCAGCATATCCGGACATAGGTCCGGACAAGAATTATTTTGCCTCTAAAATTTTCGTTTCAGCTCCGATTTAATCCCCGTTTATTACGTTGGAATCCTCATGAGTAAATCTACTTAATTACATGGCTTTTTCCTACATTGAACATATAAAATGCATTAGTTCATATCAAAACATAAATCTTAGGAAAAAACACATAATAAGTGGGAAACATGTGTTTCAGATATTGCAATTCATAAGGTATTTAAACCCTAAAAGTCTATATGTTTTGCACTTATCAATTGAGTATGAAACGAATTAGTTGAGACTAGAACTCACCGTAGATGAAATGTATAACCATAGGTAGATTTAATATCTGCTACCCGATACCTTCAAACCCAAATCAAGAAGAGACCGACATCACCACTTACCACTACTCCAACGAGCAGTGTTAGGTCATCCGACCAGGTATGATTTTATTAAAGGGATACCTGACACCCGAAGCACAAATTGTAATCATCCGACGATGCAATCAACTAGGAACGGGTCCAGGAGGATTTTACACACCCGAATTCCCTAGTGGAGCGAAGATGAAGCTGAAGATGATGTGCTTGGGAAAGGATTGGAATCCTTATACCAAGACATACCAAAAGACGCGAACACAAGACGGAGCGACGCCACCAACAATACCCCTTGAATTTCAGACGCTTGTTACACAAGCCGTAGAACTTGTACAACAATGTGAAGATGATCCGATCCCCGCACTTGAAGCGGACCTCTGTATCGTCAACTTCTATGAGAAAGAAGGACGACTTGGGTTACACCAAGATAAGGACGAGACAACGGAATCTCTTGAACAAGGAGTGCCCGTAGTGTCTTGGTCCATTGGTGATTACACCATATTTTTGTATAGCAAGTAGAAGCGTGTGGACCTCACAGAGAAACTGGTATTGAGATCAGGAGATGTTCTAATCATGGGTGGAAAATCAAGGTTGCTGTATCACGGGATCAACAAGATCAAGTTGGATACGACACCACCGGCAATAGTCAATGCCACACGTATAAAACCAGGACGCCTGAACTTTACCTTTAGAAAGTATTAAATTTGTAGTATCATGTAATATATTAGTAACATGTATTAGAGACACGGTATGTATGATTGTTGGTTTATCAATAAAGAGCAGTGTTGATTATTAAATTCCACTCGTGTCCACCATCATTACTCACGAACTTGTGAATCAATAGGTTGTAGACTCGGTACCGAAGGTAACCTGAGTATCCTCACCGAAGCACAAGCCGGTAAGAGCGGCACCATCTTAACGGGAACCTTCCCAGTGAACGGCATTGAAGCCTCAGTATTATTCGACTCCGGTGCCTCTCACACCTTTGTATCGCCATCATTTGCGAAGAGGTTGGGGCTAGATGCGGATGAGCTACCGAACTTCTTGGTTACTCTCCTGTCGAAGGAGCGAGTACGATGCACCAAGTATTACAAATCAGCCATGATCCGAATCAAGGGTGAAGAGTTTCCCATCTCCTTCATCGAATTTAAGGGTTTGGGATTCGACGTAATAATCGGGATGAACTGGTTGGAGCGGCACAAGGGGCGAATCCTCTACGCCGAGCATAGATTGCTACTCAAGAGTCCTTCTAGGGTTAGAGTATCTTACTGCCAGAGACCGAGAGAGCCTTCGACTACAGTCATCTCCGCTATGGCTATGTACCGGGAGCTTAGAAAGGGTAGTGATGCATATTTTTGTTATGTACAAGACCTGGAGAGAGATAAAATGTTCAATACCGATGTACCGATTGTATCTGAATTCCCTGATGTATTCCCGAAGGAGCTACCTGGTATGCCACCTCCGAGAGTAGTAGAATTTGAGATTGATCTCCTGCCTGGTACCGGTCCCATTGCTAGGGCACCGTACCGTATGGCGCCTGCAAAAATGACAGAGCTAAAAGAGTAGTTGCACGATCTTCTCCACAAGGGGTTTATACGCCCGAGCGTATCACCCTGGGGAGCACCGGTCCTTGTCGTGAAGAAGAAGGATGGTAGTCTCTGCCTTTGTATTGACTACCGCGAGTTGAATGCGGTTACAGTCAAAAATAAATACCCATTGCCACGCATCGACGACCTATTCGACCAGTTGAAAGGAGCATCAGTCTTCTCCAAGATTGACCTCCGATCTGGGTATCATCAGATTGCTATTAGAGAGCAAGATATTGAGAAAACGGCATTCCGCACCAGATATGGCCACTACGAATTCACAGTCATGCCATTCGGTTTGTCAAATGCACCAGCAAAGTTCATTGATTTAATGAATCGACTATTCAGTGAGCAGTTAGATACTTCGGTTGTTGTCTTCACCGACGACATCCTTGTGTACTCAAAGTCAACAGAAGAACATGAAATTCACCTCAGAAAGGTACTTGAGACACTGCGTGAGAACCAGCTTTATGCGAAGTTCTCCGAATGCGAGTTCTGGCTAGATCAGGTATCATTCCTAGGTCATGAGCGCGGGCATTTCAGTTGATCCATCTAAGATTGAAGTTGTACGATCATGGCCTAGACCTAAGAATGTCACCAACATTCGGAGCTTTCTTGGTCTAGCTGGTTATTACTGGAGGTTTGTAAAGGACTTCTCGAAAGTCGCTAAGCCCATGACTACATTGATGAAGAAAGATGCACCGTTTGTATGGACAGACGAGTGCGAGGTATCCTTCTAGAGCCTAAATGACTCATTGACCTCAGTGCCCATCCTTACTCTTCCAGAGGGCATAGAGGGATTTGAGGTATACTATGATGCATCAGGCAAGGGAATGGGATGCGTACTCATGCAGCATGGCAAGGTAGTAGCGTATGCCTCCCGCCAGCTGAAAAAGCTTGAGGAGAATTACCCAACTCACGATCTAGAGTTAGGAGCCATTGTCTTCGCCTTGAAGATATGGCGACACTACCTATATGGGGTAAGCATCACCATCTACTCCGACCACAAGAGCTTACAGTATGTATTCACGCAGAAAGAACTGAATTTGAGACAGAGAAGGTGGATGGAGTTTCTCTCAGATTACGACATCGACCTGCAGTATAAGGAAGGGAAGGAAAACGTTGTAGCCGACTCCATGAGCCGTCGAGCACACTCGCTCCATTCGCTACTCGCTTCTTTTAGCTTGGTTGACGAGGTGCGAGACGCTCAGTTGAGCTACCCTTACATGACCGAGATCAGACAGAAGATCACAGATAGTACCTTCGAGACGAAGAAGTACGACTTCAAGTTACATGAGGATGGTCTGATCCGGCTGAATGGCAGGCTATGCGACCCCCGAAGCAATGCTGAGCTGAGGGATCGTATCCTGTGAGAGTCACACAGTTTTACACTATCCGTCCATCCAGGAGCCTCCAAGATGTACAAAGACATGAAAAGGTATTTCTGGTGGTCCGGAATGAAATCAGATGTGACAGAGTATGTATTGAGATGCTTAACGTGCCAGAAAGTAAAGTTTGAACATCGTAGACCGGGCGGTATGGAGCAATCTATGCCAATTCCGGAGTGGAAATTCCACGATATCTCCATGGATTTTGTTGTTGGACTCCCTCTGGAGGGTGATTTTTCGGTATGAGGGGGGTCTATCTGAATATGGTATGACTAAAAAGCCTAGATCCTAGAGACTGCCATTCTGTGGAGGGTGAAAACCCATTATTCTGACATCCCTCAAATACCTACTAAATCGTCCGTCTTTCCCAGAAAGCATAATGGGGAGTGCAAGTGTGCACTACACCCACTCTCAATGGGCTCCACGCGGACTTATGCCTTAAGGGCGAAAATTGACTAGAGCCGCCACCTAGTTTGACCTATGGAACTAGGAAGGAAAGATGTGGGTTCTAAGAACCGTTAGTTGACTCTGATGATTTGTTGTCTATGGATAGAGCTTATCTGGTCATACTAGAGATTATGTGTGAGTTCGCACTAGGTTACACCCCTTAGAAGTGGCAACGACCACGACTTCGGATTGGTGCCCGAGGAAACCTCGGTCTCCAATTGTCGGGATTCCCTTCTTTCATAACCTTATTAAAGAGATTCATTTAAAAGCCAAGGATAGGATTAGGACAGGAGGGGAGAAAACGAGTGGATGAGGCGAGCTTTTCTGCCAAGCTAACACCAAGAAGAAGAATTGATGAATTCGAATGAGTATAAAATGAAATATTTTGAGAGTTGAAGAAGTCGAGGGTTTGTGGAAGTTAGAGGGAATTTGAATGTTTTGAGAGGTATGAGGAACACCTTAGAGTGGGTAAAGGTTTTTTTTTGGAATGGGGTCGCACCCAAGATGGGCTGCTTACGTACTCAACTCCTTGTTGAGATCAGACCTTACGTAGTTCAGGATATTTGTGTTTTGGAAGTTTTGATGTTTGTGGAGTTTGAAG
The DNA here is from genome assembly GCA_023374045.1 of Limonium bicolor. NCBI lineage: Eukaryota > Viridiplantae > Streptophyta > Magnoliopsida > Caryophyllales > Plumbaginaceae > Limonium > Limonium bicolor. The sequence continues at coordinate 81,862,207 of CM041776.1, read as the reverse complement.
ATATTTGAGGTGTTTGTGATTTAGAAGGGTTCAGAGTTTCGAGAAGTTTCGGGTTTGAGATGTTAGTCTGTGAGACCTCGGGTCTGTGAGGCATTTGAAACCTTGAGATGTCGAAGTCTGTGAGACGCTTGGGTCTGTGAGACGCTCGGGTCTGTGAGACGCTCAGGTCTGTGAGACATTCGAATCATTGGAATGACAAAGTCTGCGAGACACTCGGGTCTATGAGACATTAAGAGTGTATAGGAAATTGAAATGGAATTGGAACTGAATTGGAATCAAAGTTGAATCAGGGTTGAATGAATATTGATTTGAATTGGAATTGAAGTGAATTTGGATTTGGATGAGTTTGGAATTGAATTGAATTTGAATTTGAATGAGTTTGGAATTGACATGAATTGAATGAGTTTGGAATTGAATTGAATTTGAATGAGTTTGGAATTGAATTTGAATTTGAATGAGTTTGGCCTTGCCTTGCCTTTGCCTGCGTTTGGCCTTGCCTTTGCCTTTGCCTGCGTTTTGCCTTGCCTTGCCCTTGCCTCCGTTTGGCCTTGCCTTTGCCTTTGCCTGCGTTTGGCCTTGCCTTTGCCTTGCCCTTGCCCTGCCTTTGCATTGAGACGCTTTTGTTGTTGGTTGTTGACTTGATTGCTTGCTGCTTTGCATTGAGATGAATTTGTGTTGAAGTTGAATTGGAATTGGAATTGAAATTGAACTGAAATTGCATTGAGATGAATTTGTGTTGAATTGGAATTGAAATTGAATTTGAATTGAAATTGAACTGAATTTACATTGAGATGAATTTGTGTTGAAGTTGAATTGGAATTGGAATTGAATTGGGTTTGAATTGAATTTGGTTTGGGCCGAGATTGGAAATAGGGTTGGGACAAAGTTCAGGTTGATTGAAGTAGGGTCGGTCAAAGTTAGGCTGGTCAAAGTTGGACCGAATCAAGGTTAAAGTTCGGTCAAGTCAAAACTTCAGGTCAAACTTGGGGTCAAGTCAAAGTTTCAGGTCATAGTCAAAGTTTCGTTCATGGCAAATTGGGCCTTGTTGGGGTCTCGGGCCGAATGGGCCTGGTTTGGGCTTGAAATGGATTTAGGTCGAATTGGGCTTGGGCCCAAAATGGGTTTGGGCCCGAAATGGGTTTATGTTGAATTGGGCTTGGGCCCAAAATGGGTTTGTGCCCGAAATGGGTTTGGGTTGAATTGGGCTTGGGATTAAATGTGGGTGAGAGATTTTAAATTAGGAAAATCTGATGGTCTAAAACCGAAATGAGAATGTTAGTCTATATATATATATTAGGTGTGTGTTTTAGGGTTTTGGGGTGTCACCACCACGAGATTGATCAATGACCTATCAGGCCAGGGGGACCCCACTATCCTAATGGCTTGGACCTAAGGACATAGTAGCTAAGGCTTATGACATTAATAAGCAACAAGCAAGGGGCGTAAATCACAAAACAACAAAGCAAATATCTCACATAGGGTACAAACATTGGAGAAGCAAAATGAAGTGTAAACATTATGTACAAAAATTTGGTGATTGAACACTAGCGAAAATCCTACAAGATTTCAAATTAGTCTCCAACTCAAATAATATGTATAAGGGGTAAAATAAACGTTAGAACAACATAATCCAAAACTAGCTAGAGATAACATGCTAAAATTGTTCACATGCAAAGAATGAATTACAAAAATGAATAAGTCCTACGACTACAACCGAAAGTAAGAACAATAAACAAATTATAGATTAACACAAACATAGATAACAATCTTAAATAGAGAGCTGCTATAGGGGGTCGCATTGACGCCGCCTCACTTGAGCTGATAGGATCAGCAAGAATTACACCAATCGTTACATGTGTTTGAAGCGGAGACCCCGGTAGTCCTAGCCACGATCCTGTTGCTTAGTCTTAGAGTAGTTTCCCATTCCACGAGCATTAGGTACATGTCAAAGAAACACAACCAAGAGAGGCAGGATACATCAGTCAAGAGAACAGAGGGAGGTTGGGATGTGTGCAGTGGGATCATACGGCCCCTCTCAATGGGAGGAAAGGGGGCAATCTAATCATCTCCCACACCCCAACCGAGAACATAGAAAAGAGTTTCAAGCTGCCAACAAATGCTAAGATTGTAAGATAAATCAAGCGTTGGGGTTGCTACAGATTAATTCAACATCCTAGATTAGACTCAAACAAAAGTGCAGTATCAAAGATAGGGGTTGTGAGTTATGTAGGATCATACCTAGGAGGGTTTATATCATTTCCCTCTAAGATGAAGAATTAATAAGACCGCAAGCTGATGAGTGATTTATCTAACAATTATAGCATAGGGCAACTATCTCTCGATCTATGTTCGTCTCTAAACGCGAGGGACAATCACATGTGAGTCTCAACTCTAAATTCCAAACCCCGTATCAATGCACAAGGGGAGAGTTAATCATCAAAGATAATCAAATTGCAATTTATAAGAGTTGGTAAAAAGATATTCCAAACCACTGAAGAGTAGACACTGAGTTGTAATCCTCAACTCTAGTCAACTTGCAAGTCCAAGCCTCAAGAGAATTTACCTCGGTCAAAACGAAACCAAGATGTTAGCAACAAAGGGAACTAAACCGATAGCGTAAAGATAGTATGAAATCAAGTATGCAAGAGATCAGTCATCAGCAGACACAACATCACCAAATAGATTAGTAAATGCGGAAGCGGGGAAATATGGGCCTCAGTTCCCAAAAGGCCGGAAAAAAGGTAGAGGTCCAGAGTTTAGTGTTGCAGTCCAGATTAACACAGCGCCACATTAAAACCCAGCATTCGTACTAATCATCAAGGTGGCTAACAACTTCATCCGATAACACCAGATTATAGCTAAGGATAACTCAACAAAAGGATTTCAACACCAGCAGCAATGCACGAGGGGTAGAGGCAGACTAATTTCCAGTCCAATTTTAGTAATGCACCTCGGTTAAGAAAGCATTTCAATGATTAGAACAAGTCTTAACATCAAGCCATTACATAAATAACAGTATCTCAAATAATGACATGGATAAAGCATAGTGAACAAATTCAACAAACTTCCCAAAGATTGACCTCGGCCCAGTAGCCAAGAATAATCTGAAGCGCTTGGGTTTCTTCAGATCAGCAATGTCCAAGATACTTAGATTCGGTGAAATTAGCAAAACTGAGTATTCTTGAGGACCCCCAAATTCCCTAAAGGCCGGTAGAGGGTGGAGACCCGAAATTCAAGTGTTTTCAAGCATTAATCCGCACCAACATAAGCATCAGTGCTAGTCTTAACCCCAAACAAATCAGTCACTAAAAGAGTCAACACATTCATCAATAAAGCTGAATCAATTGGCCAATGCCGGTGTAAAAACCGTATAGCAGTAGATCAAACAAAACGTCAAATGTAAACTCCAAACCTAGCTGAGCGATGGCCAGATGAACATCCGAGTGCCCTGTCTCCTCACAAAATCCAAGATCGATGTGAATTTTTTCCAAAATTTAAAGAACTGGGTTACAAATTAAAATAACAACTCAACAATTAAACTTCAGATTAGACACGATTATGCTTGGATTCCACATCTTTACCGTCAAGGGTACGCAGTGCGCTCATCATCATCAAAAGGGGGGCAAAGTGTTTAAACGACATAACCAGCAACATACTCGAGTATAAGAAAACTCGATCAAGAATCACGATCGCCATACATCGATGGAACATGGAGGAGCGAATCAATCGATGATGGTGAGTAGACTAGTGAAAGGCATATCATCACTAGACTGAAAGTAACACTTCATCACGAATCCAGATGAGGAAGTAGAATGCTTGTGCCACCTTGAATCCCTAAAGTTCGTCTGCGGACATGGGACTTGCGACCAAAATGAGCCTATGAGGAGTTTTTTTTTTGTTCAAGTCGAAAAGGGTGGTGCAGGGTATGTTCCTTGTTGTGTATTTTAGGTTTTAGATCTTGAAAGACAGAAATT
>CM041776.1:81659924-81857733 GCA_023374045.1 Limonium bicolor | reverse complement strand
TGAACAATACCGTGACCGGTATGAGTTAACCTAAAAACCGCCAGCACCGCGACTTGCCACGGCAAGTGCAGTAAGCGGGACCAATAAGAAGAGCTTTGACAAGCGACCAGTACTTAGTAAGTACCAAGACGGCAAGAGAAGCCAATATAGCACCACAAACCCTAATGAATTCTGAAACGAAACCTTGGAAAGGCCTAAAGGCCTGACCACTGTATAAAGAATATACCGGTCAGCAAGAGGCTAGACCTGGTAAGAAGCAACCGGCATTGAAATGCGCAAGAGTTTACTTTCAAGACTCAAACCTTTCTTCAAAACATGAAATTTCCAAAAACCCCAAAGTTTTAAAACCAAACCAGTGAACCACGATAATTTTATAGGACCATATAAGAGGAGTTGGCAACAGAATACTTCACTTAGGCGTGACCGACACTACAAGTGTACACAAACGAGAAATGAACAACCGCACTCCAAGGAGCTTGCGGGCCTGACAGACCAGTTATGAGTTAGTCGGGTAAGTGGTAACGTATCAATAAGATACTCCATGTATGTATACAAGTAGAGTACGGTACACGGGAAGTAGCCCACTCCATACTACGGACGAAAGAGCCAATCCAAACCAAGACAGTAGACACCTCGGATGATCGAAGAACACAAGGAAGCTTACCGAGTTAAGGGAGTCAAGAAACCAATAAGGTGACGGACCTAAGGACATAGCGTGGAGAAGTGCGAGAAGCACAGAGTATTAGGTATAGACACTGGATATGTCTTAGAAATACATGATGACTGGAATATATACCAGCGTAATAATACGGCGAATGCCTAAATGGACTTATTAATGTACGATAACGGGATAGAATTCCCACTTTATACCTCACTGAAGAGAATACTGAGAAAAGTACTAATACTCTACCCAATAACGGGATACATTACAACCCTAAACGGGATAGTTTGAGTTATACATAGCCGCAAGGCGAAGTCACAACTGAACATAACCATGAGTACAAGCCAGATGTAATGGCATTACTCAGTAACCCCAGGAGCAATCCGAGAAGGGTGCCGGAGTCAACAGTACTTGAACGAAACATCGTGCTGAGAACACAAGTGTTTAAGCAAACACTCGGGTAAAACCCGAAGGGATCCCTTGTAACACGGGATACCCTAAATTGCTAGGGGCATGAATTAATACCTAGTAAAAAAGGGCCTTCCAAGTATGGAAGTGTTGAGACAATTTTATCGAAAAGCCCAGTAATACCTCCAAACCATTGAATGGTGTACGGAGAAGAAGAAACCTATATAAACAGCCGCATGGAGCATGACTCGGGCAAGGTGGCTTGTAAGCCGATAAAACCAACTACAATACGTAGATCCAAACGTTGTAAACCTATGCATAGAGGCATAAGAGGAACAGTGGTGAATGAACCACTACCTTAGAGTGGGGATACCACTTGTTGTTATGGGGCCTATGGAGCGGCATTCGCGTGAATCCTCCAGAGAAAGGCTACCACCTAAGTATGTAATGTGAAACCGCTAGAGCGGTGTAATAAACTTGAGCATGTGTATATTGCCAATGAGTATATGAACTATAGTAGAGTGTAAAGAAAACCTCGATTGCAGCAATTCTAGACCGAAGAGTAATCAGTTGAGTAGTAAACACTGTATGTGTGCAATATGAACTGCAGAGTAAGCAGTGCGCAAGCGCGTAGAGAGATTTAAAGAATAGCGTATATTGTTGAGCCAAGTGAATGGCAAGCCATAGTGTAAATGGCGAAACACCTGGGCGGAAGCTAAAGTAGTAGCGGATGCCTTATAAGCGAATGTTGTTATGAGTAGAACATGGTACGCAGCAAGCAACCATTGTAAGAGTATAGCCAGTTCATGATATGAAGTTGATGAGAAAATGTGGTAAGGAGACATAATCATTCCTATCCCATGAGAGATTTACTGCCAAGGGTTATCGCTTCTGCACTCTGTATGACTGAGTTTTGGTATTGCACTTGTCGGTGATGATGCAGAGTAGTGAGAGCCAGGGTTGAGAAATGTCAACAAAGCCTATTGAGTGAGAATCTAGAGAGATAACCGTGCGGCCGTTGGCCAAAGATGCACGATGAACGTGAGCAGTAACCCACAGGGCCCAGGATCGATGAATGGTAAATGCAGAGTAGTATGAATGAAGAACTCTGGTACAGAACCAAGAAACAAACATAATCCATGAGCCACTATTAAACGAGGAAGCACTACATGCTAAGTAGTAGCTTGACCTCGACCGACAACAAGTCGGGAAAAATAAGTGAATAATCACAAAGGTATACAGTGTTATACGAAGTAGATTCCCAGAGAATTGGGGAGACAATCTAAAATTCATCGAATTCGCATACGGTAAGAGATACCAAGCGACGATTGAAATACATGGAGAATACCAAAGAGCGAATTAAGCTCTAGTTATCAGGTCACGCAGCAGAAGCTTGTGGACCGTGATTCAGGGTTAAGTATACCTATATCATAAACCCCTTGAAGCCTTAGAGGCTAGAACCGAACCCGGTTATGAGTTAATTAACCGTACTGAAGTTAAAACACTTCATAATACCCGAATTAGTGAACCAATGTTCAGTGATAACATATGGTTGGTTACGCGGGCGTAACCCCTTTTAAGGGGGGTAGGGCGAGAAACCGCTTAGAGTATGTTTTATGTATTGGTGCGTAAACTACTATGTGCATAGCACAAAAAGAAATTGTTTTGATGATTGGAACTTATGTTACATAAACATAGGTACCCATTCATTGTGTAATAATGAGTATGGTGCATGAGAGATGCAAGTAATGAGAATGTAATATTTTGAAAAGAGGAGTAGAGACTCCTAGGGAATGAGAATCCCTATAGTATATGTCTAGTGAGATTAGACATGAGTTATGATGAGTATGAATCGGCATGAAACCGATGTGTAACCTAAGAGGGAGTGAGTTCCCTAGGTGATTTTATTTGAGAATGATAGATGGAGTGAGTTCCATCCTTTGGAGTTGTATGTTATGTGTTTTAAATTGAGCAATAATTTGACTAATGAGGCCACAAGTATGAAATGCCTAGGCAGGTAAGTGAAACAAATAGAGAATATTGGACGACTTAAGTTCCATGATAAAATAAGTTAAAACATTGTTTTATGAATATGACTAGTAAAGTAAAAGATAGAAAACGAAAATGTTTGACTATCTGTTGTTTTGAAACTGACGTGGGAGGTGGAACTTGGTCTGCTAGCGATCAAGGGAAACCGAACACAAATTGGGGTGGAAGGATAGTTCAACACTGATGCTGATCACATCAGGGTTGGATGATTCTTGAAGCTCCCTATAAGTGGTCACAAGTAATCACGCTAAGAAAAACAGCTACCACAAATTTGATTTGGAGTTGTGTGATGTTTTAAAAAGAATTTTCAAACAGATTTTGAAAAAGAATTTTCTTCAAGTATGAAGATGGGAAAAAAAAAACTGGTTTTGTAACCGCTATCACCCGCCGATGGCTGAGCCTTAAGTCTTGATGACCGGTAGAACGGTGGGCGGGTATTATTTTTGAAACCATTACACCGTACGTGCGGCGGTCCTAAGTGACCGGTTGGGGCGGTGTCAGTGTGTGATTTTTCCAAAGGCAGCGGGACGGGGAGAGTACCCTGAGATGTTCCTGTGTTGAGTGAGTCAACCAGAGTGCCTGAGGATATGTATATGTGTAACGTTTTGATCAGAACCGAAGGGACCGTGGGCCAGAGAGAGTAGGTGCCCATTTGTCATGAAACGGCCGTGAACCAGAAAGAGTAAGTGTTCAACGTGACCGGTACCTGAGGGATCAGTAGTATATCACTCAACATGGATTCGAGGACTGTAGTGCCTTCTTGTCTTCGGACCGATTCCATGGAGAGAGACAAAAAGTATTTTTAATTGCTATACATGCTGTGATATGTGTGTGGTATGTGTAGTATGAAATGAGACTGACTTGTGGAGTCAGTAGGGTTATACATGTATTATAACCTTGGCATAGTACGCCATGAGAGTAACCATCTAGATTCACCAACTTTGAGGACAAAGTTCCTAAGGGGGGTAGATTTTAATACCCCGGATCTAAAAATGGTGATTAAATTACTCTAATATGATTATTAAAGGCCGAATGGTGCCTAAAGAGTATTGGTAAAAAGAATAAAACCAAAAGAAAAGAGAAAACGCTTGAAAAGCGAAAAACGCTAAAATACGCGTTAAATGAGTATAAGAGATATATGATCTCGAGAGGGTCCGAGATGGATTCCTAAGGCTTAGTTAGGCCTAATAAGTATACGGGAATGATTCTCGAAGAAAACGGATCCAAATAATGTATTAAAACGCTAACGGAGTTTTAAATCACGTTTTTCGAGGAAACCCGAAAACGTGACTTTAAGTGGTCAAATGGACCCGTAAAAATTATAGTTGATTAAATAACTATAATTAATGAAATACCCCAAACCTAAGTATGCTAAGTAACATCAAATCATGATGTATTAAGGCTAAAATATGCCTTAGAAAGATTGGTAGATAATTTAAACCAAGGAAAACACAAGAAAGTGCCTTAAAGGCAATCAGGGAAAAAACGTGCTCTAAGCTTGGAGAGACTTGGGTGAGTACCCAAATATCATGATAAGACCTTAGTAATATCCTAATGGTCATTTTAAATCAATTAGCAAAGAAAACCAAGCTTGAAAACAAGTTAAAACACAAAATGTGCTTTAAGAAGTCTTAAAGCACATTTTTGAGAAATTGTCTTAGAATTGAGTTTTGAGTGGCTAAATGTCCATCATTACTCTTTAATCAACATGTGTACTAATTAGTATCACATTAGGAGGTCTAAATCAATGGGAAATCAAAAATTTCCCGATTATGTGCCTTGTTTAGTGAATAGTAACTATTTAGTGACTAGTTTAAGTTTTAATCAACATAAGTCAATTAATTGGTCAACAAAGACCATGTTAGCCTCATTTATTAGAGGGGGCCGGTTTTTATGTGGGGAGTCACCACATGAGTCATCAAATGAGAAAGGAAAAGAAGAGATAAGTAAAGAAGTTACTATTTGCTTTATTAAAGCAAATATCTACCTTAGCCTATCTTTTCTTCATCTCTCTCTTCATTTCTCTTCTTCACACGATTTCTTCTTCTCTTCTTTTGCTCCAACCGAGAGAGCTTCATTCATGGATGCTCCACCTTCAATCACTCACTAAGTGTTCATCTTTGCTCCAAATCAAAAACTAAACACATATTTCTCTTAGTTAGGCCAAGACCTATCTTTCTATCTTTTCAAATCTTTCAAAGCTCCATTTTGGTGCCAAGAGGAAACTCCATTGATGGAGGAAAATCAAGTTTGAATAGCTCATTAGCTTCTCCATTCTCTTAAGGTAAAGAAAATGTAAGAAAAACCATGTTTCCATCATTCCTTGTACATGGCCGAAAATTCCTTCTCATGGGGCTATGTTTTTATGCCTTGTTCTAGCTTGATTTATTCACCAAGGACTAGTGGAGGTCCTATTTCATTCAATGCCAAAGTCTACCTTGAGACTTCAAAGGTAATCATCCACTTTTATGCCTTAGAACACATTTCTAACCTAGGTTTTTATTCCTTGAGGTTGTGCATTGTTTAGTACTCATATGAGTCCTTAAATATTGATTAGAACATTGGCAAAAGGAATTTAAGTGGTGGCTGAGATCTATGCAAGGAGAAGGCCTAAGGAGGAGATTAAGATAAGCTTGAGAAAACAAGGTAAAATGCTTACCTAATGGTGGTTTAAGATTAAGGAATGAGTTTTAGATAAATACCAATGTGGCTTAGAGCTTACATTGTGTATTGGGATATATAACCTAAGGAAAAAGAACTTAACAAGCTTATGAACTTGTGATTAAGGAGCTAATGAGAATGAGTTAGTAATATAAGTTTAAGGTGGATTTTAAGAGCATTATGACTACTATGAGATTGATGAGTGTATTTGCAGGTTGAAAGCTTATATATGTGGGAAATTCAGTGTTTAAGTTTAAGTCATTTAAGGGCCTAAGAGCCATGTCATTTAAGAGCCTTAGTGCTATGCAATTTAAGATTATTGCAATATATTGAGTTTTGTTGTGAATGAGTTGGTTTGGGTGATGAGATATGATGAGAAAGAACTTAAGGTGTGTGAAATGGTTAAATGAGGAAAAATAATGTGTTTGGGCATGCTATGATGCTAGAGGTGCTATGGCAAAATTTGAGTAGAAAATAAGTGTTTAGGCGATGGTGGTGAACTAATATGACCTAGGATTTACTAGGAGTCATTATGAAGAATTTGAGTGGAAATGAGTTAACTAAGGAGTTCTTGAGGATGAGAATGACCTAGAATGGTCTATGAGGAAGTTAGAGTTTAGATGGTGTATTGAACACACCAAAGTCATGGTATGAGGAGTGGTAAGACTTGTGCAAGAATCTGGATGGAAAGGTATATATGCTTTAGGTGATTTAGGTAAGAACTAGAGAGTAAAACAATGAGAGTTTTGAGAACCTTGTGTAAGGGTGATGATGCTAGTGGTGGACTAGTAGGTTTAGTTGAATGGTAAAGTGTGGACTTGGGTGATGGAAGTGCAAATGGTAGGAGGATATTGTAAGTCGTCAAGGAAAATGACTAGAAATGTATAAGCAAGCTTAAGAGTTTAAGAGTGATGAGTAACAAGTGAAAGAAGAGAAATTGTGCATGGACATGCAAGATAACCTTAGAAGGTTTAACAAGCAATGATGTTAAGGAGGAGTTATATGGGTAGAAAAGAACACTTTGGTTAGTTGAAGTTTTAGACAAATGTACAAGTTGGAAATGTAAGGAAGCATATGGCAATGTTAGGATGTTTGTAAGAATTTAGGAAATGTTTGAGAGGATCTTTGGAAGTTGTTTTGAGAGTTTGGTGGAAGTTATAAGGTAAGTTTAAGACTAAATGATGTTAGATGACATTATGAGGGTTTAGGAGAAGTTTGGTGATATTGGTTAAGTGTTTGAAGGCTTAGAAAGTGAGTGTTTTGCCTTGTCCGAACATCCGTCCGGACATGGACGTTCGGACAGGCCCTGTTGTGTGAGGATTTTCAGAGTCTCGACTTGTGTCCGACCTTGGGAAGTCCGGACACAAGTTCGGACGTGCCTGCTTCTACTTAGGATTTTCCTCGCCCATGTCCGAACTTCCGAAGTCCGGACACTGTTCGGACATGCGTCTGTTTTCAGCTTTGAGTCTCGACTTGCGTCCGAACTTGGGAAGTCCGGACACAAGTTCGGACATGCCACTGTTTTGGCCAAAACCTTGTTTAAGGATGGGAAATGATGAGGATAATTAGGTATTGATGTTATAAGGTTGTTTAAGACATGTTTGGTGGGTAACAAAGATAATTAAGTGGATGAATAAGTATAAGTGATGGAGATGCGATTCACTTAAGATTAAGTTTGTAAGATTAGGTTATAAGACTTAAGAAGTGTTAGGTTGGGATCATTAAGAGTTAAGTAAGGTAAGTAATTTAAGTAAGTTGAATTAAGTTAAGTTATTAACAACCTAAAACTGAATGAATGTTTTAGGACTTGGGAATTTGGACTCCGGAAGAGAGTAAGCAACCGAACGACCAACGGTGAACGGTACAGTTCTCTTGTGACCTGCTTGCTAACGAGGTGTCCCTCGGCTTGCGTGCTATTTGTTTTGTGCTCACTAACAAGATAAAGCATGCAACCGGAACATATTATATATATTGTATTGTGTGTGATGTTTGAAAACTAACACAACTACCGTGAGAACTTACTAACCAATGTTTAGTAAGGAATTGAGTGAGATTAAGGAACGCCCCTAATGAGGGACGATATGAACCGAAAGAGGTTAACCAACAAACATGGTCTTGAGACTATTGCTAACTGGAACTTGAGTGAGGAAACCCGGGACCGATCTCCGGTCATGCATGCTAAGGAAAAAGGGGGATGGTATCTGAATCATCCGCCCTCCGCTTAAGGACTTGTCTTCGGACTTGTAGCCTAGGGCCGGTTGCCGGCTCAGCTACGCTGGATTCCCGTCCAGGGTAGGTGGCATTAAGATGGTGCGGTGGGATCACCTAAATCCCAGTTGGACTTAGGCTACAACCATTCCCCTCCAGGAATGGTTTGTGATCTGAGAATAAGTTAAGATTAAGCTAAGTTACAATCATTCTCTTTTTAAAGGACGATTTGTATTATTAAGATTAAGATTAAGATAAGTTACAATCATTCCTTCTTAAAGGATGATTTGTATCGTTAAGATTAAGATTAAGTTAAGATTAAGATTAAGGTGAGGTTAAGATAAGTTGCAACCATTCCTTTTTAAAGGATGGTTTGTATTACTCATATTAAGGTAAGTTACATCCACTCCTTATTAAAGGATGGTTGTTTCTAAGATAAGATAAGACTAAGATTGAGGTGAGATAAGGATGGACTAAGATTAAGAGGGAACATTACTTAAGGAGTTAAATGACTAACTCTCTGATTAAGGAACGCATTTAAGTCGTTCATTGGGTGTGAACTTTGATTGTCATATTTGGATAGTTGTTTACAGCATTCATTATTATGTTGTGCATATAATCAACCTCCATGCTATCGACAATTAGTCGTCGTAGCCACGTTAGCTTGGGGGCCATGAGGGGATCGTACCAGCATTCGTGCTGACCCCCTTTGGGGGCTGTTTTTACTACACAGGTACATCAGGGAGCGGCCGACGCGAGAGTAAGAAGAGGATACAGCTGTTAAGGGTTTAGTGTGGCCTACGAGTTGTGCATGTACACTCGTATGGCAATTTGAGTTAGTAAGATGTATAGGATGTGAGGGGATTGTAAGAGGATATGTATATGGTTAAGATTTTTGTACTAATGTTCGGTATATTCTGTAGTCAGACCGTGGCAAGGTCCTGGATTGTAAAGAATTCCGCTGTGACATGTTTATATATATACTGTTAAGTTGCGAGACCACATTTGGAATGAGTTGGGGTGTTACAAAAAGTGGTATCAGAGCGTAGTTACGCTCTGAAGACAAGAAATACCGAACTTAGGAGAATGATGAGGCTGAGATTGAGTTACGGGTTAAGGGTTAAGAGATAGAGTGTGAGGTGCGTCAGCCAGGACTTCCCGGTGTTTATCGGATATCCATAGTACCTAGGCCCGCCCTCCACATCCCTAACCCTGAATATGTGGAACAAACGCCAGAGAGAAGAAAGCCTTCTCTTACTCGGGGAAACCCGATCTGGCAGTTAGCTAACAGTCAGCAATACGAGAAACAATTTATTGTACAACAGTTAAGGAGAACTGGGAGATTTTAAATGGAGCGCATCAACAGAGAAACAGGCGCTACCTATGGAATACTATCAATAAAGGAACGGTAATTACCGGCAACACGGGTCGACATGCTACGCAGTCGAAGTAACCCACAATACCACTGATAAGGAAAGCACTACAGGTGCAATAGATAAGGAAATTATAAGAGACATGAGTACCGGACAGCGGTCCGAGTGAGCATAACAGTGGGATAATACAAAGCATGAGGATTAAGACATAAGAAAATATTAAGGGGTTCCCTCAGAAAGAGGAACGCCCTATTAGATGACAGTACTGTCAAACAACAAGGAAACCGCCCGATGGTCGGTTATCCAAAATAAGAGATTATCGGAGGAGTCCCGAGGACTACCAAGTACATGGAAATTAGAAGGAAGTTTCACTTCCAATGTGCCTTGTACCAGTAACCCATCCTGCATGGCGCACTTGCCATAGCAAGTGCTACCACGGTTAAGCTACACGGAAAGCCATCATGGCGAGGTAACCGAACGCTACAGTCGTAGTACGCGTTAACATCGGAATGCAAATCCATAAGAACAGGAAAAAAAAAGGGGACCTTGGAAGGGCCTGACGGCCTAACCATGATGAGATGAACCGACATATCAGCCAGCAGGGAGCTGAGCTTAGACGAAATACTAAACCATATAAATACTAGCAACGGTATAACCCACTACAACAACAACCGACAGTACGGTAAGAACACCAACCTCAAACTCCACGAGGAAAACCTAAGAGATCACTCGGAAATGCGAGCAAAAACACTATATAAGCAATGATATCAAGGGATGTGTTGTAAGATGCCATTGAGACCGTTAAAACTTGCAGATAACAACATTCTTCAATGAAGATGTTGGAAAACCCGGAAATCAAGGGTAAAAGAAATAAACATAAGCTATAACCTACTAAGAATTAAAGTCGTACAACCCTGGAAAAGGAAAGCTCAGAGGACAACCCCCACAGAGTGGGCATAGTCGAGCCGAACAAACTGATGAATGACAGCTAGTACTGTTCGTCTAACTCATTAACACCCAAGTATGATTGATCATCAAAGGGTGGCGTAATCAACAGAGGTTGAACGAAGCGTTGAGATGGAAGTATAAGACGACAGGATGATATCCAACTTGGACACGTAAGACAAACGCCTAATACGGGCCTAACCATGACTATTAAAAGACAGAAGTCTAGTAGAATGACAGCATTGTCAAAGACATTAAGTAACCTCAGATCACCTGAACAACTTCCCTAGCAGGAAGCAGGATGCAGCAACTTATCATGTAACCCGATACTACATTTAGTATGTAAATTAACGGTGGATAGTGCTCAAAGAACCAGAATCTTGTAGGGATGACCTGCAGATGAGTAAGAGTACAAATGATGAACTGAGATATTAAGCATTAAGAGCCTACGAGCCAAGGATGTTAATCACATCAGAGCCCGAGGCGCAGTAAGTTATAAGAGAGCTTGTTTAAGCCACCAAGGGACTACAACTTGTAGATATGAACGGTTACCAAACCTATAACTTAGATTGGGAAGAACATTACCAATGAGAATATTGAGATAATGCTAAGGATAGGAGCGGAGAACGAACCATGCCTTTTAGGGTGGGGATACCACTCCTTGTTGTAAGGCCACGAGAGGGAATGAACCCCTAAAAAGGGCTTTCACCTATTAGAGATAAAATACACTTTATTTAGAAGATGGAAACTATGAACCTTGAGATTACTTTAGAACGTACCAGATACACTTGAGTAATAAGGGAGGTCGCACAGATAGGCCCCTTATCCAACACCCAGGATGTAAGAATTAGTAATGGTCAGAGATAAACATTGTGACTGCACATTGTGGCACGATAATTGATCGATGCTCAGAAGAGCCTGTGATTCAGTGGATAATTTCTTCAGTAACCAATTAAATCACATGGTAGATAACATCACTAAGGATGAGAGAAAGTGAAAGAAATTAGCTTACTTACGAATCTGAGATTGGAGCATAACATCTTCATATCTAGAGTCAACTATTTTACAACACGGTACGACAACCGCCTATGCCGGAATGAGAGAACTCCCAGTGTGTTTACACCAAGAAGGGATTGAGTATAAGGTAAGACATTAGAATAAATGAATAAGAGGTTGCACCATTGATGGGCAACATGGTAAGGGCCAACTACCATGGTAGTAGGGGTCGTCAGTATAATAGTTATATAAGTGGATTAAGTCATGGTGCGCGGAAGGCGACCATTGTGAATGAGCCGTCAAATATTGACACTGAGGCAATTAGATGTATGAGTTAAGACCAGCATAAGTAAGAAAATAAGATGGAAGACGAACTGAGCATTGATGCCAGTAGTCTGGACATGGTTTGGTAAGATTACACTGGAAGTGCTTTCCTAGTAGAATGAATATGAGAAACAAGATAAGAGGCTCTACGGAAAGAGACCTCAGATATTAAGTGACCGAATCAATACGGAATACAGGAAGGAGCTAGAGCATACCATACCCAAGAACACAGTAAATGGACTTCCCTTGATTGACTTCAAGAAGAACAATAAGTGTTATTTTGGAACGATGAAAGAGGAGATCGACAACAGAATACTTCATAATTAGCAATAGCTAAACGTGTGACGGACACTATGAGTTTACTAAAACGAGACGTGGGACGACTGCCCCCACAGGGGCTTGCAGGCCTGACACGCTCATTTATGAGTTAGTTGGGTAAGTAGTAATGTACCAGTAGGGTACCCCATGCATGTGAACGAGTGGTGTAAGGAACACGGGAAGTAGTCGACTCCGTACCACCGACAACGACGCAAGATCAGACAAGAGCAGCTACTACCAAAACAGTCGAAGAGAAGAATTCAGTCAAACAGCAACGCAGAGGAACCAGAGAACAAATAATTAAGGACTATGAAGTGCGAAGAGCACGGATTGTTAAGTACAAACATTGAACATGCCTAAGATGTATTATGTAAGACATTAAGACTGTAAAGCGCATTATGCATAAAACAGTAATTCAGACTAAGAGTCATCCTCAGACCAAAGGTCAGTTGGGGAGAACAATTTAGACATTCGAAGAAATACTAAGAGTATGAGCGTAAGATCTTCAAGGAGAATGGATAGACGAGTTACAACTCATTAAGGCCGTGTATATATAAAGATAACACGTGTCCATTGAGACAATTAGGCCTAAGATTATCAGAGTGGTGCAGCGGAAGCTAGCAGATCACTACCCTTGAGATTAGACCAAACTAAGTTAAGGAAACGGTATAAGTACCGTTAAGAATCCTCGATACAGAGACTAAGTCATTTCTGATCGAATTATAAATAAGATAGATGACGTGGAAGCTAGAATGCTTGGTGAGAATTAGACATCTTGAACTTATGTTCAAAGATGATGTAACGCTGATTACGTGGGCGTAATCCATTTTAAGGGGGGTAGAGCGAAAACCGCTTAGCGTATGTTTGTGTACTGAGTACATAAACTACGGTGTGCATAGCACAAAATAATTTGAGAATATGTTTTACATAAACATTCTGAGATAAATCATGGTTATTGCACACAGAAGATGTGAATACCATACATATTAAGTACCTATCTTGTTAACTCCGGTGTGAGTACAAGTTAAGAGAATTAAGGAAGAGGATTAAGGAGACTTAAGAAATAAGAATATATGAGGTATGAGTCAATATGAGACTATGGGAGATAAGAATAAGATAACATTATGAGATGCAATTTGATATGATTATGAGTTAGGATATGGTAATGCTATGTGGTATGAGACAGTGGAAGTTGGTATGAGACTGATATAGAATTTAGTAGGAATTTAAGTCTTGAGGTAATTACTAAGAGATGAATTGGGAATGCTTGATGGAATGAGTTCACACTTTGGAGATGTATTGATTATGATTAGAAGAACTAAAAAGATAGAAAATTGGACATGAGTGAATTATTTGGATGTTTGAAAATGACATGGGAGGTGGAACTTGATTTTCTAGGGATCAGGGGAAACCGAACACAAATTGGGGTGGAAGGGTAGTTCTACACTGATGCTGATCACATCAGGGTTGGATGATTCCTGAAACTCCCTACCAGTGGTCACAATTAAATCACACTAAGGATAGAGACCTTAGGATAAAATGAAATTGGAGTTGCTTGTATTTTTAATTAGAGGAATTATTCCTCACATGACCTCGTAAAAAGGATTACCTTTTTACTGAGTCTCGCCCATGGAGTCGAGGACGCACGAGCCTTTGTCTTCGGACCGGTGACATGGGGAGAGCAGCGTGTTTTGTATTCTGGCCCATGGTGACGAGGACGAATGAGCCATTGTCTACGGACCGGTGACATGGGAGAATACGTTGGAAGTTATGTGAATGTTTTAATCATCAAAAGGAACAAAAGGAATTTTGAGTGCTGCACATGCTTAAGCATGTTGTGTGATATTTAAGTATGAGAATATGGGGATCCAATGATCCAATGAGATTAAGTACACATAAGTATGATCTATATGATCTAAGGAATGAGGTAAGACATGCATTCTAATAAGAAAAGATGCATGGGAACTTTGGGGACAAAGTTCTTTTAAGGGGGGTAGATTGAAATACCCCAAACCTAAGTATGCTAAGTAAACATCAAATCATGATGTATTAAGGCTAAAATATGCCTTAGAAAGATTGGTAGATAATTTAAACCAAGGAAAACACAAGAAAGTGCCTTAAAGGCAATCAGGGCAAAAACGTGCTCTAAGCTTGGAGAGACTTGGGTGAGTACCCAAATATCATGATAAGACCTTAGTAATATCCTAATGGTCATTTTAAATCAATTAGCAAAGAAAACCAAGCTTGAAAACAAGTTAAAACACAAAATGTGCTTTAAGAAGTCTTAAAGCACATTTTTGAGAAATTGTCTTAGAATTGAGTTTTGAGTGGCTAAATGTCCATCATTACTCTTTAATCAACATGTGTACTAATTAGTATCACATTAGGAGGTCTAAATCAATGGGAAATCAAAAATTTCCCGATTATGTGCCTTGTTTAGTGAATAGTAACTATTTAGTGACTAGTTTAAGTTTTAATCAACATAAGTCAATTAATTGGTCAACAAAGACCATGTTAGCCTCATTTATTAGAGGGGGCCGGTTTTTATGTGGGGAGTCACCACATGAGTCATCAAATGAGAAAGGAAAAGAAGAGATAAGTAAAGAAGTTACTATTTGCTTTATTAAAGCAAATATCTTACCTTAGCCTATCTTTTCTTCATCTCTCTCTTCATTTCTCTTCTTCACACGATTTCTTCTTCTCTCTTTGCTCCAAACCGAGAGAGCTTCATTCATGGATGCTCCACCTTCAATCACTCACTAAGTGTTCATCTTTGCTCCAAATCAAAAACTAAACACATATTTCTCTTAGTTAGGCCAAGACCTATCTTTCTATCTTTTCAAATCTTTCAAAGCTCCATTTTGGTGCCAAGAGGAAACTCCATTGATGGAGGAAAATCAAGTTTGAATAGCTCATTAGCTTCTCCATTCTCTTAAGGTAAAGAAAATGTAAGAAAAACCATGTTTCCATCATTCCTTGTACATGGCCGAAAATTCCTTCTCATGGGGCTATGTTTTTATGCCTTGTTCTAGCTTGATTTATTCACCAAGGACTAGTGGAGGTCCTATTTCATTCAATGCCAAAGTCTACCTTGAGACTTCAAAGGTAATCATCCACTTTTATGCCTTAGAACACATTTCTAACCTAGGTTTTTATTCCTTGAGGTTAGTGCATTGTTTAGTACTCATATGAGTCCTTAAATATTGATTAGAACATTGGCAAAAGGAATTTAAGTGGTGGCCGAGATCTATGCAAGGAGAAGGCCTAAGGAGGAGATTAAGATAAGCTTGAGAAAACAAGGTAAAATGCTTACCTAATGGTGGTTTAAGATTAAGGAATGAGTTTTAGATAAATACCAATGTGGCTTAGAGCTTACATTGTGTATTGGGATATATAACCTAAGGAAAAAGAACTTAAACAAGCTTATGAACTTGTGATTAAGGAGCTAATGAGAATGAGTTAGTAATATAAGTTTAAGGTGGATTTTAAGAGCATTATGACTACTATGAGATTGATGAGTGTATTTGCAGGTTGAAAGCTTATATATGTGGGAAATTCAGTGTTTAAGTTTAAGTCATTTAAGGGCCTAAGAGCCATGTCATTTAAGAGCCTTAGTGCTATGCAATTTAAGATTATTGCAATATATTGAGTTTGTTGTGAATGAGTTGGTTTGGGTGATGAGATATGATGAGAAAGAACTTAAGGTGTGTGAAATGGTTAAATGAGGAAAATAATGTGTTTGGGCATGCTATGATGCTAGAGGTGCTATGGCAAAATTTGAGTAGAAAATAAGTGTTTAGGCGATGGTGGTGAACTAATATGACCTAGGATTTACTAGGAGTCATTATGAAGAATTTGAGTGGAAATGAGTTAACTAAGGAGTTCTTGAGGATGAGAATGACCTAGAATGGTCTATGAGGAAGTTAGAGTTTAGATGGGTGTATTGAACACACCAAAGTCATGGTATGAGGAGTGGTAAGACTTGTGCAAGAATCTGGATGGAAAGGTATAATGCTTTAAGGTGATTTAGGTAAGAACTAGAGAGTAAAACAATGAGAGTTTTGAGAACCTTGTGTAAGGGTGATGATGCTAGTGGTGGACTAGTAAGGTTTAGTTGAATGGTAAAGTGTGGACTTGGGTGATGGAAGTGCAAATGGTAGGAGGATATTGTAAGTCGTCAAGGAAAATGACTAGAAATGTATAAGCAAGCTTAAGAGTTTAAGAGTGATGAGTAACAAGTGAAAAGAAGAGAAATTGTGCATGGACATGCAAGATAACCTTGGAAGGTTTAACAAGCAATGATGTTAAGGAGGAGTTATATGGGTAGAAAAGAAACACTTTGGTTAGTTGAAGTTTTAGACAAAATGTACAAGTTGGAAATGTAAGGAAGCATATGGCAAGTGTTAGGAATGTTTGTAAGAATTTAGGAAATGTTTGAGAGGATCTTTGGAAGTTGTTTTGGAGAGTTTGGTGGAAGTTATAAGGTGAGTTTAAGTGCCTAAATGATGTTAGATGACATTATGAGGGTTTAGGAGAAGTTTGGTGAATATTGGTTAAGTGTTTGAAGGCTTAGAAAGTGAGTGTTTTGCCTTGTCCGAACATCCGTCCGGACATGGACGTTCGGACAGGCCCTGTTGTGTGAGAATTTTCAGAGTCTCGACTTGTGTCCGACCTTGGGAAGTCCGGACACAAGTTCGGACGTGCCTGCTTCTACTTAGGATTTTCCTCGACCCATGTCCGAACTTCCGAAGTCCGGACACATGTTCGGACATGCGTCTGTTTTCAGCTTTGAGTCTCGACTTGCGTCCGAACTTGGGAAGTCCGGACACAAGTTCGGACATGCCACTGTTTTGGCCAAAAACCTTGTTTAAGGATGGGAAATGATGAGGATAATTAGGTATTGATGTTATAAGGTTGTTTAAGACATGTTTGGTGGGTAACAAAGATAATTAAGTGGATGAATAAGTATAAGTGATGAGGAGATGCGATTCACTTAAGATTAAGTTTGTAAGATTAGGTTATAAGACTTAAGAAGTGTTAGGTTGGGATCATTAAGAGTTAAGTAAGGTAAGTAATTTAAGTAAGTTGAATTAAGTTAAGTTATTAACAACCTAAAACTGAATGAATGTTTTAGGACTTGGGAATTTGGACTCCGGAAGAGAGTAAGCAACCGAACGACCAACGGTGAACGGTACAGTTCTCTTGTGACCTGCTTGCTAACGAGGTGTCCCTCGGCTTGCGTGCTATTTGTTTTGTGTGCTCACTAACAAGATAAAGCATGCAACCGGAACATATTATATATATATTGTATTGTTGTGTGATGTTTGAAAACTAACACAACATACCGTGAGAACTTACTAACCAATGTTTAGTAAGGAATTGAGTGAGATTAAGGAACGCCCCTAATGAGGGACGATATGAACCGAAAGAGGTTAACCAACAAACATGGTCTTGAGACTATTGCTAACTGGAACTTGAGTGAGGAAACCCGGGACCGATCTCCGGTCATGCATGCTAAGGAAAAAGGGGGATGGTATCTGAATCAGATCCGCCCTCCGCTTAAGGACTTGTCTTCGGACTTGTAGCCTAGGGCCGGTTGCCGGCTCAGCTACGCTGGATTCCCATCCAGGGTAGGTGGCATTAAGATGGTGCGGTGGGATCACCTAAATCCCAGGTTTAGACTTAGGCTACAACCATTCCCCTCCAGGAATGGTTTGTATTCTGAGAATAAGTTAAGATTAAGCTAAGTTACAATCATTCCTTTTTAAAGGACGATTTGTATTATTAAGATTAAGATTAAGATAAGTTACAATCTCTTCTTAAAGGATGATTTGTATCGTTAAGATTAAGATTAAGTTAAGATTAAGATTAAGGTGAGGTTAAGATAAGTTGCAACCATTCCTTTTTAAAGGATGGTTTGTATTACTCATATTAAGGTAAGTTACATCCACTCCTTATTAAAGGATGGTTGTTTCTAAGATAAGATAAGACTAAGATTGAGGTGAGATAAGGATGGACTAAGATTAAGAGGGAACATTACTTAAGGAGTTAAATGACTAACTCTCTGATTAAGGGAACGCATTTAAGTCGTTCATTGGGTGTGAACTTTGATTGTTCATATTTGGATAGTTGTTTACAGCATTCATTATTATGTTGTGCATATAATCAACCTCCATGCTATCGACAATTAGTCGTCGTAGCCACGTTAGCTTGGGGGCCATGAGGGGATCGTACCAGCATTCGTGCTGACCCCCTTTGGGGGCTGTTTTTACTACACAGGTACATCAGGGAGCGGCCGACGCGAGAGTAAGAAGAGGATACAGCTGTTAAGGGTTTAGTGTGGCCTACGAGTTGTGCATGTACACTCGTATGGCAATTGAGTTAGTAAGATGTATAGGATGTGAGGGGATTGTAAGAGGATATGATATGGTTAAGATTTTTGTACTAATGTTCGGTATATTCTGTAGTCAGACCGTGGCAAGGTCCTGGATTGTAAAGAATTCCGCTGTGACATGTTTATATATATACTGTTAAGTTGCGAGACCACATTTGGAATGAGTTGGGGTGTTACAATTAAGAATTAATGGAAGCTTAATAACCATTAAAAATAAAGAAACGAGAAAAATCCGAAAAACGGGCCCGGTAAGTGAATAGTGCCAAACCGGGTAAATTAACGAGCGTTTTCTGTAAAAATCGAAAACGCTCTCAGCCTATATTAATTAAGTGGGCCGATTTTTAGAGCATGAATTAGCTCTCTCACACTATATTCTAGCTAATTAAGTGGTGAGTCATAAAGCAAATAGTTAGAAAGTGAAAAAGTAAATAACTTACTTTCCTTCCTTCTCTCTCCTACTCTTTTCCTTTCTTCCATCGTGAGCTGCCTTCTCCTCCCTTCCTCTGGCGATTTGAGCTGCACCAAAGAGCTTCCATGGCTGCTCCTCTTCCCTTGCTTCCTTAAGCCACATAAATGCTCCAAATCAAAAACAAAACACATATTTGTGTTCCTCTCATCAAGCTCCACACTTCCCTCTTTTCAAAATTTGAAAAGGATGAATTTCATTTTGATGGGTGTTGGCCATTTGAGGAGAAAAGCACATAATCTTGAAGGTTGAAGCTTCCTCTTCCTAACAAGGTAAAAATATCCAAAGAAGAACATATTTTTCCCCACCTCCTTGTGTTGGCCGATTTTGGCATATATTAATGTTTTGTTTCTCCTTGTTTTGAGCTATCCTCCAAGTCTCCAATGGTGGGTTGGAGCTCCTTCTTTGATTCTTGGCAAATCAATTCTAGGGTTTCCAAAGGTAATGTTCAAATTTAATGCTTTGAACCCTCCTCTTGAATTCATGAGTTGTTTTCATAGTTAGGAGAACTAATGAGTACTCCTTATATCCATTGGTATATTGGTCTAGAGAATTGGGCTAGTGATTGGCCATGACCGATTTTGGATGAAGAGAAGAGGAGAAGAATGTCTAAAAGAAACTTAAGGGAAATTAAGGTAAGAAACCAACCCTAATGTGTATTCTATATGTATTAGAATTTGGGAAGGGTAATTAAAATGAATGAACCCCACTTGAGTTGTGGTGATAAGGTGCTTGCTTAGAAATAATGCAAGTGAGAAAGCCTTTGTGAGTTAATGCTTGTTTTGGGAGCTATGTATATGATGAATTATGCTTTATGGTGCTTAATGAGTTTTGCTTGATTAATGAGGAAAATATTGAGTGCTGATAGAACCCTTGTGGTTTGGCTAGTTTTAGGATGATTTAAATGGTGGTATGAGTTTTGGGAAATGTTAGAGAAGTAGCCAAGTTATGGCAAAATTTGTGTAGAAACCTAAGTGGTTTAAAGTGATGTTTTGTGTGGAGAATAACCTAGGGTTAGCTAGGTGTGGTTGGAGTTTGAATTGGGTAAATGATCACCCAAGAATATGAGAGGATGATTGTGGTGAGATGTGCAAAAATCTGTAGCAAAGAGGTTGTGTAAGTGCCTTAGGAGTTTTTAGAAAACAAAGGAGATTTAAGGCTTTAAGAGTGAGTTTTGGAACTTGGTATGAGTTGTGCATTATCTTGGAAGATTTGGAATGGTTAAATGAAGAGAGAACAATAATGCAAGTGTCAAGAGAGGTTAGAAAATGCACAAGTGTGCATTAGTGCAAAAGGGAGAATGAAATGTGTGAATTTGAGCAAGAATTTGTGTAAGGGTTTAACCCATGATTTGAAGAGGTTTAGAGCATGTTTTAAGGTGATTAATCATGTAGGAATCTTGTGGAAAGATTAGGGAATGATTAGGGGTGGATCAAGCATTGAATTGGAGTTGAAAAATAATGTATGTTGCAGGTTTTAGCAGGGTCCGGGACCTAGTCCATGGACAAGGACCCGGACCACCCCCTTTTTATGCCGAGAGCACACCCCTTGCTTTGGTCCGGGACTATACTCCAGGACAAGGTCCCGGACCATGTGTAATTTTCACCCGAGAGCTATGTTTGCAATTGGTCCGGGACTTAGGGTAAGGACCAAGTCCCGGACCACCCCCAGAATCATGCCGTGAGTGTTTTAAAGGTTGTAAATGATGGGGGTTTGAGTGTTAATGATGTTATAAGATGTTAAGGCCTTGTTTGGTGACATGTAAAGGCCCTAGGAAGTGTAAGAAAGTGTTAGAAGTGATTGAGAAGTGAGAACTCAAATTAACAAAAGTAAAACCGAGATAACGGGATAACGGGGTAAGTACGGGAGTAGCATTTAATAATGTACCGTATGAGCTTAGTATTAATAATAATGTTTGAAACATTATCAGAGAATCGTGCGTGACCTGAGCATGGTGAGATGACACGGTAAAGTAAAAACCCCGGTGAAAGGTATGATTTTCTCATGCCCCGTATGCTAACCGAGTTACTCTGATTTGTGTGTTTGTGTGCCGGCTTAATCAAGATTAAAGCATGAAAATAATCCCTTGTTTGATTATGCATGCATTGTTGTATGTTGAATGAGCTAACATACTTGTATGCCGGCGTGGTCTAACTTAGTGCATAGACCGACTCTTAGTGAGTACTGATTGACTAGAAACCCGTTGAACGGGTAGTCACATAACCAATGGTATTATGCAAACACACACAAGCTATCGATTAAAGTATAACGATAACGCAAACATATGAACTCCCTAGAACGTGAGGAGATGTGCGGGTTGAGTAAATACCCGATAACGGTTAGTAAACCTTATTGAAACAATCCACGGAATAAATATGAGTGGAGGGATAAACGAACCTCCATCGAGAGGATCGAAGAAGTTAGTCCAATAATGTAACATATAAGAAAGGTAAAAGGGACCTAAGAGACTATGTGACTCCCTTGAGATACGGTCGACCTCTTATATGAGGAATTTTACCCGGTATAAGAAAATATCCTAATGTATAATCATATGATTGTGAGGGTAACCCTTAAACCTAAGATTACCCGAAATTAAGTAAGGTTCCCAAGGTCATTAGAAACATCGAGAATGATGCTTCTAGACTAATATACATGATATTATTATAACTCCGAGAGAGGAGTGTACGGGAACGAGAGTAGTCCGAGAGTAGTCGGACCTAAGTAAAAGAGATAGGAACTAAGAGAGAGTTCCGTGAGCTAGTTGAACCTTCCCACCATGCTAGACCCAGAGTAGGGTCGAAACCGGGGAAGTAAGACTATGCTAGAGAGCCATGAGTTTTGGCTTAAGTATGTAATAAGAGTAACAAGCGTGACGTAGGAGACCTGTAGTGTCTCGAGAATCTACAAGAACTTGAGTATGAATAACCCAAGAGTGTGGGTGAGATAATGAGTACAAATAACCCGAGAGAAAGGGGTGAGTATATGTACGAGTAACCCAAGAGAATGGGTAAGTATAAGAATGAGTAGCCCAAGAGAATGGGTGTGTATACGAATAAGTAACCCGAGAGAGCGGGTGAGGTATTGAATAAGTAAAAAGGCATAGTGAGGAACAACCCTCAATGCCTAAGAGTAACCAGTTACCACTAACAACATTGTTATGTTAGTTAGGAATCGTGTTCCGTGACTGGATGTAGATTCCTTGTGTGATATACATATATATTGTATTGCCATGATGCATGTTGATTTAAAATGAACTCCATGTATATCCGACCCAAAGTAGTCGGCGTACCGCGGTTAGCACGCGGTATATGCGAATTTCATGCGCAGCGTAAGCTGACCCCCTAGGGGGAACGTTTTTAGTGTGCAGGTACTTGAAGCTGACCACCGTTCGAGAGAGTAGGACGGGGACAGTTATGAAGCGTGGGTAGTTAGATCGTAATTACTTATGCATTTAAATGAGGTGTAAGTCCGAGTATGTTATCGACATCTGTATATTGTAGACTCGGTATAGTAAAGAAGTGAAAAGAGTATTGTATTTGTATGAAGTACTCGGTTGATCCAGTCCATCAGACCGTTACTGTATGTGAGATAGGCCTGGTTAGCCATATGGGTGGCTAACGGCGTTGTTTCACCCCTCGTTGTTGTTAGAGTTCCGCTGCGTGAGTAAGAGTAATTGGTGTCAAATTAAGAGGTAATGACGAGATTAACGGTTGGGGTGTTACAAGAAGGGTTAGGAGTCGTGCCTTACTGGAATCCTCACTTCCCAATTCTACCCCAATTCCCCAGTTTTAAGGGCACCTATATTCTAACTATTT
Source organism: Limonium bicolor (assembly GCA_023374045.1). Classification (NCBI taxonomy): domain Eukaryota; kingdom Viridiplantae; phylum Streptophyta; class Magnoliopsida; order Caryophyllales; family Plumbaginaceae; genus Limonium; species Limonium bicolor. Next base: position 81,835,115 of record CM041776.1, on the reverse strand, counting down.
CACTCGGCTTGTTTTCTCGGGTTCAGAGCATAACTACGCTCTGATACCACTTTCTGTAAGCCCCTACTTATCATAAATGCAGCGGAAATAAAATACTAAGGCGATTACAGATCATTGGGTTCCAAACACCGGCCCAAACCTCACCAATTACAACTTGACATTACAAATGCTACGGTCTGAACTCGAGAAAACATAACATAAAAGTAATAATAACAAAATACAATAGCTCTCCAAAAAATTCATAATTCCCATCCCATACATCACCTCTTCGTGGCCACCTGTATAACAATTCGTACCTGCAAGATGAAACCAAGCAGCCCACCCTGGGAGGGGTGAGTCAGTTCCCTGGAATGGAACTGGTACAACTCTCCAAAGCAAAGTTTAAAAACATAACTCTTAAAAATAAACCATAAGATGAAGCCAAACACTTAGAACAAAAGCAGAAGAACAAGGCACACCAAAACACCAAGTCAAAGATAACAAGTCAAGGATAGAGATAAATAACATGAAGGTAAAGTGAGCCAACATAAAAGAAACCACGCCAGAAGTTAGTGAACATCCATTGTTTAAGTAAGATTCAGTTCCAATTAGGATTAGAAAGACCCAAGTAGTCACAAAGACTAGGAATGAAAGAAGATATCCAAGAACCCATAACTCAAGAGTGGAATTAACCCAATTGGGAGAGATGGCCCCCACCGCCAGTCAGTTGTCACAAGGACGAGGTAAACAGACCTCCGCTGTCAGTTGTCCATATGGACAAGGTATAGCAGACCTCCGCTGCCACCGACCCGTTCTCGGTCATCGGTGAAAAGTGAGTGCACCACTTATTAGAAATAATCCATACCCAATACCAGATTGACATTTCCCATATTCCCACTAGACTATTAACTATACAACGGCAATACCAAAACACTCAGTCCTACAGAGTGTAGAGGCGTAAACCCTCAACAGTCAATATCTAATGAGATAACCAGATAAAAGGAACCAATGATCATGTGAGTTGTACATCCAAGGCTCAGTTAGTCACATCAAGCTGAGTTAGTCACACAAACTATTTCCTTTCAAGATTCATTCAAACTCATTTAGCGTTTCTCAAAACATTCCATAAAATTTGTCACCAAAAGTATCTGAGTACGAGAAATCGTACAAAACATTCCATCAAGTCCATAACACATCAAGCTGAGTACGAGAAATCGTACCTGGTAATCGCTGTAGCTGTTCTAGTCGACTTGTGCAAATAATCAACAATACTCTGAGGAATATTAAAGGTAGTCTAACATCAATAACTTGTAACCTAAGTTAAACTTAAATAAATTCCTCACTCTTATCTCTAAGTCTCAATTGTCTTTTAAGCCCTCACTTAAATGTTATGTATACCCTTTGACTTATATTAGAATGTTGTATAACCCAAGGTATTTATTTACTTTATCATTAACTATATAATAAAGCACTTTAAGATAACCTTTTATTTATCCTTGCTTACATTTAATTTCCCAAATGTTTTATTTTTACACACATTCCCGCTATACACTATGTATAATCCTTTTATACTAATTTTAATAAACTTACGTCTTAAAATACATTTTTCATATTGTTTACAAAACCTAAGGTTTCAAAGGAATAACTTAATAAATTAATCTCCTTAAGTTTAATAATCTTAAGTTAATACCGCCTCATATAATATTCTTTTATTAGTATTATGTAGAGGTTTAGTTTATCTCATTAATTCCTTCATATTATATTTTCTATAAGGCATTTTATTTCTTTTATTTATGTAGTTTTTTTTATGTGTATATATATTAGGATTTATTCAAGACATTCCTTGTGTAGTTTTATTGCACTTAATTATTTATACTAACTTTTACACATAGCTACACATATGGTTATAAAATAAAGTATTTCCCTTAGTTTTCGTTAAACATATTAGCTTCCATATTATAAATAAAATGTAGTTTAGTTAAATTCCTTGATTTAATATAAGTTTCTATTTATTTCTCTCATATAAATAATATATAAATATATGTAACAATTTTTACTTCACTTAAAGTTAATACCCAAAATATTTATAACATACTGTATTAAATGTTAATTAGTCTTATTATATTTTCCCCAACCTATAAAGTTCATTAATCAACTATACTTTAATTTTTGATTACATTAAAAACCATATATTATAAGTTATTCTTATGAAAAACTCATAAACACAATTTTTAAACCCATTTACAATTGTCCAAAAATCCCCAAATTAAATATATAGTAACTATAACATTTTAGACATATTATAAAATTTTTATTTCATAACAATATCTTTTTAACTTATCCAAATAATTCCATAATACTCATAACTTAAAAAAATTATAACTTACATTGAAAAACTCAAAACCCATATTAATTTACATCATAATAAACTAGATTTTATAAGGAATCTATGGTTAAAATTTCAAGTCAAAATACATTCGGGAAGATATTTAAATTAACCCAACAAGTTAAGACTATTTACTGAAATTTATAAAACTTAATATACTCTTATATTCCCACGATCTAATCTGGGCCGTCCGTTCCTTTAAACTGCGATCGGACGGTCCCTGTGTCTCTAGTTCATCATCGAACTCACTCACCCATTCGAGTACTAAATCCCGATTTTCTCCTAATCTACAGAATGAAATCGAGTGATTCTTGTTCCTATCGATTCGAAATCAAATTACGGTTCTAATGGTACCAATTTCCCCAATTTTCATGCAGAATTGAACCGATCCGAAAACTGAGTTCGAAGTTAGGGTTCATAGTTGAGTTCGAACTTAATTTTGACAAATTCTCCCTTTGTAATGCATAATAGACTAAATTGGTATGTGGGTTTGATCGATGATGATATTTCGAATGGAAACCATGGAGAAATTTGATCGGAAACTCACCGGAATTGCATTAACGGGGTGAATCAAAATCGGGAATTCTGGAAATCGGTATTTTATGTGCGGTTCAGGTATGCCTCTTCTCGAATCAACTCGCACCAATGAGATTTGATTTGATTCATGGAACCTATCACAATCGAAACTAGACATGTAACCCTAGATGTTAGTGGAAGAATCATTGAATTTGAAGAACTAGGGAAAAAGTTACAGATCTCACAAGATCCGTGTTTACCTAGTTGGTTTCGGGATGAACTGGGCAGATTTCCGACCGTGATCGAGTAGGCTACTTTAGACAGATTTATCTCCCAAACCAGTGCGAATCAGCCTTGGCCATCAACATGAAAGTTGTAGAGGGATTAGAGATCTTCAAAACAAGCTAAAGAACACGAAATTTGGTTGAGAAATGAAGAAGTTATGGCGTGACGAAGTTTACCCGATTTCAGGAAAAACTGCAGTTCTGGGTTACGAACTCGCGAGGAGGTAACTTTGGATCAACTTTCCGATCATTGTAGAAGGAGTTAGATGGTGTGTGAGTAATGGTTGGAAAGAGGAAGAGAGGAGATGGAGAATCGAATGAAACAAACGGCATACCAAATGGTGGAGTAGGGAAAAAGATATAGGTGTCTAAAGATCGCCTGTTGACATGCCAAAACCGCTGGAAACTCAACTGATTGAGTGACTCGGTGCTGACTGGGCGCGACACGTGTCCTGGACACGTCAGCATCCTTCAAAATTTTGGCTCTAAACTTCAATTTATCATAACTTTGGCTAGGATGTTCCGTTTTTAACGTTCTTTTTATCGATCTTCATGGTTTTTCATAACCTATTTATTGGTATAGGTTTCATGGCCTGGTTTGACCATTCTCAAAAAGTCAACTCTAGCAAGGCTTAATAAGCTTTAAGGTTTCTAGAATTTTATATTGACTTTTATGTTTCAAAACAATGTTCCAACACTTCCTAAAATCTTTATAGTATATTTGGAGTGTTTAGAAATTTTCCCAAGATTTATTGACTTATAAATCTTATTATTAAATTCATAATACTATATAATAATGTAATAATTAGGGTTAAATAGAGAGAAAACCCCTAAATAAATTTCACAATTCCATATAATAATTTAATATTCATAATTCCATACCATAATTTAATATTAATAGTATTATTTATGGTTTAATAAAAGAAATCCCCTAAATTAATTTAAATTAATTTAGGGGTATTTCAGTATATCCCCCTTAACAGAAACTTCGCCTCGAAGTTTAAAAATCAACTAATAAGCACTCACACCACTTCGGGTGTGCTAAAACAATAATAATTCCAACGAAATTCCATACCAATCCAATCCTTTATTTCCATCCATTCCCATTCCACATTCCACTCGAGATTACTCAAACTCAAACTGAACCAAGATATACCGAGATATTTCATGATAAAAATAAAAAGTCACATGCGGTGTCATAATGTAAAAACCAAGTACACACATACACCTCTTACTCTGCTAATCACGCAACAGGGCATAATCTGGATGAGGTAGCGAAGAAGGATTATGCTCTACCCCCCTTAAAAGAGAACTTCGTCCCGAAGTTTAAGATTTATCTTCCAACTACTCACACCCGCTTCCGGTGTGTGGGTAAACTAAATATCAAGTTGTGCTACAAGCTTTAAAATGTATACCAAACAATCAACCACTCAAGGGTATTCATCCAATAATAATTCCCAAACATTTGTTTTCGTTATCAAACACTACATTCAAAGAATTCAGCACCTTATTATCAAGCTTTGTTGTAAATTTTATGGCACTGTTGAATTTATCTATGATCGATATTTATTTGTACCCCCTGATTGTTATGTATTTGTATTTTCTTGATTATTATAAAATTTTATTTTATGATCCTTACCTATTCATTTTATGACCAGTACGAATGATATGTCCATTATATGTTCATTTTATATTGTATGTTTATTTTATGAAGATGTCGTACCCCCCTTAAAATAGGGTACGACCCATATCCGTCTCGTAATAAAGAAGTGGAATTTAAACTCACTTTTAAGGAGCACTATATTTTACATCTCCTATGGAGATTCCTCCTTCAAGGATGCAGTTCATTTTTGATGCACAATATCACTCGTTGTTATTCTAGCTTGATTATAATTAAATCTTTTAGTGTCCCAACATGCTTTCCTAACTCATTTTGCCTCTCTTACGGTCATTGGCAAGAACAACGTTTAGAATTCATCATTCATATAGTAGGTTAAATTTTGAGAACGGAACATAGGTTATACTTAGATATTACTATAATAACATTTTAGTTCACTCTTTCTTTATTTAAGTATTGGCTGTAGTAGGTATCAAAATCTTAATCATGTGATTATTAATTCATAAAAGAAAAATCCCATTATAATGTAATGTAATTATTTAAATGCCATCTTTACTACAACATTTCTCTAGAAGCATTTTATAACCTAAAATTTCTTAATTGTCATGGCTTAAAAATTCATGAACTTATTTAAAATAGTATCATACTATATATTAAAACTTTTTTTTTTAATGCAATTAAATCTTTCATGAAACCTTGTACCGAATTTATAACCTAAAATATGTAAATGTGCCATTTATGTTATTTTCACATATCAATATATTAACAAGCTATAAATCAGGTGTAACATGTTTGAGTAGTTTAAATAATATTTTAGATCATATAATAAGTCTAGATAGTCTTTCAAAATTATATTCAAAGCTTTATTAGCCAACCATACATTAAAATTTGTATTATATTCCTTTATAAAAATACACCTTCTGTGACTTCTAAAATTTTGCATATGTATAATGTTAAACTTCCAAATAAACATGAGAATTTCCAATAATTAAGTAACTCTCATTTTTTTTTAGATGCTCATTACTCCAAGTATTTAAGAATCAATGATATTTAGTTTTGTATTACTCTTCCCTTCACTCAATCTTTAAGTTACTTCCTTTAATATATATATTTTTTTTATAATAAGGGGTAGATGTTGTACCTTGGAGTACCCAAATTTAAATCCCCTTCCTCCATGTATAGGTATTTTTCACCAAATATTTAACTCAATAAACCCTTTACATGTATGAATTTTAATACTGAATCTTAAGATACAAATTTTGAATTGTTCATTGTGGCTAGTAATGAAATATGCCTAGCTCAAGATTTCATGATGGTAACGTCTTACCACCAATCCTCCTCAAGTTCAACACAATCCATCACTTGCGTAGAAGATTATTTACGGTTAGATGACAAGGCTTGTCTAGCCCCTAGACTTCCAGAAGTGAGTGTGCACCCCCACTACTTTCAGCCTAGGAGTTCGTCGCACCAGGCACTTCCCGTAGGGTGTTAGGTTTATGTATTTTCTTTCTGAAGTTAACATAGAGTTTTAGTGTGGATTACAGGTTTGGATGTTGATCTTTTCTGATGAGTTACTAGTTCTTGTTAGTTTAATAATTTTCTAGACTTAAGATTTATCTTAAACATTATCTTTAGGTAATAATTTGTACCAAGTAGTTCTTGAGATTTATTTCAAGCTTTAAAGGAGTTGAAGTATATATCACTTAGTTATTCAAAGCTCCACTTGTATACTATTTTCAACCAAAAGTATTCCTTAAAATTCTGGGAACATGTGTTCAGGCTTTTAAAGCATTGCTTTCTTAGCCATGTATTTTCCATACGTATGCTTTTGAAAGTAGTGCAATGTATGATTTATTCCAATCCAAGATCTTATCATACCCAATTGATAATGTTCCAGACATCTTATTATTATTATTATTTCCTATAGTTTAATGGTCAACGGTATGACAACACACTATTCCTAACAGACATTCATAAAAAAAAGTGTATAAAGAAATCATTCACTAATCCAAGAAGGGTTCGGAGTTGTGCCTTACTGGAATCCTCACTTCCCAATTCTACCCCAATTCCCTAGTTTTAAGGGCACCTATATTCTAACTATTTCACCCGGCTTGTTTTCTCGGGTTCAGAGCGTAACTACGCTCTGATACCACTTTCTGTAATGCCCCTACTTATCATAAATGCAGCGGAAATAAAATACTAAGGCGATTACAGATCATTGGGTTCCAAACACCCAGCCCAAACCTCACCAATTACAACTTATGACATTACAAATGCTACGGTCTGAACTCGAGAAAACATAACATAAAAGTAATAATAACAAAATACAATAGCTCCAAAAATTCTAATTCCCATCCCATACACTCTCTCTTCGTGGCCACCTGTATAACAATTCGTACCTGCAAGATGAAACCAAGCAGCCCACCCGGGAGGGGTGAGTCAGTTCCCTGGAATGGAACTGGTACAACTCTCCAAAGCAAAGTTTAAAAACATAACTCTTAAAAATAACCATAAGATGAAGCCAACACTTAGAACAAAAGCAGAAGAACAAGGCACACCAAAACACCAAGTCAAAGATAACAAGTCAAGGATAGAGATAAATAACATGAAGGTAAAGTGAGCCAACATAAAAGAAACCACGCCAGAAGTTAGTGAACATCCATTGTTTAAGTAAGATTCAGTTCCAATTAGGATTAGAAAGACCCAAGTAGTCACAAAGACTAGGAATGAAAGAAGATATCCAAGAACCCATAACTCAAGAGTGGAAAACCCAATTGGGAGAGATGACCCCCACCGCCAGTCAGTTGTCACAAGGACGAGGTAAACAGACCTCCGCTGTCAGTTGTCCATATGGACGAGGTATAGCAGACCTCCGCTGCCACCGACCCGTTCTCGGTCATCGGTGAAAAGTGAGTGCACCACTTATTAGAAATAATCCATACCCAATACCAAGATTGACATTTCCCATATTCCCACTAGACTATTAACTGTACAACTGCAATACCAAAACACTCAGTCCTACAGAGTGTAGAGGCGTAAACCCTCAACAGTCAATATCTAATGAGATAACCAGATAAAAGGAACCAATGATCATGTGAGTTGTACATCCAAGGTTCAGTTAGTCACATCAAGCTGAGTTAGTCACACAAACTATTTCCTTTCAAGATTCATTCAAACTCATTTAGCGTTTCTCAAAACATTCCATAAAATTTGTCACCAAAAGTATCTGAGTACGAGAAATCGTACAAAACATTCCATCAAGTCCATAACACATCAAGCTGAGTACGAGAAATCGTACCTGGTAATCGTTGTAGCTGTTCTAGTCGACTTGTGCAAATAATCAACAATACTCTGGGGAATATTAAAGGTAGTCTAACATCAATAACTTGTAACCTAAGTTAAACTTAAATAAATTCCTCACTCTTATCTCTAAGTCTCAATTGTCTTTTAAGCCCTCACTTAAATGTTATGTATACCCTTTGACTTATATTAGAATGTTGTATAACCCAAGGTATATTATTTACTTTATCATTAACTATATAATAAAGCACTTTAAGATAACCTTTTATTTATCCTTGCTTACATTTAATTTCCCAAATGTTTTATTTTTACACACATTCCCGCTATAGACTATATATAATCCTTTTATACTAAATTTTAATAAACTTATGTCTTAAAATACATTTTTCATATTGTTTACAAAACCTAAGGTTTCAAAGGAATAACTTAATAAATTAATCTCCTTAAGTTTAATAATCTTAAGTTAATACCGCCTCATATAATATTCTTTTATTAGTATTATGTAGAGGTTTAGTTTATCTCATTAATTCCTTCATATTATATTTTCTATAAGGCATTTTATTTCTTTTATTTATGTAGTTTTTTTTATGTGTATATATATTAGGATTTATTCAAGACATTCCTTGTGTAGTTTTATTGCACTTAATTATTTATACTAACTTTTACACATAGCTACATCCAATATATGGTTTATAAAATAAAGTATTTCCCTTAGTTTTCGTTAAAAATATTAGCTTCCATATTATAAATAAAATGTAGTTTAGTTAAATTCCTTGATTTAATATAAGTTTCTATTTATTTCTCTCATATAAATATATATATAAATATATGTAACAATTTTTACTTCACTTAAAGTTAATACCCAAAATATTTATAAACATACTGTATTAAATGTTAATTAGTCTTATTATATTTTCCCCAACCTATAAAGTTCATTAATCAACTATACTTTAATTTTTGATTACATTAAAAACCATATATTATAAGTTATTCTTATGAAAAACTCATAAACACAATTTTTAAACCCATTTACAATTGTCCAAAAATCCCCAAATTAAATATATAGTAACTATAACATTTTAGACATATTATAAAATTTTTATTTCATAACAATATCTTTTTAAATTATCCAAATAATTCCATAATACTCATAACTTAAAAAAATTATAACTTACATTTAAAAACTCAAAACCCATATTAATTTACATCATAATAAACTAGATTTTATAAGGAATCTATGGTTAAAATTTCAAGTCAAAATACATTCGGGAAGATATTTAAATTAACCCAACAAGTTAAGACTATTTACTGAAATTTATAAAACTTAATATACTCTTATATTCCCACGATCTAATCTGGGCCGTCCGTTCCTTTAAACTGCGATCGGACGGTCCCTGTGTCTCCAGTTCATCATCAAACTCACTCACCCATTCGAGTACTAAATCCCGATTTTCTCCTAATCTACAGAACGAAATCGAGTGATTCTTGTTCCTATCGATTCGAAATCAAATTACGGTTCTAATGGTACCAATTTCCCCAATTTTCATGCAGAATTGAACCGATTCGAAAACTGAGTTCGAAGTTAGGGTTCATAGTTGAGTTCGAACTTAATTTTGACAAATTCTCCCTTTGTAATGCATAATAGACTAAATTGGTATGTGGGTTTGATCGATGATGATATTTCGAATGGAAACCATGGACAAATTTGATCGGAAACTCACCGGAATTGCATTAACGGGGTGAATCAAAATCGGGAATTCTGGAAATCGGTATTTTATGTGCGGTTCAGGTATGCCTCTTCTCGAATCAACTCGCACCAACTGAGAGAGATTTGATTCATGGAACCTATCACAATCGAAACTAGACATGTAACCCTAGATGTTAGTGGAAGAATCATTGAATTTGATGAACTAGGGAGAAAGTTACAGATCTCACAAGATCCGTGTTTACCTAGTTGGTTTCGGGATGAACTGGGCAGATTTCCGACCGTGATCGAGTAGGCTACTTTAGACAGATTTATCTCCCAAACCACTGCGAATCAGCCTTGGCCATCAACATGAAAGTTGTAGAGGGATTAGAGATCTTCAAAACAAGCTAAAGAACACGAAATTTGGATGAGAAATGAAGAAGTTATGGCGTGACGAAGTTTACCCGATTTCAGGAAAAACTGCAGTTCTGGGTTACGAACTCACGAGGAGGTAATTTGGATCAACTTTCCGATCATTGTAGAAGGAGTTAGATGGTGTGTGAGTAATGGTTGGAAAGAGGAAAGATAGGAGAATCGAATGAAACAAACGGCATACCAAATGGTGGAGTAGGGAAAAAGATATAGGTGTCTAAAGATCGTCTGTTGACATGCCAAAACCGCTGGAAACTCAACTGATTGAGTGACTCGGTGCTGACTGGGCGCGACACGTGTCCTGGACACGTCAGCATCCTTCAAAATTTTGGCTCTAAACTTCAATTTATCATAACTTTGGCTAGGATGATCCGTTTTTAACGTTCTTTTTATCGATCTTCATGGTTTTTCATAACCTATTTATTGGTATAGGTTTCATGGCCTGGTTTGACCATTCTCAAAAAGTCAACTCTAGCAAGGCTTAATAAGCTTTAAGGTTTCTAGAATTTTATATTGACTTTTATGTTTCAAAACAATGTTCCAACACTTCCTAAAATCTTTATAGTATATTTGGAGTGTTTAGAAATTTTCCCAAGATTTATTGACTTATAAATCTTATTATTAAATTCATAATACTATATAATAATGTATAATAATTAGGGTTAAATAGGAGAAAACCCCTAAATAAATTTCACAATTCCATATAATAATTTAATATTCATAATTCCATACCATAATTTAATATTAATAGTATTATTTATGGTTTAATAAAAGAAATCCCCTAAATTAATTTAAACTAATTTAGGGGTATTTCACGACTGCTTCAGGAACTCCACTCAGCTCTCCCCCATTTGTTCACGCAGGTTCTTGAAAGTCTAGAACAGGTGCGCTCAGGAAAGTACCATGGTAAACCATAAACCGATTCTGCACCTTCTTTCCTCTGGTTGTTTTGATCCGTGACTCCATGATCAAGCCTCTTTAACCTTCTCCCTGTTTCTTACACGATCTCTGCATGCCAACGGCAGGTGGAGTTCTAAAAATCCTAAAAACCAAATTTCCTCTCCAAGATCTCCGCTCAAGGTAAGGCAAGGAACAGATCCTGTTTAAAACTCTCTACTATTTCTGATAACAGAGACCAATAAAAAACAGCTCACCCAACTTCCTTGTGTTCCTTTCATGCGTAGCCTGGCATGCAGTCTTCCAAGCCTTGATTTGAAGGTTCTACTGGATAGGAACTGCTCAGCTCCTAACTGAAACCCAATCTGAAGGTAAAGCTCTCCAAACTGTACTCAGATTGTTCCAGCCCACGTCCTTTTATCTGGTTTATCAGGCCTGATCTCTGGGGAATCTTTCTCAGCTGTTGTCGAAGTCACCAAGGGGCAGAAAACATTGTAGTGTGCTAGAGATCAACTGGGGAACAACTAAGATAAAAGAGGTGAGATGCCTCTAAACTTAAGAAATCAACAGAAAACAAAAGAGAATGAATCTGTCAATTTTAAACTGATACTCATTTTGAATCCTGTAACATGGTCCTCAGTATACTTGATGTAGGAATGGTATTGAGTTAATAATACATTTACAGCACTATAAATGCACTTGTCTAAGTTATTTAAACGTGAGAGTGTCTGAAGAAGAAAAAAAACAGATAGCAACTTGAAAGAACAAAAACAAATGCATCAGTTTATACCTTATGTTTCTGTTGCAATTTCAGTAGCTAAACCATGTGGTTATGGGTCTGTTTCCAGATTAAAAACTTGGTAATGAGGGAGAGTGGGAAGTCAGATTGAAGGAACAGAAAGAAAATAATCAGGGAGAGTATATCAGTTTCTGTTGTGCATTTGTGTGTTACAGTTCTGTTTCGGTATAAAATGATCAGATAGGTTGCCTAGATAATTTTGGGTCTGTTTGGAACTTAAAAGCTAGGTCGTACCGTAAACAACGTGAGATCTTAATGAGGGAGTAGTGGAGGGCAGGTTATTAAGCAGAGGGAAAACAACATAAAAGAAATTTGAGCAGTTCATGGGTTATGTTTTCTTTTCAATTTTCAGTTTTTCTTGGTTTCAGTATTAGGACATTCCAGTAGTGTATCGAGGATATTTGGTTTTGTTTGAGGTTGAAACCCTACTAGGACTCTTAACTCAGTAGTTAGACAACCTAGGGGAAACTAGAAACCCAAAACCATGAACAAATAGAGAGATAGAAGAAGGTAAATCAGTTTATGTATCAGTTTCAGTTCTCTGAGATTCATGTTTCAGCTGCAGTTCTGTTTAAACGAATTACAGATTGAGTATGAGTGTTTTAGTGGCTGTTAAAGAACCCGAAACACTCCAACTACATTTAAGTAAAGAGGTGGTCACCTTGAGGAAGATTAGAAATCAGGTTAACACACTGATATAATAAACAGAAAGAGATGCACTAATTCAGTTGTTTCAGGTTGTCATGAGTCTGTTGTTTCTGGGTAACTAAGTATAGAAACTATGTAAGTGTTGTATTGGGTTGAGGATGAACCTAAAACCTTTTAATTCACGTAACTAATAGTGTAAAAACCTTGGGGAAAACAGGAAGTCAGATAGTGAACAACAGAAAAAGAATTATAGGAGGATAAACCAACTTGTGTCTCAGATTTCTGTTTAGTTACGTATCAGTTTTGTATAACATTTTACAGAGGGGTTGGAAAGGGTTGTACTGAGTTGCTAATGAATCTAAAACCTCTCTAACCCACATGGCTAAGTTATAACTACTTAGGGAAGAACATGGGGGTCAGTTTCATAATCTAACTGATGAATTGGAGGAGAACTGCACAAGTTCTGTCCTCAGTTTTTTTCGAAAAGGACTGCTTCTGTGTAACTAGTTCTCAAAAACATTAGGAGTGTTATGGTGGCTTAGGTATGAGATCAAAACATTACTAAAGAGGGGAATTAAGTTGGCAAATTCATTTGAGAATCTAGGAATCAATTAACTACTGACAAAAGGAAGGAATGAGGAAGAGTTGATGCAGTTTTCGGTTTCAGGTTTTGTTAGTTGCTGTTCTGTATGGATGAGTACAGAAGTTGGGGGAGTGTTTTATTGGGATAGTCTTGATTCTGAAACATTGTTTACACCTATAGCTAGTGGGGTAAATTCTGTGGGAAAGAATCAAACATCAGTTAAGCTAGCTAGGTGCAAGAATCAAGAGGAAACATATAGATTGCGTTTCAGATTTCATTAAAGATGTAGCTTCTGTATAACTGTCACAGTAGGTGTAGGTGGGTTGTAATGGCTTGCCAATAAACCTAATATCTAGCTAACACACTTAATGAGGGTTGCAGACACTTGGAACAAATTAGAAATCAATCTAATGCACTAAAGCAAAAGTTGGAGGGAGTGGATGCACAGGTGGTTGTTTCAGATTTCTGAAAATTTGTGTTTCTGTAAAACTAAATTACAGAGGTGCAGACGTGTATATCTGAGTGGTTAGAGCTGTAGAAATTAACATAAAAGAAAAGAAATTAAAACTCAAAATAAACGTCGGGCTGCAAATAAATCCCGGTCGTGGTAGTATAGTGAAATGTAAGCGACCGGATATCGAACCGTGGGACTAATGTGCATATTATAGTACCTAAGCGTGTCACAAAAAGGGGGGGATTAATTGACTTGTATTATAAATAAAAAGGAAAGATAAAATAAACTAAGTTAATAGATAAATTTAACGGGACTCTGGTTCAGGTTAATACAATATCTGCTTAATTATGCTAGGTCTACTGGTTTAATTATAATTGTTTGGCAAAATTCCTCTTATTATCTTAAGGTCTAAGTCATAGACTCAAAAGAACTCGTTTACCAGAAAATGCAAGGTTCTAATCCAGGTTCAAGCATAACACATGTAAACGGACGGTTTAGATATGAGAAATTATATTTGCATCTGAAAATACTAACTTATTAAATCATAATAAGCTTTCTCCAGATTTATGGCTTAATTAACCTATCTATTTATCACCGGTCGTATCAAAATAGACTTAGCAAGCAATTTAATAAACTCATGACATTTATTAAAAAGGCGCGAGATAAGCTTTAATCGTAACAGACGGTATTTAAATAAAACCAGTAAAAATATTGCATAATTAATACAAACACATAATAACCATTCCCAGTATAAATATTTAGCCTAACATATTAAATAGATAAACAGAAACCAGAGTAGTAGAAATCATCTGTAGTCACTCCTGCATTCATTCTGCTATTTTGTATACGTAGGACTATAGGTGGATATTGTGGAATGTAAAATAAATAAAATGGAGAAGACGGGAGAAGAGAAATGGGATGAACGTGTGATGTGTGGTGAAGTGGATCGATGATGGATTGTTTGAGTGGTGGATGTTTTTTTAAATGAGAGCAGAAGGAACGTGTGTTTATATAGGAGAAAGGAAGAGACAGATGGAAGAACATTTATTGTCGATTGATTGCAGCTCATTCATTGCAGACAGAGGTGGAGACAACGCGTGAGTGAATTAAGGTAGGCGGTGGGCGGAGTAGATGGATAAGGCAGAAGCGAGTCGGCGAATAAGATAAGCTCGTGTCTGATTTTTAGTCACGTCCGCGTGGCTGTCCGCTTTGTTTTAGGCGGACACTCATGAGGACACAAATGGAGTCCGTGTTCTAGTCTTGTCCGCATGAGTGTCCTCGCTTGTGTCCTCATGGTTCTGGGCGGACAAGAGAGTTAGGCGCGCTCTCAATTTGTGTTGTCCTCACTTGTGACGTCGTGGTTCTATGCGGACACTCACGACGTCACAAATGGATTCCGCGCTCCATATCTTGTCCGCATGGCTGTCCTCGCTTGTGATGTCGTGGTTCTATGCGGACACTCACGACGTCACAAATGCGGACACAAACTTGACCGGCTCTAGATTCTTCGTTTGGACTCCGTTTTTCGAGCCGTTTGCGCCTATGCGTTCGTCTCTTCGTCTACATTATTCCCAGCTTGGTTTTCCTCATGTTTAAACAATAAATTTGTGAGATAACAATAAAACATTAACTAGAGGAAAACTAACCGAAGTGGAGAAATGAGCAAGAAAAGTGCTAATATTATATATGAAATACACCTATAAAACATGCTCATTTGGACACTTATCACACCCCCACACTTATCTTTTTGCTTGTCCTCAAGCAAAACCACGTACCCAAGCAAGTAGGAAATGCTCAATATTAACAAATATTATTATGAAGGGTAGGATAAAGAAGTGAACAGTTCTTGATCTTTTTAACTTATTGAGGAGTGTGAAAAATCAACTGCTGGTGGATAGGTGTGCTAGGGTAAAAATAAATATAGAGTTTCGGGGTATGATCTAAGGTACTTCAATGTTTCTTTGTTTATGTGACTCTGAGAACTTTTACCATGGCCAACTTCTCTCAAGAATGGGCATTTGAGGAGAAAACAAAAGGAAAAATAGATTCATGCATTTGTTTCACTTTTGCATAAGGGATGAGAAAATGTAGGCATCACGCCTTTGTTTTTAAGAACACTCAACTTTCTTTGTTGGTTACCAATGGTGTCTCACAAGTCCCTTATATTTATTTGTATTCTTCTCTTCTTTGTTTTTTAACAGAGAAGCACCCCTTAGCAATCCCTAAGAGAGAAGACAGAAAGAAACCCTGAGCAATAAAATCCAACCATTTGCAGATTATTTGGTCACACCGCATATAAAATGCTCCTCAAAAGTAATCAAAATTTTAAAATTTTGTACCATTTATCCCACAATTCATAACAGTATTTATCTTTAAAGAGAACAACCCACATATAAGGGGTCCACGATATTGAATTGGACAAACGCAAGATAAGGAGAGAGATTAAACATTTAAGCACAAAATTCCACCGAAAGGGCACACTCCCCCACACTTAATTTGAACAATGTCCTCATTGTTCACCAGAAAAACAAGGGAAGGTTTCAGAAGACCTTTTCGGTAAGTAGACAAAATAGAGATAACACAAAGGTCACAAATAAACATTTAAGCATATAAACGCTCCTCTGCAGTTTTTATTTAAATAAAAGCATAATTAAAGAAACTGGTACTCCCTTGATATTATTTTTGCTAGTTGTTAAAGGAGTTCCCCCACACTTGAGCTTCAGCCTCAAGTAGCGTAGCTTGGTTGCAGTGTGGATATGAAGGTGCACCTGCATAAGACACTAGAAGCAACCATACTACAAACAGGGTTAAAAGTTAGCAAAAATAAAATTTAAAGAGAACCTGAAAATTAAAAGAGCATAAAAGCAAATAAAATAAAAGTTCATCCGGGTTGCCTCCCGGGAAGCTGCCCTTCTTTAACGTCTTTGGCTAGACGCCTGCTTCGTTATCCTGGATCAAAAATAAAAGTAGATAACAGTTCTGCCAGGAAAACGGAGTTGACAATAATTAAAATCAAACCACCTGGATCAAAACAAAACGTTACTTCGGCAAATATAATAGGAAAGTGAATACTCCACAAAATCTGGTGTTTGAGGAGGTACTGCCGGTAACGTAGTTCTAACAGAAGACCCGGTGGTGATGACTTTTCTTCCTCAAATTGGAGGATGTAAACATCCTCCTCTTGTAGGTGAGGCTTGTAGAAAGAACGCTGATCGATATCATCTTCAGAGAAAGTTAATTCTTCGAAGGTGATAGTGGCGTTTTGTTTGGATATTTTGGTGGGAGGTGATAGTAATTCCTTCTCTTCATTTTCGAGGATGTAAGTATCCTCATTTTCTGGATAGAGCATAGAGAAGGATGGAAACTGGCAGTAGGTGACTGTAGAGGGAAGAGAATAACTTACATCCGTAGTGGGGTGCTGTTTTTGTTGAGCGATTTTCTCCAGGTAGTCTGGTTGATCTTCTAACCAGAGTTGTTCTTGGAATATGAGACAATCCTCATAATCATGAGCTCCCCCACATACGGAGCAGTATAAATACTGTGAATAGCAAAACTCTTGTTCGAGCTCCTCCATTTGCCGCGTACAGATTTTTTTTGTGTTTCTGTATATAAAACGTAACTACTGAAACAGATTAGAAAATAAAATGATTAGAAACAAACACAATAATAATATAAGTGGTTCGGTGGAGAAATGAAGGAACTGGAGCAATTTGGAGATGGACTGGAGTCGCGAGCTTGTTCTTCTCTTCGGGTCGAGCTGGAGTGTTTGGAATCGGGGAAGAACAGAAATTGAAAACGCGGAGCTAGCTGAATTGGTGACGTCCGCGTGGAGGGGTGCGGATAGGTGGGCGGACAAGTGTGCCCGCGCGGAGTAGCGGTCCTCAGTGGCGTCCGCTTGGACGTCCGCATGGGACAAGGCGGACACGCCTCATTGGCGTCCGCTTGGACGTCCGCGTGCAACAAGGCGGACACGCCTCTATCTGTCCGCGTGTTTGTCCGCCTCACAATAGGCGGACACAGCTCTTGTTCGGGATTTTTTTTTACGTTCTTACTGAAAAAAGATTAAAGAACAAACATACTAATAATATAAACAAAATATAAAAGATAATTAATATAAACAACAAACAAAATAAAATAGACAAAATATTCTAATATAATAAGTGAATAATCCGGGGCTTAGAGACTAGAATAAATCTAGTCCCCGGCAACGGCGCCATTTTGCAGACGTGTATATCTGAGTGGTTAGAGCTGTAGAAATTAACATAAAAGAAAAGAAATTAAAACTCAAAATAAACGTCGGGCTGCAAACAAATCCCGGTCGTGGTAGTATAGTGAAATGTAAGCGACCGGATATCGAACCGTGGGACTAATGTGCATATTATAGTACCTTAGCGTGTCACAAAAAGGGGGGATTAATTGACTTGTATTATAAATAAAAAGGAAAGATAAAATAAACTAAGTTAATAGATAAATTTAACGGGACTCTGGTTCAGGTTAATATAATATCTGCTTAATTATGCTAGGTCTACTGGTTTAATTATAATTGTTTGGCAAAATTCCTCTTATTATTTTAAGGTCTAAGTCATAGACTCAAAAGAACTCGTTTACCAGAAAATGCAAGGTTCTAATCCAGGTTCAAGCATAACACATGTAAACGGACGGTTTAGATATGAGAAATTATATTTGCATCTGAAAATACTAACTTATTAAATCATAATAAGCTTTCTCCAGATTTACGGCTTAATTAACCTATCTATTTATCACCGGTCTGATCAAAATAGACTTAGCAAGCAATTTAATAAACTCATGACATTTATTAAAAAGGCGCGAGATAAGCTTTAATTGTAACAGCCGGTATTTATATAAAACCAGTAAAAATATTGTATAATTAATACAAACACATAATAACCATTCCCAGAGTATAAATATTCTAGCCTAACATATTAAATAGATAAACAGAAACAAGAGTAGTAGAAATCATCTGTAGTCACTCTGCATTCGTTCTGCTATTTTTATACGTAGGACTAGAGGTGGATATTGTGGAATGTAAAATAAATAAAATGGAGAAGACGGGAGAAGAGAAATGGGATGGACGTGTGATGTGTGGTGAAGTGGATCGATGATGGATTGTTTGGGTGGTGGATGTTTTTTTAAATGAGAGCAGAAGGAACGTGTGTTTATATAGGAGAAAGGAAGAGACAGGTGGAAGAACATTTATTGCCGATTGATTGCAGCTCATTGATTGCAGACAGAGGTGGAGACAACGCGTGAGTGAATTAAGGTAGGCGGTGGGCGGAGTAGATGGATAAGGCAGAAGCGAGTCGGCGAAGAAGATAAGGTCGCGTCTGATTTTTAGTCACGTCCGCGTGGCTGTCCGCTTTGTTTTAGGCGGACACTCATGAGGACACAAATGGAGTCCGTGTCCTAGTGTTGTCCGCATGAGTGTCCTCGCTTGTGTCCTCATGGTTCTGGGCGGACAAGAGAGTTAGGCGCACTCTCAATTTGTGCTGTCCTCACTTGTGACGTCGTGGTTCTATGCGGACACTCACGAGGTCACAAATGGAGTCCGCGCTCCATATCTTGTCCGCATGGCTGTCCTCGCTTGTGACATCGTGGTTCTATGCGGACACTCACGACGTCACAAATGCGGACACAAACTTGACCGGCTCTAGATTCTTCGTTTGGACTCCGTTTTTCGAGCCGTTTGCGCCTATGCGTTCGTCTCTTCGTCTACTTTATTCCCAGCTTTGTTTTCCTCATGTTTAAACAATAAATTTGTGAGATAACAATAAAACATAAACTAGAGGAAAACTAACCGTAGTGGAGAAATGAGCAACAAAAGTGCTAATATTATATATGAAATACACCTATAAAACATGCTCATTTGGACACTTATCAAGAGGTGTTGCCAAGGTTGTTTGGGTTTGATTGTCGGTTTAAAACATAGCTAACAAACTTAGGTAGAGGGGAATATACAGGGGGGAAATTAAAAACCAGCTTAGGAGACTTAAACATGGATTTAAATGAAGTTGTAGCAGATTTTGTATTTTCGGTTTCTGTAACCCTTGCTTCTGTATAACTGATGTACATGGGTGTTATGAGGGTGATGTTAGATTGATAATGAACCCAAAACCCTCCTAATGTATCTAGCTAAACGTAAGGGACATCTCGGGAAGTTTAGACACCGTTAGATACATTAAAAGTGTGATAAGATAAGGTTATATACAAGAACTTTACTCCAGTTTTGGAAACACTTAAGCTTCAGTATAAGGGAGTTCTAGAAGTAATTGAAGAGTGTTACTGTATAAATAATAAGCTTAAAACATATCTATTTAGCCAAGGAAAGAATACACATTAGGCAAGTTAAACCCATCTTAGGGAAAAATTGTTACAAATTAGTACATTGAATACTCTAAAACATTAGCTAGAGGAAAGAACTTAGTTAACGTGTGAGTTGACAATGTGAATGTCCTAGGGGTAAGATAAACCTAAGGTTAACACTTGGGAAGTTTCTGAGGGATTAAAATATGATTTTATTATGATAAATAAACCTTGAATGAAAAATAACAAGTATATATGTAAGGTTTCATACTCCATTGTAAACCGAATATTAACTCACACTACGAGTAAGGAGTTTTTAAGATAACGATAATTTAACTAGTACAGTTGAAATCTGGGGTTACAGTACCAGGATTACAGACGTTATTCGGAAATACCGAATCATACTGTCATGTGGATTGACATTTAGCGTTCTTCTTATTACTAGATCGCCTTTCAGACGTACGCGCTCGATAGCCTTAGCGGTCTACACTGCACGAGCTTGGACACCTTGTACGGTATATAAAGGGGTTTGATCCGGGTTGTCTTGAGGAATTCCTCGGGCTCGGATTTGTTTATAACGTGTGTGATTATGTGTGTGCTGGATATCTGTGTTTACTGCATTAATTATGTAACACCCCTCTCCTTAAACGCGTAATAATCTCTCTCGTAGCAATAAATAAAACGTCTTACAGGGGAAGATAAATAACAACAACAATACTCACTCAGGTGTCACCGGCCATTACTCGCCCATGCAAGTAACGAAGCCAAACTATATCCAACAATTAACAAAAACAAACTGCTAACCGCTGTGATAACGAGATAACTCCTATACATCATAGTAAGTCCATAACCATAAACGTCGACAAGTGAGCGTCTACCCAATCCCGAATATACATAACCGTACCATAATACAATTCACAGTCTAACAACGTTATACAAACAAACTCCATGTGCGGTAATTAAAGTATTCCCTAACTACCCTGTTCCCGCACTTTGGCTTCGACAATGATCATCAACCTGCATAATAAGTGTAGTCTCAGCGATAAACGCTGAGTATGCCGGGCCTGGACCCTAATGGTCACTTAGTCATTTTAACCATCTTATTATTAGAATGGTTTCATGCTTTACCATTTTACAGTTATAATCAATACTGTAATATACATGCATAAATTCATAATCAACCATCCAATTCAAAAAGTGATAAACACCTAAGCATCCATCCAATTCAACAGTCATAGAATATCACAAACAACAATTGTATATCGAACATATCGAATAATAATACCGAATAAATGCCGTAGTGAACACCATCCTTTGTTAATTTAATTTGGCCTTCAAGGCCCCATCCATCCAAACCATGTTAATTAAATACCAGTTGGGTGTCATGTTAGGACAACCCGATAACCTCACCATGGACAGTAGTCCTCCCGTACACACAAAGGTGCTCATTTCGCCAGAGGTCCGGAGGCCCCGGACTATTCACTTTGCCTCGTAAGGCGTCCATATAAAGGTCGTAGCCACCTGGCCCACGATCCAAATAGGGCTCGTTGGGTATAAACCTGGAGCGGAACCCGATCGGGAACCCCTCAGTGATCACAAATGCGCAACCAGGTAGTTCGTAAACTACACTGGATTCCTCACCTCAACTCACACCATCTCTCTCTCATAATGTTTAAGATATGCTCTTAGTCTTATGGAGAATATAATCATTAATTAGCTGCCCAATGGGTCTCACGCATACCTAGAAGTAATCTAGGTTATATTCATGTTCGAGATCCATGCTCTAGAGACCGACAATGTCGTGACTCGTACCTAAGTGTTTTACTTAGGTTACCATACACTTAATATTAATATTATGGTATTATATCAAGTAACTGTCATGTTATCACATTAACGTATATCTATGTTTATATAAGTCGATCTATAGTCGACGTAGTGTTAGTCCCGTAGGACGCTCGTGCATAAATAATTAATGCAGTAACACATAATCACATACACGTATCCAAAACACATAACACACAAGTTATATCAACCAAATCCGAGCCCAAGGAATTCCTTAGGACAACTCGGATCAAACCCCTTTACATACCGTACACCTTAGACCAAGGATGCGCAGTGTAGACCACTAGCTCGTCAAGCGCCTTCGTCTGAAGTATGATCTAAACGGTAATAAACTATAAGTCAGTCTCCATGACTAACTAAATCCGGTATTTCCGAACAACAAGTAACCCCGGCAGTTCATCCCCGGATTTCTACAGTTAATTGTTACGGGTTTCTCTAAACCAGTCGGCTTTGTTACTAAAAACTCGTATGTCGAAATGTTTCGACTGTTCAGTTTAATTCGTTATATTTCTTTAATCGTATCCATCATTTAATTTAGGTATATAACCTATAGTTGCATGTATGCATGCATTATTTATTATATTGTATTATTTTTCCACCATCCATTATAATACATTGTATTATATAATCCATTATCTTTAGTAAATTATATTTGCATTCAAAAACTGTAACACCCCAACTCAATCCAAATGTGGTCTCGCAACTTAACAGTATATATATAAACATGTCACAGCGGAATTCTTTACAATCCAGGACCTTGCCACGGTCTGACTACAGAATATACCGAACATTAGTCTAACAACCTTAACCATTTACATATCCTTCTTACAATCCTCTCACAACCTATACATCTTACTAACTCAATTGCCATACGAGTGTACATGCACAACTCGTAGGTCACACTTAATCCTTAACACTTGTATCCTCTTCTTACTCTTACGACGGCCGCCTCCTGATGTACCTGTGTAGTAAAAACAGCCCCCAAAGGGGGTCAGCACGAATGCTGGTACGATCCCCTCATGGCCCCCAAGCTAACGTGGCTACGACGACTAATTGTCGATAGCATGGAGGTTGATTATATGCACAACATAATAGTGAATGCTGTAAACAACGATCCAAATATGAACAATCAAAGTTCACACACAATGAACGACTTAAATGCGTTCCCTTAATTAGAGAGTTAGTTATTTAACTCCTTAAGTAATGTTCCCTCTTAATCTTAGTCCATCCTTATCTCACCTCAATCTTAGTCTTATCTTAATCTTAGAGACAACCATCCTTTAATAAGGAGTGGATGTCGCTTATCTTAATCTTAATTGTACCAACCATCCTTTAAAGAGGAGTGGTTGCATCTCATCTTAACCTTACCTTAATCTTAATCTTAATAATACAAACCATCCTTTAAAAAGGAATGGTTGCAACCTATCTTAACCTTACCTTAGCCTTAATCTTAACTTAATCTCAATATACAAACCGTTCCTGGAAGGGAATGGTTGTAGCTTAATTCGAACCTGGGATTTAGGTGATCCCACCGCACCATCTTAATGCCACCTACTCTGGACGGGAGTCCAGCGCAGCTGAGCCGGCAACCGGCCCTAGGCTACAAGTCCGAAGACAAGTCCTTAATCGGAGGGCGGATCTGATTCAGATACCGTCCCCCTTTTTCCTTAGCATGCATGACCGGAGATCGGTCCCGGGTTTCCTCACTCAAGTTCCAGTTAGTAATAGTCTCAAGACCATGTTCGTTGGTTAACCTCTTTCGGTTCATATCGTCCCTTATTAGGGGGCGTTCCTTAGTCTCACTCAATTCCTTACTAAACATTGGTTAGTAAGTTCTCACGGTATGTTGTGTTAGTTTTCAAACATCACACAACAATACAAGAAATATAATATGTTCCGATTGCATGCTTTATCTTGTTTAGTGAGCACACAAAAACAAATAGCACACAAGCCGAGGGACACCTCGTCAGCAAACAGGTCACAAGAGAACTGTACCGTTCACCGTTGGTCGTTCGGCTGCTTACTCTCTTCCGGAGTCCAAACTCCCAAGTCCTAAAACATTCATTTAGTTTTAGGTTGTTAATCACTTAACTTAATATGACCTACTTAACTTGTTTAATTTACTTAATTCCTTAATGATCCCCCACCTAACACCTCTTAAGTCTTACAACTTAATCTTACAAACTTAATCTTAAACTTTTAAGTTTATACTTAACTTAACTTAATCCCTTAAGTTCCTAGGGTCCTAATCATTACCACCCCACCAAAGGTATACCTTATTTCCTATCACCATTCTTAGAATTTAAAATTTTCTTTTTTTTTTTAAGTGTTAAGGGCCGTCCGACCCACCGTCCGACCCACCCTCTGGGTCGGACCATTCCAGTAACTTTCGGGTTTGAAAAACCCTACATGTCCGACCCATGTCTGACCCAACCAACTGCGTCGGACCATTCCAGAAATTTTCCGTCTTCTAAAACCTCACATGTCCGACCCACGTCCAACCCAACCAACTGGGTCGGACCATTCCAGAAACTTATTTGCCCTCTAAAACTCACCCGTCCGACCCATGTCCGACCCAAGACCTCTGGGTCGGACCATTCCAGAACCTTTCCCTGGCGTTAAACAGAGGCCGTCCGACCCAAACTTGGGTCGGACCCCTGGGTCGGACGCCACTAAAACATGCCCAAACTTTGCCAAATCTTCACTAAACCTTTCCTCAAGCCATCCAATGTGTTCTAACATCATTTAGACCCTTAAACCCACCTTAGAGCATCCTCCAAACACATTAAATCATTCACCAAGATTCACCTTAATCATTATACATTTTCCTTGTAATAATGCTAAACACTTGTAATGCTTTCCTCTAGGTTTCTAGGTGGTGGTTCATACCTAATGTAACCACTATGCCAAATGTTTTCCTCACCACTATAACATCATCTCCCAAGCATCTTTCACCACCGAAAATTCTTTTATGCATTTACTTAAAGTTCCTTCACAAGCTTAAGCTTCCCTCCATTAACACCTTATTTCCTTCCTAGTTGTTTACCAACATTTACCTAAGTCCTAAATACTCAATTACATTCTCTTGATTCCTAAATCCTTCAAAGTAATGCCTAAGTCATTATAACTCGTTATAACACTTTATCTCACCCCTTTTTCATCAAGACACCTCTAAGACTTCCTAGTACTTCCTTAGTCATTATATTCCCTTAGGACATATCTTAATCACCTTAAGCATTATACCTTCTCCTTAAACTTATGCACAAGTCTTACTTTCCTCATCTCATGATTTTGGTGTGTTCAAAAACATTCACCAATCCTCTAATTCCTCCTAGACATCTCTAAATCATTCTAAACCTCAAGAACTCCTTAGTTAACTCATTCCCACTCAAATTCCTCATAGTGATTCCTAGTAAATCCTAGGTCATATTAATTCACCACCATCACCTAAACACTTATTTTCTACTCAAATTTCGCCATGGCTTCTCTAATATCTTATCATGCCCACACACATTGTTTTCCTCATTCAACCATCTCACACACACATCAAGTTCTTTCTCATCACATCTCATCACCAAACCAACTCATTCACAACAAACTCAATATTGGCAATTAATCTTAAATTGCATAGCACTAAGGCTCTTAAATGACATGGCTCTTAGGCCCTTAAATGACTTAAACTTAAACACTGAATTTCCCCACATATATAAGCTTTCAACCTGCAAATACACTCATCAATCTCATAGTAGTTATAATGCTCTTAAAATCCACCTTAAACTTATATTACTAACTCATTCTCATTAGCTCCTTAATCACAAGTTCATAAGCTTGTTTAAGTTCTTTTTCTTAGGTTATATAACCCAATACACAATGTAAGCTCTAAGCTACATTGGTACTTATCTAAAACTCATTCCTTAATCTTAAACCCCCATTAGGTAAGCATTTTACCTTGTTTTCTCAAGCTTATCTTAATCTCCTCCTTAGACCTTCTTCTTGCATAGATCTCGGCCACCACTTAAATTCCCCTTGCCAATGTTCTAATCAATATTCAATGACTCATATGAGTACTAAACAATGCACTAACCTCAAGGAATGAAAACCTAGGTTAGAAATGTGTTCTAAAGCATAAACGTGGATGATTACCTTGAAGTCTCAAAGTAGACTTGGGCATTGAATGAAATAGGACCTCCAATAGTCCTTGGTGAATAAATCAAGCTAGAACAAGGCATAAAAACATAGCCCCATGAGAAGGAATTTTCGGCCAAGTACAAGAAATGATGGAAACATGGTTTTTCTTACATTTTCTTTACCTTAAGAGAATTGAGAAGCTAATGAGCTCTTCAAACTTGGTTTTCCTCCATCAATGGAGTTTCCTCTTGGCACCAAAATGGAGCTTTGAAGGATTTGAAAAGATAGAAGGATAGGTCTTGACCTAACTAAGAGAAATATGTGTTTAGTTTTTGGTTTGGAGCAAAGATGAACACTTAGTGAGTGATTGAAGGTGGAGCACCCATGGATGGAGCTCTCTCGGTTTGGAGCAAAAGAAGAGAAGAAGAAATCGTGTGAAGAAGAGAAATTAAGAGAGAGAAGAAGAAAAGGTGGCTTATAAGAGATATTTGCTTTAATAAAGCAAATAGTGCTCTTTTACTTATCTCTACTTTTCTTCCTCATTTGACTACTTATGGTGACTCACCCTCCTTTAGAAAACCGGCCCCCTACCTTAAATAAGGCTAGTCATGGTCTTTGTTGACCAACTAATTAGCTTATATTGATTAAAACTTAAACTAGTCACTATTTGGCACTATTCACTAATCAGTGCACATATTTCTGAAAATTTTGATTTCCCATTGATTTAGACTTCCTAATGTGATACTAATTAGTACACATGTTGATTAAAGAGTAATGATGGACATTTAGCCACTCAAAACTCAATTCTAAGACAATTTCTCAAAAATGTGCTTTAAGACTTCTTAAAGCACATTTTGTGTTTTAACTTGTTTTCAAGCTTGGTTTTCTTTGCTAATTGATTTAAAATGACCATTAGAATATTACTAAGGTCTTATCATGATATTTGGGTACTCACCCAAGTCTCTCTAAGCTTAGAGCACATTTTTGCCCTAATTGCCCTTAAGGCATTTTCTTACGTTTTCCTTGGTTTAAATTGTCTACCAATCTTTCTAAGGCATATTTTAGCCTTACTACATCATGATTTGATGTTTACTTAGCATACTTAGGTTTGGGGTATTTCAAAAACTTATAACTTATAGTTTGTAACTATTTTCATGTAATAACCACCACCATTATATTATATGGTTTCCAACCATAATATATATCCATCCTTATATACATTATTTTTGTATATGTATATATTTACCATATAGGTAAGTTTCATGAGTTATAAAAATCTTATATTATATGTTACATTTTATCATCTTATATTAGATGATTATTCTCATTAGTTGTATTATATTATACAACTTATATTAAGATTATTATCCTAATATTATGTAACATTTTATGTTGTATAATTACAACTCCTAAGGTTTATTCAATATATACCTTAGTTTATATATCTTATTTATTTATAGTTTGTCACATTATTTAATGTGAATATCCTTACTTATATTAATTCCATTAAAACCATTACCACCATATAATTGTTATAATATTTATAACATTGTAGACCATAGTCTAAAATTCATATTTCCAACCTTAATAATTCGGTACACCCCTTTTCTTTATTTTAATTTCATTTTGACCACATAACATTATGTAATGTTATACCATATACTAATATCATATAATATGATATTTTTATTTTCCTTTAACTTATAACCTATAGTTTTTATACAAAACTATATTTAATGCCGCATAGGCATATACGTTTAAACCTTATTCTTTTCATAACCCATAGTTTTATTTATTTACAAAATCACCCCATTATTTACACCATGTTATATATCATATAATATAACATTTTTAACTTATAAAATGGTATAACCTATGGTTTTATTTTTTGTAAAATCACCGAACAGACCATTTCTGTTTATAAATTAATTTCTAACCCCTTTAACTTTCCAAATTTATAATTTGACCACACATATAATGTTATGTATATATATATCATATATTATAACATTTTAAACCTTAATATAAATATAACCTATGGTTATATATTATTATAATTTGCGAACAGACCCATTATAGGTTCTACATTATTTTAACCCTTCCACTTTCTATAATTGCCATTTGGCCCAATTTATAACATATAGTTTTATAAAATCACTAAAACTATATATTATACATATATCTTATTAAATACTCTTATATAATTCTAAAAATCACCAAATTTTACCTAAGGGTTATAATTAACATTACTAACCCTTATATTCTCGCTTAATACTATTCCACCCCACCTACTATTCCAAAGTGTCATAATGACATAATAACTATATATTATACATATATAGTTTATTTTAATTCCAAAACCAACCAAATAAATTCCTACTAGCCCATGGGTGCTTATAATACCATTTTACACCCTTTATTTTCGGTAATAACATATTTACCACATATGTTATAAAATTGTTACATTTAAATACTTATCTTATTATAAAACCTTAAATAAGTTATTTAACTTATCTAATTTGGTCAAAACCTACCATATGGTCAAGGTTGACCTCCTTAATATTGCCTTGACCATTAATTTCCATATATTACGGTTTGTACCCATATTTTCTAGAAATTACCATTTAACCCCAAAACTTTACACAATCTTATAATTTTTATTTAAACTCATTTAAACCTCTAATTTTCGACTTTATTATTATATAGCCCCCAAAATTTAATTTAATTACACCTTATACCCCAATTCCTTGCGGTAATATATATTTGCTACTTAAACTTAATTAAAACCTTATAAATACATAAATAAAATGGCCTAAAGTACATGGCCTTATTACCAACATTAGCTTATAAAATAAATTACACATAAATGCCCAAAAATGCTTTAAACTCTCGGCCTTACCACATAGTTTTCCATATTTACCAATTTTCCACATAATGTCTTAAATTTGACAATTATGTTGGTTAATTACTTATATAAATTTACTAAACCATTTGTTAATCACCTAAGGTCAAAATAAGACCTTAATAACCATATTCACTCACGGCATATATATACACATATGTATAAACACATATTAATATACCAAATGTAGGTTTAAGTGATTTATACCTTATTTTTGCCAAGTGTAGGCCTTGTTTGGCCTCGGCTGTTTGGAGATAAATTTTCCACAGCTATATTTACATGTTTTCAAACAGCAATTAAGGCATGATTAGTCTCCAAACAAGAGCTAACCATAATAAGTGTTTAATGTATATTTTCAAGGTAAAATTTACCTTAGAATAACAAGGCAAGCTAAGGTGTTCTTCGGCCTGTTTTTACAGAAGAACAAGAGCATCAAAAGGTCTCCTAAATGAAGCTTTAAAACCGGAATAAATCAACTAAGAAGATGGCTAATTTTCACCTTGATTATAATGCCAAAAATGGTGTTTTTGGCATGGATTTGGCTATTCCTTGAAGCTCTTGATATACCAACTGAAAAAGTATGTTAAGAAGAAGATACTAAGCCTAAGAGAACAGGTTTTACAACCGGTAATGAAAGGAAACAAGATATAAGTGCTTAAAGTACATTTTTATTCCTTAAGAACAAGATTAGAATTCTCCACCTCCTTCCCTTGTTACAGCCGAGAATTACCCTATTTTAACCTCCAAAACAACCTAGAACCATGGATGGAAATGGTTGATGCTTAGCTCCATGGAAAGAGGAAAGAAATGTGAAGATAATGAACATAAAATGGCTTAATAAGCTTACCTATGTCACTTGGTGTTCTCTTCTGAATTTAGTGTGTTCCTACGGTTTTGGAGAAGCAAAAGAGAGGATGAAGGTGCTTGGTGTCGGCTGGGAAGAAAGCAAATGTGGTAAGAAAGCTAGTTTTGCTTTTTATATTAATTAATGTTACTTTATGAAATAGTAAATGATGATTCATTAGATTGGCTAGATATTTATGTTGCTAATGGGTAAGAATGACAGCAAGGGTGGGCGGCAATGGATGGTCAAGTCAATGGATGACATTTGACCATGGTTTAAGTTAAGTAATTAAATATTTTTTTTGGATACTATTCACCCAAAATCACCCATTTTGATTTTATTTTTAAACTTTGATTTAGACTTTATAATATAGTCTGTCATGTCACATTAATGATATGAATGTAATCTAGTCTTTAAAGTGACAAAAAGTCAATATCTTAGAGCTCATACACAAAAACCTGCTTTAAAGTGTTTTATCGCACATTTTGTGTCACAAATTGTTTCTGAGCTTAGTTTTCTTTGAGAACAGTTTTGTTGTGTTCCTTGCATGATAATTGATTATAGGAATCCAATTTTATATCAAATAGAGGTCATAAGACCTTTATGGTTTCTTAGAGCACATTTTTGCCCTACTTGACCTTGAAGCATGTAAATGCTTGTTCTTTGTGTTGGAGTGTTGTCCAATGATTGTAGTATGTTTAGTTATGTGTTAATATGCTTAGGACAAAATTTTAGGTCCTAAGAAGTTCTTTTGGGTATGTATTTACCCTAAACAGTCAAAGGGTGCAATATCGTGCTTTGTGTTGACCATCATTGTTCTCAATTGACTTTTAAGGCATGTTTATGCCTTAATTAATGTGATTAGATGTTTAATCCATGTTTTATTAGTTTGGGGTATTTCAATCTACCCCCCTTAAAAAGACTTCGTCCCGAAGTCGCTTCATCCAAATAGGTGTTTTAATAACTACCCATATAACCCATTGTTGGAGTATGAAGGTGTTGCTGAGATAGTCAACCAGATCAAACGAGTCAATCACACTTCTCAAAACAAGACAGAGTCCGTCAACCTTGAAAGATCGAATGAGTCTCTGTCCTTACCGAAAGAGCGAGAGAGTCCATCCAGGTGAATTCATCAATCAGTAACGAAATTCAAGGAGCAACGTCCACTAAACCATAACAGTCATCAACTATCATCCTTGGGCCGAAATTCATGCAAAATGTAAGCAAAATCCAAAGCCTTGACTTTCTGATAATTCGAGAGAGTTTGTCGGGCAGTTGCGAAAATTAAGGAGCAAGTACAGCAACTACATTGACTTACAACGGTCATCAACGTTCAGACTTGGACCAAAATTCTCTCAACATGGCACTAATCATAAGACTTGGCTCCAACTTCCGAAATATGGCTCCAGCTTCCGAAATTCAAGGAAAGAGTCATTGGTTCCTGAAATTTCGGAACTGATAGAGTCAGTCTGCTACATCAGACGTGAAAGTCATAATTGAACGTTGCCAAGTCGTCCAATGGATATGTTATTGTTCCAAAATTAAGGGCCAAGGCTTAGCAATGTTCATAAAGAAGTTAGGACCGGATTTTAAGCAACTACAAGTAACTACCATGTTCAGATGGCATAAATTTTGGAAGCAGACTCCCTCAACGGCTCCACTATATAAGAGAGTTGTCATTTTGTTTCTCATTGCAGCTTTCCAGAGAGAATCATCCAGAGCATTTGTTTAGAGAAAGCTTTGCCTATTTTAGAGAGAGAGAGAGAGAAGAAAAAGAGAGAGAGAAGTACTAGATTTGTTTGTGCATATCGATTGAGTCTTTCTAGGTAGGACCTAGTTTTCACTACACTTATCATTGAGCTGATCAGAGATTGTATTGGGTGAGTGAGTGAAAACCACGAAGTAGATCTCATCTACTGAGTGGGCATTATAAGTTGTTTTGTTTTTGACCAGGAAATAAAATAACTTATATTGTGTATCCTGCTGAGTTCGACAGAGTCCTCCACCTTTCGAGTGTTAATCCATTTAGCTCCGCTAAGTCTATCTTACTTTACTACCTTGAGCAACTGCTTCCGCACTTAGTTCGACTAAGTGTTTCTACGTCTCAAGTGTTCTCACATACGAAGTTCGATTGAGTGCCTCTACATCACAGAGTGCTTCTTACTTTCAAAGACCGATTGAGTCAAACCAACTCTTAAAGAAATACCCCAAACCTTGATATGTTGTTTAAACATTAAAGTATGGTATTTAAAGGCTAAAAAGTGCCTTAGAAACATCAGTCTACAATTTAAACCGTGGTGAAAACAATAAGTACCATAAATACAATTTGAGCGAAAACATGCTCTAAGCTTGGAGTGAACTTGGTTGGGACCCAAAGAACCTACCAAGACTTGGTGATATTCAATTATGATTTAATAAGGCTAAATAAGTCCTTAGGTAACCTTGGTAGACGATTAAACCAAACAAAACACAAATAAATACCTTAAAGTCAAAATGGGCAAAAATGTGCTCTAAGCGGGGATAAGTTTGTATAAGACCTAAAGGTCATACCTATACCTTAATTATATGTTAATGAACATATAAAATCAATTACTGAAGAAAACCAAGCTTGAATCCAAGTTAAAATACAAAATGTGCTTTAAAGAGTCTTAAAGCACATTTTTGAAAAATTGTCTTGTAAATGAGTTTTGAATGGCTAAATGTCCATAATTACTCTTTAATTAACATGTGTACTACTTAGTATCACATTAGGAAGTCTAATTCAATAGGAAATCAAAAATTTCACAAATATGTGCCTTAGTTTGTGAATAGTAACTAAATTGTACTGGTTTATAACATAAGTCAATATAAGTGACTTAGTTGGTCAACAAAGACCACCAAAGAGCCTAAACTACTAAGGGGGCCAGTTTTTCATGTGTGACTCACCAAACTTGACCAATCAAATAAATAAGGAAAGTAATAAAGCATAGTTACTATTTGTTTTTAGCTAAAATATCTCCAAAAGCAAGCCATTCTTCTCATTCTCTTCATTCTCCTTGCTTCCCCACCGTCTCCAACCTCCCTTCTCCCTTCTCATTCTCGGTTTGCTATAGCCCACACAACTACTCCATCTTTGAATCCTTGTAACTCCTAGCTCCATATACCAAATCAAATTCTAAGACCATATTTGTCTTAGTAAGGCCAAGCTCTACACTTCTCTCTTTTCAAATCTTCAAGAACTCCATTTCGGTGCCATGGAGATTCACCATTGAAGGAGCTTGAGCTCATATTTTCATGCCTTGTCATTCTCCTTTGCTTCAAGGTAAGGAAAATCAAAGAAAAACTCCATTCCCTCTTGTTTTTGTATGTGACCGAAAATCACCATTTGATGGTGTCTTCTCTTGTTCTTTCATAGCTCCATTTCAATCTTTAAAGGACAAGGAGGAGTCCTCTGTTAATGCTTATTCAAGCTCTCTTTTTATTCCAAGGTAAAACAACTATCCTAAAGTGTATAGACAATGTATATAACCTAGGGTTTGTAAATGAGTTTAAGCATGAAGCTTGAATGCTCATTGGTTTTACTTGTATATTGATTAGAACATTGACAAGTAACCAAGTCCTCTTGCCGATTTCCAAACAAGGAAGAACAAGAGTGTTCAAGTAAAAATCTTGAAGAAAAGAGGTAAATGTGCTAACCTAATGTAATTTAATTCCTAAGGAAAAATGAGCTTGTATTGCTTAATAAAATATCTAAGGAGCCAATGGCAAATGAGCTAGTAAAGTACTCATAAGGAGGTTGTTAAGGGCATATGAGGTGTTGTGTGTATTTGCAGTTCAAAGGCAATATATATATGGGAAATTCAGTGTTTAAGTTTAATGCAATTTAAGGGCCTAAGAGCCATGCAATTTAAGGGCCTAAGAGCCAAGCAATTTAAGATTATGCACTATATTGTTATGTAGTGTAGTTTAAGGGTTTTGTTGTGTGTAAAGAACATTCTTTGTGAAGATGAATGTCTTGGATGGGTAAAGGAGGAAAAACAATATGTTTTGTGTGTAAGGAATGTGTATTAAGTGATTAAGTGTTTTTGGTTGTGAAAAGGTGAAAACCTAAGTGTTTTGGTGTAAGGTGATAGAAGGGAAACTATGT
Organism: Limonium bicolor; assembly: GCA_023374045.1. Classification (NCBI taxonomy): domain Eukaryota; kingdom Viridiplantae; phylum Streptophyta; class Magnoliopsida; order Caryophyllales; family Plumbaginaceae; genus Limonium; species Limonium bicolor. Next base: position 81,801,369 of record CM041776.1, on the reverse strand, counting down.
CAAAAATTGGTTAATGAACAAGGAGTTTTAGGTATTCAAAATGATGTTTGGTGACCTAGGTTGAACTAGGAACGATTAAGGTTTAAATTGGTGAAAGAAGGTGAAATAAGGTCTTCTTAGGTGTTAAAATGCCTCGGGTGTTATCTTGGAGGATTTAGAATGCAAATGAGAGTTAAGGATGTTTCAAGCCATGGTGAGATTGTGTTAAGGATTTATACAAGTTTTAGTACCAATGAGGAAGTAAGGTGTTGTAAGGAAGGTGTGTGAAAATTGTGGAGAAGATTCTTGGAAGGACATAAAGTATTTTGGTGGGCTAAATAATGTGTGGGAACATGCTATAAACCTAAGGGGAAAATATTATAAGTGTTGAGCATTTTGGCAAGAAATGAGTAAGTGTTTAAGGGAGTAGAAAAATAAGGTTCTTGGCACATCCGAACATGGACGTTCGGACATGCCCTGTTGCGCGTAAGTTTTTTGAGCTTCGACCAGTGTCCGAACTACCGTCCGAATTTGGAAGTTCGGACACACCTATCTCTATTTTCTGGTTTGGCCTCGAACAGTGTCCGAACTTCGGAAGCTCGGACGCATGTTTGGACATTTGTCAGTTTACACCCTTTTGAGTCTCGAACAGTGTCCGAACTTGGGAAGTCCGGACACAAGTTTGGACAAGGTGCTGTTTTGACCAAAAACTTTGTTTAAGGTTAGAAAATGATATCTAATGATGGGGATTGATAAGTAATGATGTTATGAGATTGTTAAGGACGTGTTAAGTGAGTTATAATGACAATTTAGTGGGTGAAAAGTTGTATTAAAATATAAAAGAAAAACAAGTTAAAATGTGAAGTTATATAACTAGTTAACGGGAGTAAGTCATGAACTTTAAACTTTAAACAATCAAGTTACCCCGATGTTAACGAAAATAAATGTAATGTTACCAGTTGTTCAAAGATGTTACGAGGAACATGTGATGACACGTTAGAGTGAAACCCCGGTGACAGGTATGGTTTTCTTGCAACCTATGTCCTACCGGATTACACCGTCTTGTATGCCAATGTGTTTTTCTGTATGTTTGCCACGCTATAAGATAAATCATGAAATAAGTTTACAGTCGTTATTGTTGTCGTGTGTTGCGTACCGATATCGGTAACCTCGAATGCGAATGGAAGGCTAGTTAACCATTATTAGGTGAACGTAAGAGAACGGTATCCGGTAATAACGTTTCCAACCTAAGGAACGTTCTAACCACGGCTATGCGTGAGCTAGTTACGTGATGTTGTGTGTGATGTTTCTGTATTTGTGTGACCCTCCTTTGTGTGATTAACTCAGTTGTAATACTGTATTGTGTGCTGATGTGATAGGTTCCACAGCGGAGTCTTTATCTGTGAATATTTATATATTATGGGGGGTGAGGAATCCGGTAGTTCCAGTCGCGCGTTGTTTGGGAGTTGTTGTATACAGTTTCTTCAGCTTCTCTCTGTTGGTTGTCTTCCTTCATTGGTCTTCGATTACCCCTGAGTTTAACCAAGGCTCTTGACTCACGTCTGTTGGGGATTATGTATGTTGTGTTCGGGTCACTAAATCCGATCCATCTTTATGTTAAGTTATCCGTTCGTCTTACAGGACGGTAACGAGTTATGTAAACGAGCTTAGCATGAGTTTGACAACATCCTCTAGGCTCTCCCAGTGAACTAACTATGTTTGGGGCGGTTCCTAAAGAGACCCGTGCCCGTTATGTTATGTGTTATTGATGTAATGCAATGTTATTTGCGATGTAAAGTTATGTGTTGTTTAAATGTGAAATATGTGGATCACGGATATGAATCCCAGTTTATAAAAGAGACGTTTATGGAAACCCGACTAGTGGGTAAGTGTCGTCTATTAAGGAAGTAGCTCCATTAAGGGAGAAACACTCTAGGGTTAAAGAACACAAGGAGTGATTTATTAGGTGTAGATGTGTTGTCTATATTTGTTGTGACCTCTGTTGTGGATTGTAATGTGTTTTGTGTTATTGGAGTACATGCATGATTTAAATGTAATCAACCGCATGCTAAGACGACAAATAGTTGTGCGTGGCCCGGTAGCATGCGGGCTGCGGGATTACCATACCAGTAAAGGTGCTGAGCCCCTGGGGGGCCACCCTTTCTCTTCTTTTTCCTATTCCAGGTACAAGGAGCTGGAAGCCGTTCGAGAGTAGGACGGGGTAGTCGTTTGTACATGGGTAGTCATTTAAGTTGTATATCTACAGTAGGTGTAGTAAGACCGAAACTGTTATCGGCATTAGTTTGTAAACACTCGGTACAGTTGGAAGGTATGTGTATGTTTTGTTGTTAATGGAAAGGGATAGTAATGTGTAGTCGCTCGGGAATCTAGTCCATCAGACCGATACAATGTATATGTAATAGCCTTGTTAGCCACGTGGGTGGTTAACGGCGTGTAACACCAACGAATTAAGTAATGTGATGAAGTATGTTTTCCGCTGCAGTTTGTTGATAAGTGTGTTGTTGCTGGATGGGGTGTTACAAAAAGTGGTATCAGAGCGAAGTATCGCTCTGATGACTGAGTTACCGAGCTTAGGAAGTACCGAGTTAGGATTTAAGTACTTTGGGTTAAGGGTTGAGTGATAGCATGAGAGATACGCTAATTAGGTATTACCGGTGTGTACTGGAAACCTACAATATCCTTCCTGCCCTCCACAGTCCCTGTTTATAACTCGGGGAAACAACGCCAGAGAGATGGAAGTCCTCTCATACTCGGGAAACCCGATCTGGCTGTTATTAAGTACCTCTAAAGGTACGGAGAACCTGTCATACGGTAGATCCCGAAAACTGGGAATCCCGGAGACAGTTTCCATCTGAACAATGTTAACCGCATTAATAGCGAAGAATGAAGAATTTTGTGTATAAGGGAATAGAATTTCCGGCAACCTGGGTCGACATGCCGAGCAGTCGAGAACAACCAGCTTGCAACACACCGACCGTGCAACATGCAAGAAGTGGATTAATGAAACCCGAAACGAGTGTCTACGGGACCACAGTTGTTAAATAGTACACCAACGGTATACCAACCGACAAAGGAACTACAACGTAGTGCCCAAACAAGAGACAAGTCTCAGTAACCACGACAAATGCGTGGAATGGGCTACGAAGAGGAAACGATACTAAGAAAAGGGGTCTCCAAAATGGGAAATACCCTAGTTAATGATTATCATGTGAATACAGGGAGAAGTCGCCCCGAGGGTTAATTGTCAAGACTGTAAGATCAAGTAAGGGCCAACAAGGCCATTGATGACAGTGCGGGTAAAGGACAATACCACAACTGGTATGTGTTGAACCGATAGCCAGTTAGCATGGCGCACTTGCCATGGCAAGTGCTGCTATAACAGGGCTGTTCGAGAAGTTTAACAAATACGAAGTACTTAGTAAAGTACCATGAACTTAAGTGAGATCATCATAACCGTGGAAGGGCTTGATAGCCTAACCTCTGTAATTGGAAGTACACCAGTCAGCAAGAAGCTAGACTTGGTTAAGGCAAGAAGATGTTGTGAAACCATGAAAATTTTTCTTTCAAACTTAGAACCCTTTCCTAACCCTTTTTCAAAACCAAAGGTTTCTTTCAAACCAATACTTCTTTCAAACCTTCTTTTAAACCAAACTAGTAAACCCAAGTGTAACACCCCTAATACGCACATGATACTAAATGAAATCGCAGCGGAATAAAACAACTAAACAGTAACTAACGCTTCGGTGCTACAACGCCGTCAACCACCCACGTGGTTGACAAGGCAGAATAAATACAATTGTACCGGTCTGATGATCAGACTCCCGAGCATAAAACTAAACCATAAATACATTATATACAATACCGAGTACTACATACATCCTTCACTGTATACATCACTGTAACTAACCAACAACCCATAATACATAACGCCACAGGAGCACAGGCGCATCCCGGGCCAACATCCAAAAGTATACAAAAGGGATTACATCTAGGATCTAAAGCCACTCCGCTTCTTCGATCCTCATCCTGCAGTATAAGAAATATGGATCCCCGAGGGGGTCAGCAACCCTTGGCTGGTATGGCTAACGCGCAGCCCATCGGCTACCGGGATACGCGCAGCTACTTGTCATTATAATATGGCATTCAATTATATACATAGCATAACATAACATGGAGCATGGCATCAATAGTGCATAGCTCAAAACACATACACAGTGGATTTTCACTCCACGATAATAAACCACAAGGGTCAAATAACATAAGAGCCTAGAGAGTGATTCACTCTCATGTCAAGCTCGTTAAACACACTCATTACCGTTCTGTTAGACGAACGAGTAACTTAAGTCACAGATGGTTCGGATTTAGTGACCCGAACACAACAAACACAGGTTCCCACTAAACCGATCATAAGTCAGAATAGGTAAGCTTTGGAAGAAGCTAGCGGGAGATCGAACGCCAATTTAAGGAGAACAATCTTAACAACATAAGAGTCGAATCTGATTCAGATATCTACTCTTAACTTACATGCATGACCGGACAACCGGATTCCTCACTTCCCAGTTAACACTTGTTAGAAGTTCATAGTGGAACTTAACAACCATCACACAATAGGTGGTAAGTCATGTTAGACACACACAAGGGAAAATGAGTCACAACAACACATCACAATAAAATGAACAACTGTAAACTCATTACATGTTTAAATCTTATAACGTTGTAAACACACAGAAAAACATACAACACACAAACCGGTGTAAACCGCTAGGCAACAGACTGCAAGAAAACCATACCTTGGTCCTTGCCTCGTTTGGTTTCCTCCGTAGGTCACTCCTATACATAATTCAAGAACGTCGGTTAATTAACTTACTTAACCTCCAAATTTACTAAGTGTTTTACATCATTGTATGACATGTTTTAATGTCTATCTTACCCTAGGTTACCTTCATTATACACCCTAGGGTTAACTACATAAGTCACATTCTTTTCTGTTTTTTTTTTTTACAAGTTTTGGTCCGACCGGACTTGCCGACCGGACTTGTCCATGTGGTCGTTTCCAGTACCCTTTTACCGTTGGAAAATTCACTCCGACCGGACCATGTCCGGTCCTATGTCCGGTCGATTCCAGAGACTTATAACCCTTACAAAATTCATGCCGACCGGACTTGACAAGTCCGGTCCCATGTCCGGTCCATTCCAGAAACATTTTTCCCTCACAAAACACACGTCCGACCGGACTTGTAAGTCCGGTCCCCCAAGTCCGGTCGATTCCAGAAACATTTTCCGGTAGTGTAACAGAGCCGACCGGGCTTGCAAGTCCGGTCGCAAGTCCGGTCTGCCCCAAATCCTTATTTTCCTTTTTACATTCAACTCCAAACTTCACCCCATATAACCTAGTACCCCCTAACCTCATTGGGCACTTCAAACACAACTTAAACCATCCTTAAATACTCACAACTCCTTTTTCTAATTCCTTAAACCTTTACTTATCTCTTCACAAAATTCCTAACACTTACAACATTTTACACTAGGTTTCTAAATGGTGTTTCTCACCTATGATAACTACTATCCCAAAATGTTTTCTCCTTATCTTAACATCATCTCTTAAGCATTATTTCTCACAACCAACTCCTTATGTCCATCTTAACAATTCTTTTTTCAAGTTCATACTTTCTCCTTAATTTACCAAAGTTTGCCTAAGTCTTTACCTAAGTCCCAAAATGACTTTGGTACATACTAAAATCTCAAGCTCCTGCCTAAGTCCTTGTTACATCCCAAATCACCTTAATGCATGTTTCTTACACAAGAACAACACTTAACCATTTAAATACTCCTTAACTTATCAAACACATTTTAACACTTAGAACTTCACATTTGTTACCTAAATTTCGACATAGGTTCTCCTAGAACATTACTAAACCAAAACACATTGTTTTACCAATAAACAACCAAGAACACTAAAAATCCATCAAGTACTTATTATACACAAACTTCACTCACAAGGCACTACATCACAATATAGTGCACAATTTAAATTGCATGGCACTTAGGCCCTTAAATGACATGGCTCTTAGGCCCTTAAGGTGCATAAATCATAAACACTGAATTTCCACAATATATTTGCCTTTAACCTGCAAATACACTCAACAACACATATGCCTTTTACTAAGCTCTTGAGAACACTTTACTAAGTCGTTCACCATTGGCTCTTTAGGTAGTTTTAATAAGCATTTATAAGCTCATTTCTCCTAAGGCATTAAAACAACATTAGGTTAGTAGATTTACCTCTTTTGCAAAATAACTTCTTTCTTGTTTCCTTTAGAAAACCGATAGAGTACTTGATTCTTTGACAAGCTCTAAACAATATACACACATTATAATGAGTATTCAAGCTATGAGCTCCATCTCATTGTAAACCCTAGTTTTACATTGTTTCAAAAAACATTAATGTAGTTGTTTTACCTTGCTCTTTGAAGAGAGTTTGAATATCTAGCAAGAGAGGACTCCACCTAGTCCATGAAGAGTTGGAATGAAGCTAGAACAAAGTCACATAAAAAGCTCCTTCAATATGTATTTTCGGACATGACAAAAACAAGGAGGAAATGAAGTTTTTATTTGAGATTCCTTACCTAGAAGTCAAGGAGAGTAACAATATGTAAAAATACAAGCTCAAGCTCCTTCAATGGAGAAACTCCATGGCACCGAAATGGTTGTCTTGGACTTTTGAAAAGATAGGAATGGAGAGCTTGATGAGAGGAAGAAGATGGTGGTGTTTGTTTTTGATTTGGACAAGTGAGCAAGGTTTTACAAGAGGTCAAAGCTTGTGTTCTAATGGTGATAGTGGTTTTATCGTGAGAGAACAAGGAAGGAAGGAAGAAGAGAGGTGGGAAACCGTGTGAGCAAGGAAAGGAAATGAGAGAATGAAGATTGGTTTTACTTTAGAAGATATTTGTAGTTTAAAAGCAAATAGTACTTTCTTAGTCATCATTATTTACTTAACAAATTAACAAGAGGTGGTGAGTCACCAAACCTTAGAAAACCGGCCCCCTAAGTATAATGAGGGTAATATAGTCTTTGTTTGTCAATTTAATTACTTATACAAACATATGTTACAAAATAGCTTATAAAAGTTACTATTCATAAAACAAGGCACATAGAAGTGAAATTTTTGATTTCCCACTAATATAGACACCCACATGTGATTATATAGTACACATATATATTTAAGAGTAATGATGGACATTTAGCCATTCAAAACTCATTTACAAGACAATTTTTCAAAAATGTGCTTTAAGACTCCTTAAAGCACATTTTGTGTTTAAACTTGTTTTCAAGCTTGGTTTTCTTTGGTAATTGATTTAATATGTTCATTAGTGTATAAATGAGGTCTTGGTAAGTTCATTAGGTCTTAACCAAGTTTATCCCAAGCTTAGAGCACATTTTGGCTCTTATTGACTTTAAAGCACATTTTGTGTTTCCTTTCGTTTAAATTTGTTTACTAATGTTTCTAAGACTCTTTTTAGTCTTAATACACCATATTTAAGTGTTTAAACAATATATTAAGGTTTGGGGTATTTCAATCTACCCCCCTTAAAAGAACTTTGCCCTCAAAGTTCATACTTCCTCATATCCTAATATTAGAACACGGGAACACTTATAAACAATACTTCCATACATTACTAACAACACACTTACATAACATTGGACACCAGGTCCATACAACATAACATAACATTGGACACAAGGTCCATACAACATTATCCACATCGTTCAGACACAACGGTCTGTAACATAACAACATAACATAGACGATGTATTCACATACACGTCGTACACACACAACCGAAACGGCTCTACCCCCCTTAAAAGGGGTACGCCCGTACCCTATACACATAAGGACTAAGAAGTAAACAATGACGGGTACTTCGCCTTCATCTTATCTTCCAGCTCCCAAGTGCCTCCTCAACGTCCTGGTTAGACCAGAGAACTTTCACCAGTCTCACGGACTTATGGCGAGTGTCTCGAGTCTAGCATCCAGAATCCGTACCGGAGTCTCCACTGATCGCATGGTCGGCTCTAAGGTTAGCCTCTCAGGCTGAAGCACATGAGACGGATGAGACATATATCTTCAACTGGGACACATGAAATACGTCATGTACCTTGCCCAGCTCGGCGGGTAGGTCTAGTCTATAGGCTACCGGGCCGATCCGCTCCGTCACAACATAAGGCCCCACATACTTTGGGCTCAACTTGCCCTTCTGGCCAAAACGAAATACTCCCTTCATGGGGGATACTCTCAAAAATACCTGATCGCCCACGGCGAATCCAGGTCACGTCTGCGCACATCTGCGTACGACTTCTGTCTATCCTGAGCTGCCTTCATGTTAGCCCGGATCTGGCGAACTTCTGCCTGAACTTGCTCAAGATACTCTGGTCCTATAATGACCGTCTCACTCGACTCATCCCAGCATAATGGCGTGCGGCATGGTCTACCGTACAAGGCTTGGAAGGGAGACATCTTGATCGAAGCATGATAACTGTTGTGTAGCTAAACTCGATCAGATGTAACTTATCAATCCAGCTGGTCTGAAAGTCAAGTGCACAAGCACGTAGCATATCCTCAAGTGTCTGAATGGTGCGCTCACTCTGACCATCGGTCTGTGGATGAAACGCTGTACTCAATTTCAATTTAGTACCCAATGCCTCTCGTGTGGACTTCCAATATCTGGATAAGAATCTGGTATCTCTGTCAGATACAATCGTTTTCGGTACACCATGATGTCTCACAATCTCTTTATCAAACAGTTCTGCCAATCTCGCCACTTCCAAGTGTCCTTCATCGGAATGAATCGGGCCACCTTGGTCAGTCGGTCAACTATCACCCATATCATATTCAGACCTCCCCTTGTAGGCGGAAGCCCTACTACAAAGTCCATGGAGATATCATGGAACTTCCACTCAGGCACTGGCATTGCTGTACCATACCACCAGGCCGTCGGTGCTCAAACTTGACCTTCTGGCAAGTGAGACACCTCAATACATAATCACTAACATCTTTCTTCATTCCAGTCCACCAAAAATACCTTTCATACCTTATACATCTTTGAAGCTCCGGGGTGAATCGAAGTAGTAGAACAATGGGATTCACTCAATATGCGCTCCTTCAACTCAGCGCTACTCCTAGGTATACACAATCGGCCATTCAGCCTAATCAGGTCATCATCGTGGAGTCTGAAGTCGTACTTCTGACCCTCGAATGTGCCATCAATAAGCTTCTGCCGGATCTCCAGCATGTACTGATCCGTCATCTGAGCACTCCGCACCTCTTCAACCAAGCCAGTATAAGAGACTAGCGAATGGAGAGAGTGTGCTCGGCGACTCAGTGCGTCAGCTACCACATTTGCCTTACCCTCTTTGTATTGCAGATTAATATCGTAGTCATTCAGAAACTCAACCCACCTTCTTTGCCTCATGTTCAACTCTTTCTGAGTGAACAAGTACTTTAAGCTTTTATGGTCAGAATAGATTGTCACACTTACCCCATACAAATAATGTCGCCATATCTTCAATGCGAAGACAATGGCACCCAATTCTAAGTCGTGGGTAGGGTAGTTCTCCTCATGCTTCTTCAGCTGACGGGAGGCGTATGCTACGACCTTCCCGTGCATCAATACACAACCCATACCTCTGCCTGATGCGTCGCAGTAGACCTCAAAACCATCTGGACCGTCTGGTATAGTCAGGACTGGTGCAGATGTCAGAGCATCCTTGAGACTCGCGAAAGAACTCTCACAGTCAACTGTCCACTCGAATGGTGCATCCTTCTTCATCAAGGAAGTCATCGGCTTCGAGATACTGGAGAAGTCCTTCACAAACCTCCTATAATAACCTGCCAGACCGAGGAAGCTCCTGATATCAGTGACTGTCTTCGGCCTAGGCCAGGTGCGCACTGCATCTATCTTTGCCGGATCAACAGCGATCCCGGCATCAGAAATCACATGTCCAAGGAAAGATACTTGGTTCAACCAAAATTCACATTTCGAAAACTTTGCATACAACTGGTTTCTCCTCAGAGTTTGTAACACATCTCTCAGGTGGCTTTCGTGCTCACCTTTCGATTTAGAATACACAAGAATGTCATCGATGAAGACTACCACTGACTTGTCCAACTGATCTTGGAACAAGCGGTTCATTAAGTCCATGAACTTTGCTGGTGCATTCGATAAGCCAAATGGCATAACTGTGAACTCATAATGCCCATACCTCGTTCTGAAAGCTGTCTTCTCGATATCACTGTCACGGATGGCAATCTGATGGTATCCGGAACGTAAGTCTATCTTGGAGAATACTGATGCACCCCTCAGCTGATCAAATAGATCGTCGATGCGTGGTAAAGGGTAACGGTTTTTCACCGTAACAGCATTCAGCTCCCGATAATCAATACACAGGCGGAGGCTACCGTCCTTCTTCTTCACGAAGAGGACGGCGCTCCCCATGGTGAAACACTAGGGCGGATAAAGCCCTTGTCGAGTAGGTCTCTCAGCTGCTCCTTGAGCTCTGTCATCTCTGCTGGAGCCATACGATAAGGTGCTTTCGCAATGGGTCCAGTGCCCGGAACTAAGTCGATCTCAAACTCAACCTCTCGTGCTGGCGGCATGCCCGGCAGTTCCTTAGGAAATACATCAGGAAACTCCGACACTACCGGCACATCTGGGCTAAACTCAGGGTCTCTCTCTATGTCCTGGACATAGCAGAGGTATACATCACTCCCTCGTCGTAACTCACGATACATGGCCATGGCGGTGATGATCTGAGTCGAAGGCTCCCTGGGCCTCTGGCGGTATGATATGGTAACCCCAGATGGACTCCGAAGAAGCAGTCGATGCTCGGCACACAGGATTCTGCCCTTGTACCGCTCCAACCAGTTCATCCCGACAATCACATCAAATCCAAGTCCGTCGAACTCTATCAGGTCGATCGGGAACTCTTCACCTCTGATTCGTACAATGACATCTCGGTGGTAGCGGGTACACCTGATCCGCTCTTTCGATGGGAGAGTGACCAAGAAGTCTGGCATCTCCTCTCCATCTAACCCCAGCCTCTTCGCAAAAGATAGCGAAACAAATGTGTGCGAGGCTCCAGAGTCGAACAGGATCGATGCATCCACGCCATTCACTGGAAAGGTACCGGTGAGGATTGTGCCGCTCTTGCCGGCTTCTGCCTCATTGCAGACACTCAATGTACCTCCCGTTCCGAGTGCACAGCCTAATTCATTGGCAAACTAATAAGTACTGGGTAACAACACGGTTGATATACTTCAATAACTCCACTTTATTCATTAACACTTCCTCTTTACAACATTGTTGGTTTACATGGTTGATATAACTTAACACATACATAACTCCCTTAACATGTACTGCTTAACACATTACAAAGTATACAAGGCTTAGAATTGTCTGAAGGTCAAATTCAAACGTCCGGGTTTCATGTGTGTGGCATTGATCACTGCCGACGGTGCGGTATTCAGTTTGATCTTCTGATGCCATGATATAGCATCCTTGACTGCCCACCCATGATTAATACATCTCCTGACTTTAACATTAACTTCCTTGCGAGATCAGCACGCTTCTGCTCGCCATACAAATACTGCGGTATCACCAATGGACCAAGACACCACGGGTACTCCCTTACTTAGAGACTCGGGTGACTCGTCCTTATCTTGGTGTAAACCTAACCGTCCACCTTTCTGGTAGAAGTTCACAATACACAAATCTGCCACATTGGAATTGAATCCGTTTCAACTTGTTGAGCAATTCCCACGGCGTGATTAACGACCGCACGGAACTCCTCAGGTATACTTGGTACCGTTGCTCCATCTTCAGCTCGCACTTCTTGATATGACTTGGTGTAAGGGTTCCAGTCCTTACCCATGCACATCATCTTCAATTGCATTCTTGATCCGTTCGGATATTCAGGTGTGTAGAAACCTCCAGGTTTAGCTCCAAGTTCGTCGCATCGTCTGATGATATGGACTTGTGCTTCCGGTGTCAGGTATCCACTTAAAGTATCATACCTGGCTGGATAACCTGACATTGCTCCATTGGAAAGTCGGTGATGTTGATGGTGGTCTCTTCAGGGTTTGGTGTGGGTGGGATTGGATAACATATATTGAAGGTTCCTTTCAGTTTAGAATTATCTAATTAGGTGTCTTTCACACTATACTTTAACTCCTTACTCACATGATAATACACTTGAACTCACTAATACACACAAGCATGAAATGCGGTATGCAATCACTTATTACATTCAACAGTTTAGGCGGTACCTGGTCTAGAAGAGGGCCCTGGCGCCTCAGACCGGTCCACCACATTCAGGGTGGCCTTGCTAGGTCCCGACCCTTCCCCTTCTGGGAATCAGTATGCCTCTGATCAGTGGGTGGCTGGTTAGCCGTCTTCGGGCCATCAATAGCTGCTGTGGCCTTACCTTCCACCTGCCATTGGGCTTGTTGACTCTGCTGTTGGGGTTCCGGTAACACTCGTGGTCACGGTGGCCCCACTTCTCGCAGTATCGACACTGCACCTCATTCCCTTGCAGTCCTTGCCGGGGTGGTCTCCATTGCACCACTTACAGTAATAGTGGCGCTCCGGTCCAGAGCCCGTGCTAGCTGCTAACACAATACACACTCAGTACTTTTTCACAACTTATCAACATACACATCAACTTATTACACATGATTAAACAATTACCCTTTGGTGGGTAAGAGCGTAGGGGCTTCGCCGCATAAGCATATGTGAGCTTCAGTGGCTCCTCAGCTGTGGTGGTTTGGGCTTGGCCCTTGTCACCCTGGTGCTGACTCTTCTGGGGCTGGGGATAAGGTTTCTTCTTCTTCTTCCTCCCCCGTACCCCTGCGAACTCTGGCCCTCGCTCGTGGCCTTGCGCTTGTGCGCATTCTCCTCGTCCCTCAGACGGACGGTGATCTCCACCTTAGCAGCGGCATGATAGCACTCCTGTATTTAGGATGATCAGTCATGCCCCGCAATACATACTCACAAACTCACATTAATACTCACTTGTAGACTACACATATTCACATCACTCTTTTACTAAATACCTGCAAGGTAGTATACTCAGCTGGCCCCATCCCATAGCGAAGACGGTGGCTGAGACCGTTGTAGAAACGGTTTACCAGCACCCGGTTCGAGTACCCAGGTCCGGTAACAGGTGGACAAGGCCGGTGAAGGCTGTTACTCATCAACCGACACCTTGTCCCCCTGCCTCAGACTATCCAGCTCGAGGCGCTTGGCCTCCTGAACGTGCACGGGGTAGTATTTGGCTCGCAGCAGAGCCGTGTACTCCCTCCAACCAAACTGAGGATCCGCCATCCGGTCCTCTCTCACTAGCTTCCACCAGTTTTGTGCCGAACCCTTCAGATAGTAAGCGGCAAGACGGACCTTAGCCTCTGCGGGCACAGCCAAGGTCTCGTAGGCGGTCTCCAACTCGGAGATGTACGCCTCCACTTACGTGGGTCGGTCTCCCCATGAAACGAAGGGGGTCTCAGATCTGCCAATGCCTTGACCCAGTTGGTCTCTCGTGGCGGTGGCGGTGGTGGCTGAACTCCGGGCATCTGCCCCTGCTGGATCGCAGCTACAAGCTGGGGTACCATCTGGGCCACAGCGGCTGCTACAGCCTCAGCCATAACCTGAGCCGTAGTGTTCTCGCCCTGGTCACCCCCAGTACCAGTACCACTTCCGCGGCCTCTACCGCGTGGTCTACCTGACATCTGTATTCACATGAGTTCATTAGCAATATGCTTACACACTTATCGGTCCAACGATCGTAACGCTTCCCGACAATAAGGTATTTCCACACTTAGTTAGTGGTTAACCTTTCCATAACTGATCACTTAGGTAACTGTAGTTAGGTTTCCTAACTCGGTATATTCCTAAGCTCGGTATTCTAGTCATCAGAGCGATACTTCGCTCTGATACCACTTTTTGTAACACCCCTAATACGCACATGATACTAAATGAAATCGCAGCGGAATAAAACAACTAAACAGTAACTAACGCTTCGGTGCTACAACGCCGTCAACCACCCACGTGGTTGACAAGGCAGAATAAATACAATTGTACCGGTCTGATGATCAGACTCCCGAGCATAAAACTAAACCATAAATACATTATATACAATACCGAGTACATACATCCTTCACTGTATACATCACTGTAACTGCAACAACCAATAATACATAACGCCACAGGAGCACAGGCGCATCCCGGGCCAACATCCAAAAGTATACAAAAGGGATTACATCCTAGGATCTAAAGCCACTCCGCTTCTTCGATCCTCATCCTGCAGTATAAGAAATATGGATCCCCCGAGGGGGTCAGCAACCCTTGGCTGGTATGGCTAACGCGCAGCCCATCGGCTACCGGGATACGCGCAGCTACTTGTCATTATAACATGGCATTCAATTATTACATAGCATAACATAACATGGAGCATGGCATCAATAGTGCATAGCTCAACAACACATACACAGTGGATTTTCACTCCACGATAACAAACCACAAGGGTCAAATAACATAAGAGCCTAGAGAGTGATTCACTCTCATGTCAAGCTCGTTAAACACACTCATTACCGTTCTGTTAGACGAACGAGTAACTTAAGTCACAGATGGTTCGGATTTAGTGACCCGAACACACCACACAAACACAGGTTCCCACTAAACCGATCATAAGTCAGAATAGGTAAGCTTTGGAAGAAGCTAGCGGGAGATCGAACGCCAATTAAGGAGAACAATCTTAACAACATAAGAGTCGAATCTGATTCAGATATCTACTCTTAACTTACATGCATGACCGGACAACCGGATTCCTCACTTCCCAGTTAACACTTGTTAGAAGTTCATAGTGGAACTTAACAACCCACACAATAGGTGGTAAGTCATGTTAGACACACACAAGGGAAATGAGTCACAACACATCACAAAAATGAACAACTGTAAACTCATTACATGTTTAAATCTTATAACGTTGTAAACACACAGAAAAACATACAACACACAAACCGGTGTAAACCGCTAGACAACAGACTGCAAGAAAACCATACCTTGGTCCTTGCCTCGTTTGGTTTCCTCCGTAGGTCACTCCTATACATAATTCAAGAACGTCGGTTAATTAACTTACTTAACCTCCAAATTTACTAAGTGTTTAACATAATTGTATGACATGTTTTAATGTCTATCTTACCCTAGGTTACCTTCATTATACACCCTAGGGTTAACTACATAAGTCACATTCTTTTCTGTTTTTTTTTTTACAAGTTTTGGTCCGACCGGACTTGCCGACCGGACTTGCCTGTCCGGTCCATTCCAGTACCTTTTTACCGTTGGAAAATTCACTCCGACCGGACTTACATGTCCGGTCCTATGTCCGGTCGATTCCAGAGACTTATAACCCGTACAAAATTCATGCCGACCGGACTTGCCAAGTCCGGTCCCATGTCCGGTCCATTCCAGAAACATTTTCCCCTCACAAAACAAGCCCGACCGGACTTGTAGGTCCGGTCCCCCAAGTCCGGTCGATTCCAGAAACATTTCTCGGTAGTGTAACAGGGCCCGACCGGGCTTGCAAGTCCGGTCGCAAGTCCGGTCTGCCCCAAATCCTTATTTTCCTTTTCACATTCAACTCCAAACTTACCCCATATAACCTAGTACCCCCTAACCTCATTTGGGCACTTCAAACACAACTTAAACCATCCTTAAATACTCACACAACTCTTTTTCTAATTCCTTAAACCTTTACTTATCTTCACAAAATTCCTAACACTTACAACATTTTACACTAGGTTTCTAAATGGTGTTTCTCACCTATGATAACTACTATCCCAAAATGTTTTCTCCTTATCTTAACATCATCTCAAGCATCATCTCTCACAACAACTCCTTATTCCATCTTAACAATTCTTTTTCAAGTTCATACTTCTCCTTAATTTACCAAAGTTTGCCTAAGTCTTTACCTAAGTCCCAAAATGACTTTGGTACATACTAAAATCTCAAGCTCATGCCTAAGTCCTTGTTACATCCAAATCACCTTAATGCATGTTTTACACAAGAACAACACTTAACCATTTAAATACTCCTTAACTTATCAAACACATTTTAACACTTAGAACTTCACATTTGTTACCTAAATTTCGACATAGGTTCTCCTAGAACATTACTAAACCAAAACACATTGTTTTTACCAATAAACAACCAAGAACACTAAAAATCCATCAAGTACTTATTATACACAAACTTCACTCACAAGGCACTACATCACAATATAGTGCACAATTTAAATTGCATGGCACTTAGGCCCTTAAATGACATGGCTCTTAGGCCCTTAATGCATAAATCATAAACACTGAATTTCCACAATATATTTGCCTTTAACCTGCAAATACACTCAACAACACATATGCCTTTTACTAAGCTCTTGAGAACACTTTACTAAGTCATTCACCATTGGCTCTTTAGGTAGTTTTAATAAGCATTTATAAGCTCATTTCTCCTAAGGCATTAAAACAACATTAGGTTAGTAGATTTACCTCTTTTGCAAAATAACTTCTTTCTTGTTTCCTTTAGAAAACCGATAGAGTACTTGATTCTTTGACAAGCTCTAAACAATATACACACATTATAATGAGTATTCAAGCTATGAGCTCCATCTCATTGTAAACCCTAGTTTTACATTGTTTCAAAAACATTAATGTAGTTGTTTTACCTTGCTCTTTGAAGAGAGTTTGAATATCTAGCAAGAGAGGACTCCACCTAGTCCATGAAGAGTTGGAATGAAGCTAGAACAAAGTCACATAAAAAGCTCCTTCAATATATTTTCGGACATGACAAAAACAAGGAGGAAATGAAGTTTTTATTTGAGATTCCTTACCTAGAAGTCAAGGAGAGTAACAATATGTAAAAATACAAGCTCAAGCTCCTTCAATGGAGAAACTCCATGGCACCGAAATGGTTGTCTTGGACTTTTGAAAAGATAGGAATGAAGAGCTTGATGAGAGGAAGAAGATGGTGGTGTTTGTTTTTGATTTGGACAAGTGAGCAAGGTTTTACAAGAGGTCAAAGCTTGTGTTCTAATGGTGATAGTGGTTTTATCGTGAGAGAACAAGGAAGGAAGGAAGAAGAGAGGTGGGAAACCGTGTGAGCAAGGAAAGGAAATGAGAGAATGAAGATTGGTTTTACTTTAGAAGATATTTGTAGTTTAAAAGCAAATAGTACTTTCTTAGTCATCATTATTTACTTAACAAATTAACAAGAGGGTGGTGAGTCACCAAACCTTAGAAAACCGGCCCCCTAAGTATAATGAGGGTAATATAGTCTTTGTTTGTCAATTTAATTACTTATACAAACATATGTTACAAAATAGCTTATAAAAGTTACTATTCATAAAACAAGGCACATAGAAGTGAAATTTTTGATTTCCCACTAATATAGACACCCAAATGTGATATTATATAGTACACATATATATTTAAGAGTAATGATGGACATTTAGCCATTCAAAACTCATTTACAAGACAATTTTTCAAAAATGTGCTTTAAGACTCCTTAAAGCACATTTTGTGTTTAAACTTGTTTTCAAGCTTGGTTTTCTTTGGTAATTGATTTAATATGTTCATTAGTGTATAAATGAGGTCTTGGTAAGTTCATTAGGTCTTAACCAAGTTTATCCCAAGCTTAGAGCACATTTTGGCTCTTATTGACTTTAAAGCACATTTTGTGTTTCCTTTTGTTTAAATTTGTTTACTAATGTTTCTAAGACTCTTTTTAGTCTTAATACACCATATTTAAGTGTTTAAACAATATATTAAGGTTTGGGGTATTTCACCAAGCGTAGTTGATAAAGATACAACAGTGGATAAACTTTCCCTCGATTAAGTTCGGGAAGCACGGAATGCATGTTGTCATGGGACAATATAAGGGAGTTGACAACAGAATACTTCACCTAGGTGTGTGACGGACACTACGAGTGTACCAACTGAAATGTGGGACAACCGCACTCCGATAGGAGCTTGTGGGCCTGTCAGACCTACTTATGGGTTATTTGGGTAAGTAGCAATGTATCAACATGGTACCCCACATATGTATACAAGTAGAGTCCGGAACACGGGAAGTAGTCGACTCCATACTACGGTCAGCAGTAAAAGTCAAGCAAGAGCAACGGATTACCAAGGATGGTTAAAGTAAAGGAACTCAGTTAAGTTAACAAAACTAAAGGAATTAGTAAACTCATTTTAGGGAAATCTTTAAGAGTCAGGAAGTGCGAAGTGCACTGACTGTTATGTAAAGACATCACATATGTCTTAAGATCCGAGGGGTAACATGATAGCTGGAATGGTGACCCAGCCTGTGTATGGCAGCAGATGCCTAATGTGGACACATTAATGTGCAATGACGGGATGAAACTCCCAGAATGAGTACCTACACTACCAGGAAATGTTGATCTTCACAGAAGAAGATAATAAGCCAGTTAAGAACGCAAAACGGCATGGCTAACTGAATATACCAATAAGTGCGAACCAGATGTAAAGGCATAACTTAGCAACACCCAGGAGCAATCCTTGAAGGGTGTTCGCATCAACAATTGTTGCACAAAATAACGTGACAGAAACACAAGGGTTGAAACTAACACCCAGTTTAGACATAAGTTGTCAGGAGACGGACTGACAATTCTAAGGGGCATCCCATGAAAGGAAACGTGATGCAACGACCTTGTCATGGAGCCCAATATGACGTCCAAACCATGTAATGTTGTACAGAGAAGTACATGAGTGTGAACAACCTATGATGAGCAGAGCTCGAGGCAGTAAGGCTTATAAGCCACAAGTAATACGTGTTAAGTACATTTTATTGATTATGAAAGTTTATGTTATATAAGTAAGTAAAGCGGATAACGAACCACTGCTAAAGAATGAATATTGTGAAACCGCTGAAGCGGTAGTTATGTGAACCAAGTTCAAGAATATGTTAAGGATGGACGATATTATTATTGCGAGAGAGTAGTTAGTTTAAAGTGAAGCACCGAGCTAAATAACGCCGGCTTGTGACTCGAGTGATCAACGCTGAAGGAGCATTCAGTAGTCATCCAAATGAAGGATGAACCAAAATACTAATGATGTAAGTATATGAGTGGAAGCTAATATGACAGTGAATACCATATAAGTTGATGTTGTATAATGAGTAAGGATACGGTGCGCAATAAGCGACCGTTGTATAAGTATTGTTGCATAATAATATGGCAGATAAGACCAGTTATGAGTTAAATTCAGTGGTGATGCAAGGTAAGTGATGATAAATAGACTGGGCAATAATCCAGTGGTTGGTACTATGTGATAAGGAACTCAGTGTGGATTCCGTTGCTAATAAGAGATTTACTGTCAAGAGTTTACGCCTCTGCACTCTGTATGACTGAGTGTTTTGGTATTACATTTGAACCGTAATGATTGAGTGCGATGGATAGGATTATGGAAATGTTAATTGTGGTGGAAACAGAAAGCAGCTTATAACGCCATAGTGACTGATGCATAAGAAATGCAAAGACGTACCAATGAAAGAGTACTTGTATAGACCAAATGTGGAGGCTGTTAAGAACAAGTGACTACAGTAGCACTAAATACCAAATATTGGTATGAAATATATCTCAAGTGAGGGAAATAACAGAAAGAGCACTACACATTAGGTGGTAGCTCAATCTCAACCGACAGTAAGTCGGAAGGAAACAAGTCAATCATTGTGAAACACATAACAGTATACACAGTAAATTATTATGGAAGTGGATAGAAGTTTATAACTCACCGAATTCGTGCACGGTCAGAGATACCACGTCGGAGAAACCGTTATTACCAAGATAAAGGTGATAATTAGGGATGTACAATACAATAAGAATAACGAATGGGGCAAACTAAGCCCTATAGTTATTTGAGTTTCGCAGCAGATACAAATGAGCCAGTGATTCAAGTGTTGAATGTGCATGATGACATGAGTGAATCGCTAATTATTGATGCCTGAAGCCTCACAGGCCAGAAACCGAAACCAGTCAAGAGTGAAAGCAAACTCCAATGAGAAATCTTAGTTTAAGGATTAAACCGCCAATATGGTTAAGATCCTCTAATCAGAATGCATTGTATAATAGACCGCGTGGAAGTTAAAGTACTTCACGATGGATAATGTTTTAAAACCAATGATTCAGTGTTGATTACGTGGGCGTAATCCTTTTAAGGGGGGGTAGAGTGCAAACCACTTATTGGTGTATTACCGTACAATGTACGTAGTGTACGTGACCTATATTGTGCATAGCACAAAATAATGTTTTGATGATTGGTGTGGTGGTTACGTAAACATACACATTCATTCATGGTTTAATTGTGGTAATTGCGCACGAAGATGCGAATACCATTGTGATAAGTGTGTTTTATTTCGTTAACAATGGTGTGTGTAGTACAAGTTTGGGGAGTAAGAAACTCCCGGCGGAACAAAAACCCCGACAGTGTATAAATGTGAAACTGTGTGTTGTATTTTGATAAAATATATGTGTATTATACTATATAGTGATTCATGAAAGGGTATGAAACCGACATAGAACCTAGTGAGAATAAGATTCCCTAGGTAACAGCATAAATGAATGGAGATAACTGATAGACGGAGTTCTATCCTTGGAGATGTATGATTATGACGAGAATGACTTAAAAGATAGAAATTGGAAATGAGTGATTACCTGATGCTTGAAATTGAAAGTGGGAGGCAAACTTGATTTCATGAGATCAAGGGAAACCGAACACATTGGGGTGGAAGGTAGTTCAACACTGATGCTGATCACATCAGGGTTGGATGATTCTTGAAGTTCCCTATAAGTGGTCACAATAACCAGCTACGAAAGATGCAAAGAGCCAAAGTTGGACTTGGAGTTGTGTTGCGTTTTCAAAGGATTTTCAATTGGTATTTTCAAACAATCGGTTACATTTTTAATAAAGGATTCTCTTATCTTAACCTAGTAAAGAATATTTTTGTAGTACTTGCTCACGAGCCGAGGACCATGAGCCTTGTCTTCGGACCAGTGACATGAGAAGTATATTGTTAAAAATTAAGTGACTGTTTTGATCTCCCAAAGGAACGGGACGGAGGTGTCCATCGCGACCGGGTTTTCTGCTGGATCATAGTGATATAAAAGATGTTTTTGATTGTTTACATGCTATGACATTTGTGTGGTATGTGTAAATCATATTATTTGACCTTGAGTCCTATGTAGATGAGTCTGAAAGTTGTTACGTTACCTAGCCTATGTGTCTAATGTTGTTATGTTACCTAGACCTATGTGTCTAAATGTTGTTATGTTACCCAAACCAGAGAGTCTAGGTTGTTGTGAGTACAATGTTTTTAGATACCCGGACTGTTGAGTCCGAGGTTATCATGTAAGTATGTTATGTTATGTATGTAATGGATGTGAATATTTGGCCCGGACCGTCATGTCCGAGGTTGTGATGTAAAGTAATGTTTGGTTACGAAAGTTTATTTTGCAAGTAATCCCTGTGTTCTAATCCAATGATGTGTGGGAATGTGAACTTCGAGGACGAAGTTCTTTTAAGGGGGTAGATTGAAATACCCCAAACCTTGATATGTTGTTTAAACATTAAACTATGGTATTTAAAGGCTAAAAAGTGCTTAGAAACATCAGTGTACAATTTAAACCATGTGAAAACAATAAGTACCATAAATACAGTTTGGCAAAAACATGCTCTAAGCTTGGAGTGAACTTGGTTGGGACCCAAAGACCCTACCAAGACTTGGTGATATTCAATTATGATTTAATAAGGCTAAATAAGTCCTTAGGTAACCTTGGTAGAAGATTTAACGAAACAAAACACAAATAAATACCTTAAAGTCAATATGGGCAAAAATGTGCTCTAAGCGTGGGATAAGTTTGTATAAGACCTAAAGGTCATACCTATACCTTAATTATATGTTAATGAACATATAAAATCAATTACTGAAGAAAACCAAGCTTGAAACTAAGTTAAAATACAAAATGTGCTTTAAAGAGTGTTAAAGCACATTTTTGAAAAATTGTCTTGTAAATGAGTTTTGAATGGCTAAATGTCTATCATTACTCTTTAATTAACATGTGTACTACTTAGTATCATATTACGAAGTCTAAATCAATAGGAAATCAAAAATTTCACAAATATGTGTCTTAGTTTGTGAATAGTAACTAAATTGTACTGGTTTATAACATAAGTCAATATAAGTGACTTAGTTGGTCAACAAAGACCACCAAAGAGCCTAAAATAATAAGGGGGCCGGTTTTTCATGTGTGACTCACCACACTTGACCAATAAAATAAACAAGGAAAGTAATAAAGCATAGTTACTATTTGTTTTTAGCTAAAATATCTCCAAAAGCAAGCCATTCTTCTCATTCTCTTCATTCTCCTTGCTTCCCCACCGTCTCCAACCTCCCTTCTCCCTTCTCATTCTCGGTTTGCTATAGCCCACACAACTACTCCATCTTTGAATCCTTGTAACTCCTAGCTCCATATACCAAATCAAATTCTAAGACCATATTTGTCTTACTTAGGCCAAGCTTGCTAAACGGAAAATTGTAGGGAAAACTATATACAAAATGAATAAAATAATAAACTAATCCTACAACTCTACTACGGGTAGCAAAATAAAACCCGGTCGGAGTATAGTGTAAATATATTACGACCGAGAGTATCGTACCCAAGGGACTTATAGAAAATTAGTCCTAATCCGGTAATAACCTATTCTAAGACAAGGGGGGAAATTGAAATGTTTTCTAATCTAAATAAAACTAACTAAACTAAGTGGTATTTACAAGGAGATTATTCTTGATCCAGGGTGTGAAACCATCTAAGCATCAATATGAACTCTAAACATAAACACAGGCCTTCGAATTAACCAACAACTGAACACGCCGGGTGTCCTGCCGATACCACTTGCACGGCATATTCAAAGACATTGAATATGCCGGACATTGGCCACCCGGCAGTGCGTCCGGCATAGTCATAATGCATATTCTTTCTCTAGTTTCCGAGTAGAAAACAGAAGACTCATCCCTATTAACAAATCGAGCATATATCATGCCACGAAATGAACAAGGAAATGGGGGAAGATGGATTAATTCTCACTCTTACTACTAACCCTTAAGTCATAAGAAGAGAGTAGAAAGACCATTAAGAGAGTCTAACCTATCTTACTTGGGACTTGTCTTCCACAAGTAAGAATTGCATGAAGAGAAAAAGAGATGAACCTATTCTCTTTCAATAAGAACCTTACTCTTAATAAACTTGAAAATTATATTAAAGAAATCATATTGTTTACAAGAAGGAATTCATCCCTAACCAAGAATAAGCAAGGAGTTCTACATCTCCATCCACAACTACAAGAAGAGAATACAAAGGGGAGAAGGGAATGGTCATAGCCTTAACCCGACAGGATCTTCTTCTTCTTCTTCGCGTGGATGGAACTGTAGAAACTTCCTTGGACACCAACAATGGAGTGGGGCGAAATTGGAGTTGTGAGTGGAGTGTATAGGGGTGTTGAAGTGTCCTCAATTGTAGCCTTCCTCGGCCTATTTATAGGCATTAATTGTGTCGATGTCGGGCGTCGTGCCGGGTCCCAAATAGCCGGCACACGTGTTAAATGCGCCCAACTGTTAACGGTCGAAACCGTCAATTCCGCGCGAAACAGTGCATATGCCGGGTAGGATATACCCGGCATCCCACCCGGCAGCATCCTTTTCACCAACGGTCAATAACTGCTATCGCTTGGTCAACCGTGGCGACTCTTTACTGATGCCGGATGTAATCTACCCGGCATTAGGTCCGGCAAGGCCACTTTTCTATTCTGTACTTATGCCGTGCAGAAGCTACCCGGAATTGAGTCCGGCTTCAACTGAACTTTTGCCTAGAAAATAATTCCTTGCACAGAAAACTCATAAAAACATAAATCTGTACAAATATTATACTTTAACACATAATAAGCATAAATAACATAAATATAACTTTATTTAGATAAATATAATACTAAATCTAATGCATAAAATATGATAAGTCTGCGGCTTATCAAGGCCCTACACTTACCTTTTGCTAGTCCTCGAGCAAAACAAGATTAGAAAGGACTAACTACTTATGCACAAAACAGATAAACACTAGAATGAAATGTAGATAAATATTTCCAGCTATATGACTCTAATTCATAAGTATTACTTACTCTACCTTATTCTATCAAAACATACTAATGGGTATAAAAAGAACTTCAAAATCGATCAAAAACTTTTGGGCTATTTTGCATAAGGGATTTTTGTAATCTCTCCTTTTTGGTTTCCATCATTCAACTCTATTTTTCAAGAGTTTCTGAATGTGGCCAAGACACTCATCGATGGTTTTTATGAATCAGCCCTATTTTGCAAGGGTTTCTGAATCAACCATGATTTTTTTTGCATAGAAGAACGGGGAATTTAGGAGAAAAATAAAAGGAAAAACTCTCTTTTCTTGCTTTTATTCAGAGGCACTTTTGTGCAACCTCTAGGAATATATTGCTTTTCCTTTGGAAGAAGATTTTTTTTCTTTCTTTTTTTCTTTTTCTTCTTTCTTTTTTCACAAAAACCCTATTTAAGATTTTTACCCAAAAGATTTTTCATAATTTGAAAAGAAAAGAATAACACCCAGAAGTATAATAAGGAAAGAATTAGGAGAAAGATCATGTACTCATGTTTAATAAAGAGAATCAAAAAGTTAAAAACAGGAATCTATAAGTCATTAGAGAGCTTACCTCTTGAGAGAACAAGCATTTATTCATTCCTAATCTTATCTCAATCAAAAACATGCAAGAAGTTTAGTAAAACCTCGATAAAACTCACAACTTATGCATATTAATAAAAAATTATTTTTAAGGGGGGTCCCTGCCCTACACTTGGCAGGAACACTGTCCCCAGTGTTCGAAAGAAAACGAATAAGTAAAACTCTTTTTTTTTTAATAGAACTTGAAACAACCATAATGAAAGTAATTTAAAAACAATAACATAAAGTAAAAGAAAAAATTAAATGATACGAAGGGCTCCCCTGTTTGATAGTGAAGGCGTGAGGAGGAACCGCCCTACACTTAGCCTTTTAGGCTATTTGGCATCCTTGGAGATCCTAGGTAGAATGGTGACCGAATTCGCATGCTCCCGTGGATTTGTTTGTGTTTGGGACGGGAGTTGACCTTGCTGTCTTGGTTGCGTCAGAAGTTGCTGTAATTGCAACTGCAACGATTTGTGCTCTTTGCGAATGGTCGAGATCTCGTTTTGAGTATCCTGGGTCTTGTTCATCAGGGCTGACATCATGTCACGAAGTTCAGCCATTTCAGACTCTGATGATGATGCAGGATGGGATGGTCTAAATTGTCTTGGACCTCCCTGGTAGCCGGCTTGACTCTGGAAGTGTTGAGGGGGTTGGTTCCCCTGTTGCCATGGCTGCCGAAACCCTTGGTTACCCACATAAATGACTTCCTCAACATGCTGAAAGTCTGGAATGTCAGGGCTCAAAGCGTGTGGTCGTGCACTAACCACGTTCGCTTGTTGAGGAAGTTTGTTCATTGCTATTTGCTCCACCACTTTCTGTAGAGCGCTAACCTTTGTGGACATTTGAGCGTTGCTCTCCAACAACTGCTCATGACTGTGCATAAGTTTGTCAAATTTAGCATCGCCCTCTCCCACTTGATATAAACCAGCGGTACTACCCCTGGTTCCACCGGTGGCCCATTCCCTAATCTCTTCGCAAAGAGATTCAACTCCACTAAGGAATTGATCTCCAGGCTTCTTCAATATGTCTGCGCCAAGGGAGGATAAGATCATCGTCTTGCATTGATTGATCAATCCTTTGTAAAACAACTGAGATAGTTGTTCCTTGGTGAGGCCGTGGTGTGGACATGTGTGCAGCAACCCCTTGAATCTGTCCCAAGTCTCACAGATGTTCTCCGAGCCTGGTTGCCTAAAGTTGTAAATATCGGCGATCATCTCCAGGGTGCGACTAGGGGGCATGAATTTGTCATAAAATTTGGTTGCCATGTCCTCCCATGTGGTGATGGTACTGGGGGTTAGACTGTGGTACCACTTGCTGGCGTTCCCCGTAAGGCTATGGGGGAAGAGAGCAAGTCTGGCGTATTGGAGGACATTATTTGTGGAGGTTAGGCTGTTTGTGTGTTGCAAGAATTTGGTGATGTGGAGCAAGGCATCGTCCGGGTTTGTACCATCGAACATACCCAATTCCTTTATGCATCGTATTTGATGATATGGCTTAAGTTTTTGCCATTCATCGTATTCGTTTTGTGGAAGGAGAGGGAGGTCGATTGCGGGCTTTTGGCCTTGGTTAGAAGGCCGGTTTATGTTGCGGACGGTAGGTGCTGCCATTGGTGTAGGATCTGCTTCTTGTAGGATTCGTTGTTGCCTTAAAATATGAAGCAGGGTTCTCTCGATTTCCGGATCAAAGTTGGCTAAATTTTCAGGAGTACTTGTTGACCGAAGAAGCATTCACTTGGATAACTTCAGGAGGAGAAAAAGAAAATGTTATAATATTTCGTAAAAATAAAAGAAATAATATAATGACATAATAAGACTTATGAAAATACAAGAAGAAATAAATTTTTGGTTATGCCGGACGGCGTGCCGGGTGCGGTTTACCCGGCAGTGGACTTCCTCCGAAATGCCGGATGTATACAAACCGGCATGTTGCCCGGCGTGACCAAAAATCGAACATAACTTAATTAGAAGATAATGTAAAGGATAATCAAAATAAATGTAGAGTAAAAAAGGGATTGTAGGAGATTACTCCTAATTGTCCCTACAATTTATGACAAAAATATTGAGAGAAATTGAGCATGCCGGGTGACATGCCGGATAAAACCCGTCCGGCATAGGACTTCCTCCGAAATGCCGTGTGTAGGAAACCCGGCTTGATACACGGCAAGTGCAATTTCCCATTTTCAAATTACAGAATCACAATATAGGGACTATTAGAAGAAATAAATAAACGAAGGATGCATACAAGAATAAATCAAATTGTTAATACTTAATATTATACGAAATATTAAAAGCAATTTTGAACATGCCGGACATGATGCCGGGTAAAACCTGTCCGGCATCGGACTTCCTCCGAGTATGCCGGGTAACTGAGTTCCGGCACTATGCACGGCGTATCCCAATCTGCATAACTAAGGGCGAAAAATAAATTAAAGAATCAAAGAATCAAAAAAAAAATAAAGAATAGGGCGTTTTACCGAATTTAGGACTTGGACTAATTCCAAGTCCCCGGCAACGGCGCCAATTTGCTAAACGGAAAATTGTAGGGAAAACTATATACAAAATGAATAAAATAATAAACTAATCCTACAACTCTACTACGGGTAGCAAAATAAAACCCGGTCAGAGTATAGTGTAAATATATTACGACCGAGAGTATCGTACCCAAGGGACTTATAGAAAATTAGTCCTAATCCGGTAATAACCTATTCTAAGACAAGGGGGGAAATTGAAATGTTTTCTAATCTAAATAAAACTAACTAAACTAAGTGGTATTTACAAGGAGATTATTCTTGATCCAGGGTGTAAAACCATCTAAGCATCAATATGAACTCTAAACATAAACACAGGCCTTCGAATTAACCAACAACTGAACACGCCGGGTGTCCTGCCGGATACCACTTGCACGGCATATTCAAAGACATTGAATATGGCGGACATTGGCCACCCGGCAGTGCGTCCGGCATAGTCATAATGCATATTCTTTCTCCAGTTTCCGAGTAGAAAACAGAAGACTCATCCCTATTAACAAATCGAGCATATATCATGCCACGAAATGAACAAGGAAATGGGGGAAGATGGATTAATTCTCACTCTTACTACTAACCCTTAAGTCATAAGAAGAGAGTAGAAAGACCATTAAGAGAGTCTAACCTATCTTACTTGGGACTTGTCTTCCACAAGTAAGAATTGCATGAAGAGAAAAAGAGATCAACCTATTCTCTTTCAATAAGAACCTTACTCTTAATAAACTTGAAAATTATATTAAAGAAATCATATTGTTTACAAGAAGGAATTCATCCCTAACAAAGAATAAGCAAGGAGTTCTACATCTCCATCCACACAACTACAAGAAGAGAATACAAAGGGGAGAAGGGAATGGTCATAGCCTCAACCCGACAGGATCTTCTTCTTCTTCTTCGTGTGGATGGAACTGTAGAAACTTCCTTGGACACCAACAATGGAGTGGGGCGAAATTGGAGTTGTGAGTGGAGTGTATAGGGGTGTTGAAGTGTCCTCAATTGTAGCCTTCCTCGGCCTATTTATAGGCATTAATTGTGTCGATGTCGGGCGTCGTGCCGGGTCCCAAATAGCCGGCACACGTGTTAAATGCGCCCAACTGTTAACGGTCGAAACCGTCAATTCCGCGCGAAACATTGCATATGCCGGGTAGGATATACCCGGCATCCCACCCGGCAGCATCCTTTTCACCAACGGTCAATAATTGCTATCGCTTGGTCAACCGTGGCGACTCTTTATTGATGCCGGATGTAATCTACCCGGCATTAGGTCCGGCAAGGCCACTTTTCTATTCTGTACTTATGCCGTGCAGAAGCTACCCGGAATTGAGTCCGGCTTCAACTGAACTTTTGCCTAGAAAATCATTCCTTGCACAGAAAACTCATAAAAACATAAATCTGTACAAATATTATACTTTAACACATAATAAGCATAAATAACATAAATATAACTTTATTTAGATAAATATAATACTAAATCTAATGCATAAAATATGATAAGTCTGCGGCTTATCAAAGCTCTACACTTCTCTCTTTTCAAATCTTCAAGAAATTCATTTCGATGCCATGGAGATTCACCATTGAAGGAGCTTGAGCTCATATTTGCATGCCTTGTCATTCTCCATTGCTTGAAGGTAAGGAAAATCAAAGAAAAACTTCATTCCCTCTCGTTTTTGTATGTGACCAAAAATCACCATTTGACGGTGTCTTCTCTTGTTCTTTCATAGCTCCATTTCAATCTTTAAAGGACAAGGAGGAGTCCTCTCTTGATGCTTATTCAAGCTCTCTTTTTATTCCAAGGTAAAACAACTATCCTAAAATGTATAGACAATGTATATAACCTAGGGTTTGTAAATGAGTTTAAGCATGAAGCTTGAATGCTCATTGGTTTTACTTGTATATTGATTAGAACATTGACAAGTAACCAAGTCCTCTTTCCGATTTCCAAACAAGGAAGAACAAGAGTGTTCAAGTAAAAATCTTGAAGAAAAGAGGTAAATGTGCTAACCTAATGTAATTTAATTCCTAAGGAAAAATGAGCTTGTATTTCTTAATAAAATACCTAAGGAGCCAATGGAAAATGAGCTAGTAAAGTACTCATAAGGAGGTTGTTAAGGGCATATGAGGTGTTGTGTGTATTTGCAGTTCAAAGGCAATATATATTTGGGAAATTCAGTGTTTAAGTTTAATGCAATTTAAGGGCCTAAGAGCCATGCAATTTAAGGGCCTAAGAGCCAAGCAATTTAAGATTATGCACTATATTGTTATGTAGTTTTATTTGAGGGTTTTGTTGTGTGTAAAGAACATTCTTTGTGAAGATGAATGTCTTCGATGGGTAAAGGAGGAAAAACAATATGTTTGTGTGTAAGGAATGTGTATTAAGTGATTAAGTGTTTTTGGCTGTGAAAAGGTGAAAACCTAAGTGTTTTGGTGTAAGGTGATACAAGGGAAACTATGTCAAAATTTGGTTAATGAACAAGGAGTTTTAGGTATTCAAAATGATGTTTGGTGACCTAGGTTGAACTAGGAATGATTAAGGTTTAAATTGGTGAAAGAAGGTGAAATAAGGTCTTCTTAGGTGTTAAAATGCCTTGGGTGTTATCTTGTAGGATTTAGAATGCAAATGAGAGTTAAGGATGTTTCAAGCCATGGTGTGATTGTGTTAAGGATTTATACAAGTTTTAGTACCAATGAGGAAGTAAGGTGTTGTAAGGAAGATGTGTGAAAATTGTGGAGAAGATTCTTGGATGGACATAAAGTATTTTGGTGGGCTAAATAATGTGTGGGAACATGCTATAAAACTAAGGGGAAATATTATAAGTGTTGAGCATTTTGGCAAGAAATGAGTAAGTGTTTAATGGAGTAGAAAAATAAGGTTCTTGGCACGTCCGAACTTCCGTCCGAACATGGACGTTCGGACATGCCCTGTTGCACGTAAGTTTTCTGAGCTTCGACCAGTGTCCGAACTACCGTCCAAATTTGGAAGTTCGGACACACCTATCTCTATTTTCTGGTTTGGCCTCGAACAGTGTCCGAACTTGGGAAGCTCGGACGCATGTTTGGACATTCATCAGTTTACACCCTTTTGAGTCTCGAACAGTGTCCGAACTTGGGAAGTCCGGACACAAGTTCGGATAAGGTGCTGTTTTGACCAAAAACTTTGTTTATGGTTAGAAAATGATATATAATGATGGGGATTGATAAGTAATGATGCTATGAGATTGTTAAGGACGTGTTAAGTGAGTTATAATGACAATTTAGTGGGTGAAAAGTTGTATTAAAATATAAAAGTAAAACAAGTTAAAATGTGAAGTTATATAACTAGTTAACGGGAGTAAGTCATGAACTTTAAACTTTAAACAATCTAGTTACCCCGATGTTAACGAAAGTAAATGTAATGTTACCAGTTGTTCAAAGATGTTACGAGGAACATGTGATGGCACGTTAGAGTGGCACCCCGGTGACAGGTATGGTTTTCTTGCAACCTGTGTCCTACCGGATTACACCGGCTTGTCTGCCAATGTGTTTTTCTGTATGTTTGCCATGCTATAAGATAAATCATGAAATGAGTTTACAGTCGTTATTGTTGTCGTGTGTTGCGTACCGATACCGGTAACCTCGAATGCGCATGGAAAGCTAGTTAACCATTATTAGGTGAACGTAAGAGAACGGTATCCGGTAATAACGTTTCCAACCTAAGGAACGTTCTAACCACGGCTATGCGTGAGCTAGTTGCGTGATGTTGTGTGTGATGTTACTGTATTTATGTGACCCTCCTTTGTGTGATTAACTCAGTTGTAATACTGTATTGTGTGCTGATGTGATAGGTTCCACAGCGGAGTCTTTATCTGTGAATATTTATATATTATGGGGGGTGAGGAAACCGGTAGTTCCAGTCGCGCATTGTTTGGGAGTTGTTGTATACAGTTTCTTCAACTTCCTCTCTGTTGGTTGTCTTCCTTCATTGGTCTTCGATCACCCCTGAGTTTAACCAAGGCTCTTGACTCACGTCTGTTGGGGATTATATATGTTGTGTTCGGGTCACTAAATCCGATCCATCTTTATGTTAAGATATCCGTTCGTCTAACAGGACGGTAACGAGTTATGTAAACAAGCTTAGCATGAGTTTCACAGCATCCTCTAGGCTCTACCAGTGAACTAACTATGTTTGGGGCGGTTCCTAAAGAGACCCGTGCCCGTTATGTTATGTGTTATTGATGTACTGCAATGTTATTTGCGATGTGATGTTATGTGTTGTTTAAATGTGAAATATGTGGATCACGGATATGAATCCCAGTTTATAAAAGAGACGTTTATGGAAACCCGACTAGTGGGTAAGTGTCGTCTATTAAGGAAGTAGCTCCATTAATTGAGAAACACTCTAGGGTCAAAGAACACAAGGAGTGATTTATTAGGTGTAGATGTGTTGTCTATATTTGTTGTGACCTCTGTTGTGGATTGTAATGTGTTTTGTGTTATTGGAGTACATGCATGATTTAAATGTAATCAACCCCATGCTAAGACGACAAATAGTTGTGCGTGGCCCGATAACATGCGAGCTGCGGGATTACCATACCAGCAAAGGTGCTGAGCCCCTGGGGGGCTACCCTTTCTCTTCTTTTTCCTATTCCAGGTACAAGGAGCTGGAAGCCGTTCGAGAGTAGGACAGGGTAGTCGTTTGTACATGGGTAGTCATTTAAGTTGTATATGTACAGTAGGTGTAGTAAGACCGAAACTATTATCGGCATTAGTTTGTAAACACTCGGTATAGTTGGAAGGTATGTGTATGTTTTGTTGTTAATGGAAAGGGATAGTAATGTGTAGTCGCTCGGGAATCTAGTCCATCAGACCGATACAATGTATATGTAATAGCCTTGTTAGCCACGTGGGTGGTTAACGGCGTGTAACACCAACGAGTTAATTAATGTGATGAAGTATGTTTACCGCTGCAGTTTGTTGTTAAGTGTGTTGTTGCTGGATGGGGTGTTACACTTAGACTCACACCTTGAGTTGGTTTGAGTCAGCCACCCGATCCTATACCCATAATGTATATCTATGTGATATATCATTTACACACATTGTATTGTGCTTATACAGCACATAGCCCTCACTTCGTGGCGTTAGTTCAATCATATATGGATATAGGTGATCCATCAGCACCATTATTTCCTATGAATTCTACAAACCCTGACTACCTCCCCGAGGTGTCCATAACATATCATCCTTCCACATTCCATATCTAATGATTCATTTCGTATCTAGGCGATACCATATGTAATCATTCTACAAGGTAATATAAATATATATCACAAGTATCATAAGAAAGGTATTACACACATGGGTGTATATACATCATTCAAACAGGTATCTCATAAGATACATACATATAAGTGCACATCACACATAAACAAACCAACAACGTACGCCCCGCGTACCAAACATAACCAAAAAAACCACGTATGCCCCGCATACCACCAATTCACTGTATGTCATGCACACGAAACAAACAAACAAACAAACCTCGTATGCCCCGCATACCACAAACTATTGTATGCCCCGCATACGAAACACAAAACTTAGTGCACACACGTGCACAGCCCAGAGGCTCTACCCCCCTTAAAAAGGGTTACGCCCCCGTACCTCACAAGTATACAACAGCCGCTCAACAAGGAGCGCTGGATACTTGGCTCTCAAGAGTTCCCCAACACGTGGATTATCCTCATATCAGAGGGACGGGTATGACTCTAGCCCTTCCGGGTTCCACAATTCATAAAGGGTGAGGCACTGATCTATTTGTGCTCTCTCCCAAATTCGTTCTAATGGGCCCACTCGCTCAGTATTGAGGTGTAGACCCATGAACATAGGCTCAGTTTGCCTCTTTTGATTGTTGTGTATCCCCTCGTTTGGATCACTAGCGTACATGAGTGTGGCTTCTCTCACTGATATTCAGCTTGAGGTAAAATATGACATTGGCTATTGTTAGTACTCAGTGCTCTTTGCACTTGTCTTTGTAATACTAAGACGTACCAACATTCATGTCCACGAAGATAATGCTTGTCATCCGTGTCTCCTGGTGGTTTTGTTCCGGAGTAACACACTGTTATAGTTCTTTGATACACACTCGTGTTGATATCCATTACATCTTCCTGTATTCCCACTAGATTAATAACTGCACAAGTGCAATACCAAAACACTCAGTCCTACAGAGTGCAGAGGCGTAAACTCTCAGCAGCTAATATCTAATGAGTCCAACAGATAAGGTGAGCGAATTATCATGTGAGTTGTACATTCCAAGTCCATTATTATCATAACTTTGTTCCTTGTTTAAGGTATCTGCTAGTATATTAGATTTGTCTCTCAACATTGCGTAGTCACGCGTTTAGGTCCACATCCTCTGGTAGATTTCCTCTGGATTGTAAGAATTGCTCGATCCTTATGAGGATTCTACATATTATTCATCCATAATGGGTTTTCATGTTTCTATCCTTAGTGTTCACATCCTTGAACGGTTCCCTTGTCTTCACTGTATACCGTTGTAACACCCCATCTCGATCCAATCGTGGTTATCACAAACTTATCACCATATATATAAACTCTGCAGCGGATTCAAATACATCCCAGGACCTTGCCACGGTCCGACTACAGAATATACCGAACATTAGTACATACAAATCTTAACCAAATACATATCCTTCTTACAATCCCCTCATATCCTATACATCTTACTAACTCAAATTGTCATACGAGTGTACATGCACAACTCGTAGGCCACACTTAACCCGTAACGCTTGTACCCCATCTTACTCTCGCGACGGCCGCCTCCTGACGTTCACCTGTGTAGTAAAAACAGCCCCCAAAGAGGGTCAGCACGAATGCTGGTATGATCCTCTCATGGCCCCCAAGCTAACGTGGCTACGACGACTAATTGTCGATAGCATGGAGGTTGATTAGATGCACAACATAATAGAAAGTGCAATAAACAACAAGCCAAATATGAACAATCAAAGTTCAAACACAATGAACGACTTAAATGTTTTCCGTTAATTAGTTAGTCAATTATTTAACTCCTCAAGTTATGTTTCCTCTTAATCCCAGTCCAACCTTATCTTACCTCAATCTTAGTCCTTATCTTAGCCTTGGAAACAAACCATTCTTTAAATAGAAATGGATGTAGCTTATCTCAGTCTTTGAATGCAAACCATCCTTTAAATAGAAATGGTTGCAACTTATCTCAAACCTTATCTTAATCTTAGAATACAAACCACTCTTTAAATAGAAATGATTGTATCTTATCTCAATGTTTATTTTTGTCGGATCAAAAGCGACCCTAGCCAATGAGCTATTAACTCCATTGGTTGAATAAACAACTTATCTTATAATTTAGGATTTAGGTGATCCTACCGCACCATCTTAATGCCTCCTACCTTGGACTGGATGTCCAATGTAGCTGAGCCGGCAACCGACCCTAGGCAACAAGTCCGAAGACAAGTCCTTAAGCGGAAGTCGGATCTGCTTTAGATACCGACCCCCTTTTCCTTAGCATGCATGACCGGAGTCAGTCCCGGTTCCTCACTCCCCCCCCCTTAAGTTCCAGTTAGTAGAAGTCTCAAGACAATGTTTGTTGGCTAACCTCTTTCGGTTTATAACAAACTAATAATAGGGAGCGTTCCTTAGTCTCACTCAATTCCTTACCAAACGTTGGTTAGTAAGTTCTCACGGTAAGTTGTGTTAGTTTCCAAACATCACACAACAATACAATAAACGTAATGTTCCGGTTGCATGCTTTATCTTGTTTAGTCGGCACACATAAACAAATAGCACACAAGCCGAGGGACACCTCGTTAGCAAGTAGGTCACAAGAAGAACTGTACCGTTCACCGTTGGTCGTTTGGTTATTTACTCTCCTCCGGAGTCCAAACTCTCAAGTCCTAAGACATTGATTCAGTTTTAGGTTGTTAATCACATAACTTATTTCAACTTAATTAACTTACTTAACCCATAATGATTCCCCACCTAACACCTCTTAAGTTTTACAACTTATTCTTACAACTTACCTTAAGCTTTTAAGTTTATACTTAACTTAATCGCTTAGGTCTTTATACCTCTAATCATCAATGCCCTCCTAATGGGCCACCATTAGTACCTCTAAACTTTCTTAGGGTTTTTTCTTTTTTTTTTTACAACTTAAGGGTCGACCGACCCTACC
Organism: Limonium bicolor; assembly: GCA_023374045.1. Taxonomy (NCBI): domain Eukaryota; kingdom Viridiplantae; phylum Streptophyta; class Magnoliopsida; order Caryophyllales; family Plumbaginaceae; genus Limonium; species Limonium bicolor. Next base: position 81,765,790 of record CM041776.1, on the reverse strand, counting down.
GACCGACCTTACCCAAGGTCGGTCCATTCTAGTGACATATTACCGTCAGAAAATTCTACCCCGACCGACATTGCAAGTTCGGTCCACAAGGTCGGTCCATTCCCAAAACATTTTGTTCATTGTTTTCCAGCCCGACCGACCTTGTCCATGGTCGGTCCTAAGGTCGGTCCATTCCAGAGAGTTTCCTGCGTGTGTAATCTGAGCCTGACCGACCTTGCCAAGGTCGGTCCTAAGGTAGGTCGGCTCCAGAAATTATTTCTAAGTGTTAAATTCACTCCAAACCTCAACACAAGTGTCCTAGTGTGTTCCAACATCATTTAGGCACTTAAACTCACCCTTAAACGTCCACTAAAACCTTCTTAACTACTTTCTCAATTCTTACTAGGAATTCGTAACACTTGTTTATACCTCTTAAGGCCTTTACATGTCACCAAACAAGGCCTAAACATCATCTAAAACCATTACCATTCAATCCCCCATCTTTAGAAGCCAAAACAAATTTTTTTCTTCTTCTCTACACCGAGGGGCGGTCCCCAGGGGTGGTCCCAACCAGAAGCTAATTTCCTGCACAATTCGCCTGGACCTCCCCACAGGGGCGGTCCCTAGGGGCGGTCAACAGCAGAACCTATTTTCCAAAGTGCTTTTCTCCTCATTTTGAACTCCAAATTCACCCCAATCTTTTCCCACTCATTCCAAAATCTTTCCACATGTTTCGTACATGTTTAAACACCTTAAAACATGCACTAAACCTTCCTCAAAAATCACCAAACTTGACACTCAATTTCTTACAAAATTCTTACACTTAACACTCGATTTCTTACACTTCCCTCTTGTGACTTTGCCTAAGTCCTCAACTAATCATTATGTTTCTTCACAACAATCTTAACTACTCCTCAAGCTTCATTATGCATACCCATTTGCTTTACTCAAACTTCTCAAAGCCATATATAATCTAGCACATGCTTACATCCTTATAAGTCATTATACCTTATTTTCCTTCAAACTTTGTACAAGTTCCCTAGTTCATACCTAAATCGTCTTAAAGCATTACACACCCTTTTCCTCCAAACTTTGCACAAGTCTTACCATTCCTCATACAATGACTTTGGTGTGTTCAATACACCCACTAATTCTCTAGTTCCTCCTAGACCACTCTAAATCATTCAAATCCTCAAGAACTCCTTAGTTAACTCATTTCCACTCAAATCCCTTTTAAGGTCTCCTAGTAAACCCTAGGTAATATCAATTCACAACCACCACTTAAACACTTCTTTTTCTACTCAAATTTCGCCATAACTCCTCTAGTATATTATCATGCCCATGAGCATTGTTTTCCTCATTCAACCATCTCACACACATCAAGTTCTTTCTCATCATATTTTCTCACCCAAATCAACTCATTCATAGTAAACTCAATATAGTGCAATAATCTTAAATTTCATAGCACTAAGGCTCTTAAATGACATGGCTCTTAGGCCCTTAAATGACATGAATTTAAACACTGAATTTCCCACATGTAATAGCTTTCAACCTGCAATTACACCCATCAATCTCATAGTAGTTATAATGCTCTTAAAATCCACCTTAAACTTATCTTACTAACTCATTCCCATTGGCTCCTTAATCACAAGTTCATAAGCTTGTTTAAATTCTTTTTCCTAGGTTATATAACCCATTACATAATGTAAGCTTTAAGCTACATTAGTACTTATCTAAATACCATCCCCTTAAACCTTAAACCACCTTAAGGTAAGTAATTTACCTTGTTTTTCCAAGCTTCTCCTCACACTTTTCTTCTTGGGTTTCCTTGCTTAGTTTTCGGCCACCCACTTAGATTTCCTTGACAATGTTCTAATCAATATACATTGACTCTCATGAGTTCTAAATAATACACTAACCTTAAGGAATCATTCCTAGGTTAAAAATGTGTTTTAAAGCTTAAAAGTGTGTGTTTACCTTTGAATTTTGGAATGGATTTCATAATGAAGCATGGCAAGACCTCCTCAAGTCTTTGGAGAATAGAATAAAGCTAGAACAAGAGTAAAACAAGCCATCTTAAGAGGCAAATTTTCGGCCATATATGAAAAATGGAGGAAAGTTGATTTTTCTTTCACTTTCCTTACCTTGAATGAATGAAGAACCAAATGAGCTCTTCAAACTTGATTTTCCCCCTTCAATGGAGTTTCTCCATGGCACCAAAATTGAGCTTTTGAAGATTTGAAAAGATAGAATGAAAGAGCTTGCTTTAACTAAGAGTAATCTATGCTCACTTTTTGATTTGGAGCTAATATGAGTATTTGGTGAGCAAATGAAGATGTAGGTGCCATGGCTGGATAAAGAACGGTTTTGGAGCATAGAGGGGAGGAAGGAAACGTTGGTGAAGGTGTGAAATGAAGAAGACAGGAGAGAGAGAAGGTATAAGAAGATATTTTGCTTTTAAAAGGTAAATAGTCTTTTTCCTCTTTATTTCCTCTTCTTTTCTTATTTGATGAAGCCTAAGGTGACTCATCACCTTAAAACCGTCCCCCCTTAGTATTTAACATACATAAGGCCTTGTTTGGCCATTTAGCTAATTAAGGTTGACTTAAGTCAAAATTAGCACTATTTGAGCACTATTCACTAATTAGTGCACATATTCGGGAAATTTTGGGTTTCCCATTGATTTAGACTTCCTAATGTGATACTAATTAGTACACATGTTGATTAAGGTGTAATAATGGGCATTTAGCCACTCAAAACTCATTTCCAAGACAATTTCTCAAAAGGTGCTTTAAGGAGTCTTAAACCACATTTTGTGTTTAAGCTTGTTTTTGAGCTTGGTTTTCTATGCTAATTTATTTAACATGTCCATTAGCATGTTAATAAGGTCCTATAATGATATTTGGGTGCTAATTAAAGTCACTCCAAGCTTAAAGCACATTTTTGCCTAAATTGCCCTTAAGGAGTTTTCTTGTGTTTTCCTTGGTTTAAATTGTCTACCAATCTTCCTAAGGCATATTTTAGCCTTAATACATCATAAATTGATGTTTACTTATCATACTTAGGTTTGGGGTATTTCAACCGTCTACTGCTCTGTGACGAAGGTTCTTTATTTCTCTAGCCCGTTGGCTTAACTGCGGCTCTTCTCATCCATCTTCGAGGTAATCTGCATTACTGTCCTTAGTATGGAGTTGACTACTTCTCGTGTTCCTAACACTACTTGTCTACATACATGGGGTACCGTACTGATACATTACTACTTACCCGACTAACTCATAAATAAGTCTGTCAGGCCCACATGCTCCTATCAGAGTGTGGTCGTCCCATGTCTTGTTTAGTAAATTGGTAATGTTCGTTACACGGTTATTGTGAAGTATTTTGTTGTCAATCTCCCTTTTGATGGATATCTTTTAGTTTTTTTTTGTTTCTGTTATCGGTTATCTTGTTGTTAGTGCTATTGCCCTAGTGGCATCAGTGGTAATTCGTGCCATAAGCCGGCGTTATTCAGCTCGGTGTAAGTAAAATTCATGCTATATTCAGCAAAATTGGTTCTCCTATCTCGATCCCATTGAGTGCACACATATTCCTTTCCTCCCTGTTTATCATGGTCACATCTCATCCATAGTTCATATTCGTTCTCTCATCCATTTAATTGGATATATTGCAGATTGCATAATAGCTTGAGCAACTTGGCTCTCCACTTCCCAACCATCCTCACTGACGGTGGTGCATGTACAACGGGTATGTTTGTCCATAAGGACTAAACATTCATCACTAGTAGTGATTAGCATTAAATACGGGTATACACTGATGGTGTTTGGCTAATAAGCCATGTCTGAAAATTCTCGAACAATTAGACTGGTGTGGTTTACTATCATAGTGGCTGTATAGTTTCTTCAGTTGCAGTGGTTGGACTAACGGTCTTCCCGAGGTTGCATAGATTTCTAACCTTAAGGTTTGTATGAAAAATTGATATGAAAATTGGTATTAAAATTTTAGTATATAATAGGAGATTAAAATTTAGTGGTAATTGCAGTTGCAGCACTTGCTGTGGCAAGTGCGCAAGGCTGATGGAAATTTCAGTGGTTTGATTGTCATAGTGCTTGCAATAGCAAGTGCGCCATGCAGGTGGAAATTTTGGTTCAGTAATTACCGGTCTCATTGACTCTGCGTCGTTGAGTCCACATAACTAGTCTCAAAAGTCATACACAAAAGGCGAGTGGTCAATGACACACTCCCACATATTTACAACATATCTATGTCTAACATCCAAGGTAAGTACATAACAAGGTAAGCAAAAGTCTTCCACCAACGGTCTCATGGAGTTCAGGGTACTCATGCCCTATCTACTCCCTTGCCTCTATGGGCTCCAGCATCAGCAGATGTGTGGCCATCGTGACCGCCTCGTGGTACTCCAGATCCTTCAACTGAGGTCTTCTGAGTATTCCTTGGTGGCCTATAGTTACGGCCCTCAGGGTTCATCCAACACTCGAACTCCCGGTGGCCCTCTTTCTTGCAGCACCGACACTCGACTTTGCGGCCACTGCAGTCGACCCCAGGATGATCCTTCCCACAACGCTTGCAATCGAAATGGCGCTGGGGCTGTCCGGTGCCTGATGGTAGTATTTAGTTTAAGTTAAAATCTTATGATATAAATTCAGGGTTACAATTGAATTTAAGAGGTAGGCGTTCTCACCCTTAGGAGACGCAGATCTCAGAGGCTGAGCATCTATAGCTGGGCCGGTCAACTGAAGGACGGGCTCTTTCCCCTTAACTCCCTGGTGACTCTGCTTGAAATACCCCAAACCTTGATATGTGGTTTAAATATTAAACTATGGTATGTAAAGGCTAAAAGTGCCTTAGGAACATCAGTGTACAATTTAAACCATAGTAAAATGCAATAAAGCATTAAGACACAGTTTGAGCAAAAACATGCTCTAAGCTATGAGTGAACTTGGTTAGGGCCCAAAGAGCCTACCAAGACTTAATAACATTTGATTATGATTTTATAAGGCTAATTAAGTCCTTAGGAAACCTTGGTAGACAATGAAACCAAACAAAACACAAATAAATACCTTAAAGTCAATATGAGCAAAAATGTGCTCTAAGCTTGGGATAAATTTGTAAAAGACCTAATGGTCATACCTATACCTTATAAATATGTTAATGAACGTATTAAATCATTTACCAAAGAAAACCAAGCTTGAAAACAAGTTAAAACACAAAATGTGCTTTAAGGAGTCTTAAAGCACGTTTTTGAAAAATTGTCTTGTAAATGAGTTTTGAATGGCTAAATGTCCATCATTACTCTTTAATTAACATGTGTACTATATAGTATCACATTTGGGTGGCTATAACAATGGGAAATCAAAAAATTTCACTTCTATGTGCCTTGTTTTATGAATAGTAACCTTTTAGCTAGTTTGTAAACATATGTTGTTATAAGTAATAAATTGGTAACAAAGACCATTATACCTTCTATTAAATGGGGGCCGGTTTTTCAAGGTGTGAGTCACCACACATGTAAGTTTATTAAGTAATAAGTGATGACTAATGGTTACTATTTGCTTTAAGATATAAATATCTTCAAAAAGCAAAACCAATATCATTTCTCTCATTTCTCTCATTCCACACGTCTTCAACCTCTTCTATCTCTTCTTGCTCTCCATTCACGGCCTGCTACAGCAACACCAACACCACCATTATTTTCCATCTTTGACTATTTGTATCTCCTAGCTCATTTGGCCAAATTAAATTCTAAGACCACCATTCTCTTCCTCTCATCAAGCTCTTCAATTCTATCCTTTCAAAATCACAAAAGCTCCATTTCGGTGCCAAGAGGATTCACCATTGAAGGAGCTTGAGCTCACCTTTTCACATATTATTGTTCTCCTTTGCTTCAAGGTAAAGGAAACTCAAAGAAAATCCATGTTTCCTCCATGTTTATGTGATGTCCGAAAATTCACCTCACAATGGTGTTTTCACCTTGCTTATTTTAGCTTCATTTGAATCTTCCAAGGGCTAAGAGGAGTCCTCTCTTGATACTTATTCAAGTTCTCTTCCAATTCCAAGGTAAAACAATTACCTTAATGTGTTAAAACAATATGTGTAACTAGGGTTTACAATGAGATGAAGCATAATGCTTGAATACTCATTCTATTATTTGTACATTGTTTAGAAGTTGACAAACAACCAAACACCCCACCGGTTTTACAAGGAAACAAGAAAGAAGTTTGTGAGGAAAAAGAGGTAAACAAGCTATCTCAATGTAGTTTAAATGCCTTAGGAAAATGAGCTTGATTTGCTTAACAAAATACCTAAGGAGCCAATGGTGAATGACCTAGTAAAGTGTTCTCAAGGAGACTAGTAAAAGAACATATGTATTGGTGTATGTATTTGCAGGTTAAAGGCATTATTTATGTGGGAAATTCAGTGTTTATGGCTTATGCAATTTAAGGGCCTAAGAGCCATGTTATTTAAGGGCCTAAGTGCCAAGCAATTTAAGTTTATGCACTATATTGTGATGTAGTGTAAATTTGGTGAAGTTTTGTGTGTGAGGAAGTTCTTGATGGATTTTAGGTGTTCTTGAATGAAATAAGGTAAAAACCTAAGTGTTTGGATGTGAGGATATACAAGAGAAGCTATGGCAAAATTTAGTTGGTGAACAAAGGAGTTCATGTGTTGTAATGAGATTTTATGACCTAGAAGGTGCTAGGAATGGTTGAGTGTGAAGATGGTGAATTAAGGTGTTCTTAAGTGTTAAGATGCCTTGGGCACAATCTTGGAGGATTTAGAAATCAAATGAGTGTTTTACACACCAAGGTTATGATTTGTGAAGTATTAGGTCTTGTTAAAGTTTAGGTAAACAAAGGAAAAGTGATGCCTTGTGAAGATCTAAGTGTAAACTTGAGGATATAGGATGAGTTGTGTAATGGAGGTGTTTGTGAGGAATGATGCTTGGAGTAGATGTGATGGTGGTGAGAAAACATTTTAGTTAGTTGTTATCATAAGTATAAACCACCACTTAGGAACTTAGGGAAAAATGTTATAAGTGTTAAGGAATTTTACAAGGAAATGAGTAGATGTTTGAAGAGTTTAGAAATGAGTAAGAACTTGAGTTTAATGGATGTTATATGAAGTATTTAGTGTGCCATATGGTGTTGCAACACATGGGAGACTTAAGGAAAAGTTTGGAACAATTTGGACAATTCTTAGGAAGTTTCTGCAGCCGACCTACCCAGGGGACCGACCCCAGTCTGGGTCGGTCGGGCAGAAACTGTGAACTTAGATGATCTCTGCAGCCGACCTACCCAGGGGGTGGGTCGGTCGGACCTTAAAAAAAAAAAAAAAATTTAAGAATGTTAAGTGGTATTAGTGGTATACCATTAAAAGAGTATTGATGGTTAGAAAGATAAATATATATGGACTTGAGAGATTAAGTTAAGTAAGATGATTTAAATGTTAAGGTTATAAAATGATATGTAATGAGGGGATTGTTAAGTAACGATGTTATAAGATTGTTAAGGACATGTTAAGTAAGTTATAATGATAATTTGGTGAGGGAAAAATTGTAGCAAAATGTAAAAGTAAAACAAGTTAAAATGTAAAGTTATGTAACTAAGTTAACGGGGAAAAGTTATAAGCATTAGACGTTAAATAATCATGCTACCCCAATGTTAATAAAAGTACATGTAATGTTATCAGTTGTTCGAGAATTGCCCGAGGAACATAAGTGGGCGTGATAAAGTGGACTCCGGTGACAGGTATGGTTTTCTTGCAACCTGTGTCCTACCGGATTACACCGGCTTGTATGCCAATATGTTTTTCTGTATGTTTGCCACGTTGTAAGATAAAACATGTAATGAGTTTACAGTAATTCATATATGTGGCGTGTTCAACTCCGATACCATTTAACCTCGGTAGTGTTAACCTTAGTTAACTGAGTCTAGGATCACATGAGAGTTCGGTATTCGGATTAAACGACCCGAACCATGGGACGTTCTAACCACGACTATGCGTGAGTTAATTATGTGATGTTTGTGTGTGTGTACGTAAGGACCTCTCTTGTATGTTTAACTCAATTGTAATTCTGTATGGTGAGTAGTTATGATAGACTCCATAGTGGGGTTCTAACTAATATCTAAAGTAAGTATGTACTAACAGTGGTGAGGAATCCGGTTTGGCCGGTCGCGCGTTGTTTGGGAGAGGGTATCCTTTGTAGCCTTACCCTTCTCTTTGTTATGGTTGTTTCCCTCACGGGTTATGATCTCCCATTAGCTTATTCCAAAGCTTAGCTATTCTGACTTATGATCGGTTTAGGGGGAACATGTGTTTGTGTGGTGTGTTCGGGCCTCCAAACCCGAACCGCCTTAACTTAAGTTACTCGTCCGACTATTAGGACGGTAATGAGTGTTGTTGCTATTGTATAACGAGCTTATCATGAGATGGCAACATTCTCTAGGCTCACCAGTGTATAAGCAATGTTGGGTCGGTTCCTAAGAGAACCATTCCCGCTATGTTATGTAATTTGTTTGTGATGCAATATCTATTGTGATGTTATGATGTACACGTTGAAACGTGCAAGTGTTGTTATGTAGTGTATGTTATATGTTGTAAAATGTGGAGTATGTGGATCATGGATATGATTCCCAGTTTGTGATAAGAGGCGTTTAAGGATAACCCGATTTAAGGGTATGGTCGTCTATTAAGGAAGTAGCTCCATTAGAGGAGGAACACTCTAGGGATGATGAATACCATGAGTGACTTATTAAGTAAGGATATATTATCCGTTTGTTGAGCCCGTTGAGGCGAATGATTAGGTGTTGTGTGTTTACAGTTGCATGTATGATTTAAAAATAATCAACCGCATGCTAAGACGACAATTAGTTTGTGGTGGCCCGGTAGCATGTGGGCTGCGGGATTACCATACCAGCAAAGGTGCTGAGCCCCTTGGGGGCCACCCTTTCTCTTCTTTTCCTATTTCAGGTACAGAGGCTGGAAGCCGTTCGAGAGTAGGACGGGGTAGTCATTGTACATGGGTATTCATTTAAGTGTATATATACAGTAGGTGTAGTAAGACCGATATTGTTGTCGGCATCAGTTTATAAATACTCGGTATAGTTGAAAGGTGTATGTTGTTGTTGTGGTTAATGGAAAGGGATAATAATGTGTATTTGCTCGGGAATTTAGCCCATCAGACCGGTACAATGTATATGGATTAGCCTTGTTAGCCACGTGGGTGGCTAACGGCGTGTAACACCAACGAGTTAAGTAATGTGATGAGGTTGTTTTCCGCTGCAGTTTATTGTAAGTGTGTTAATGTTGGATGGGGTGTTACAAAAAGTGGTATCAGAGCGAAGTATCGCTCTGATGACTGAATTACCGAGCTTAGGAAGTACCGAGTTAGGATTTAAGTACTTTGGGTTAGGGGTTGAGTGATAGCGTGAGAGATACGCTAGTTAGGAACTACCAGTGACTACTGGAAACCTACAATATCCATCCCACCCTCCACAATCCCTGTTTGATAACTTGGGAAAGAACGCCAGAGAGATGGAAGTCCTCTCTTACTCGGGAATACCCGATCTGGCTGTTATTAAGTACCTCTAAAGGTACGGAGAACCTGTCACACGGTAGATCCCGAAAACTGGGAATCCCGGAGACGGTCTCCAACTGAACAATGTTAACCGCATTTCGTAGCAATGAATGAAGGATCTTGTGTATAGAGGAATAGAATTTCCGGCAACCTGGGTCGACATGCCAAGCAGTCGAGAAAAACCAACTTGCAACGCACTAACCGTGCAACAGGCAAGAAGTGGATTGACGAAACCGAGACAAGTGTCTACGGAACCACAGTTGATAAATAATACACCAACGGTATACTAACCGACAAGGGAACTACAACGTAGTGCCCAAACAAGAGACAAGTCTCAGTAACCACGACAATGCGTGGAACGGGCTACGAAGAGAATACAATACTAAGACAAGGGGGTCTCCCAGAATGGGAAACACCCTAGTTGATGATCGTCAGGTGAAGACAGTGAGAAGTCACCTAGAAGAATTATTATCAAGACAGTAAGGTCAGTGAGGGCCAACAAGGCCACTGATGACAGTATGGGTAAAGACAATACCATAACCAGTATGTGTTAAACCGATAGCCAATTAGCATGGCGCACTTGCCAATAGCAAGTGCTGCTATAACAGGGCTGTTCGGGAAATTTAAACCACTACAAGTACTTAGTAAAGTACCACGAAGTTAAGTGTGAACATTATAACCATGGAAGGGCTTAAAGCCTGACCTTGTAATTGGAAGTACACCAGTCAGCAAGAAGCTAGACTTGGTTAAGGTAAGAAGATGTTGTGAAACCATGAAAATTTTTTTTAAACCCGGATTTATACAAACCCTTTTCTTTTCAAAACCAGATTTCTTTCAAACCAACATTCTTTCCAACCTTCTTTTAAACCAAACAGTAAAACCAAGGACAGTTGGCGAGGATACAACAATGGATAAACTTTCCCTCGATTAAGTTCGGGAAGTAAGGAATGAATATTGTCACGGGACAATATAAGGGAGTTGACAACAGAATACTTCACCTAGGCGTGTGACGGACACTACAAGTGTACCAACTGAATTGTGGGACGACCGCACTCCGATCGGAGCTTGTGGCCTGACAGACCTACTATGGGTTAGTTGGGTAAGTAGTAATGTATCAGTATGGTACCCCACATATGATACGAGTGGAGTCCGAAACACGGGAAGTAGTCGACTCCGTCAACGGTCAGCGTAAATCAAACAAGAGCTAGGATTACAGGAATAGTTGAAGCTAAGGAACTCAGTTAAGCTAACGAGACTAAAAGGATTAGTGAATTCCTCTCAAGGAAATGTTTAAGAGTTAGGAAGTGCGAAGGGCACAAACTGTTATGTAAAGACATCGTATACGTCTTAAAGATCCTCAGGGATAAACATGTTAGCTGGAACGGTGACCCAGCCTGTACATGGCAAGCAGATGCCTAATGTGGACACATTAATGTACAATGAACGGGATGAAACTATCAAGAAATGTTGATCTTCACAGAAGAAGATAATAAGCCAATTAAGAACGCAAACGGCGTGGCTAATGGAATGTACCAATAAGTGTGAAACAAATGTAAAGCATAACGTAGCAACACCCAGGAGCAATCCTTGAAGGGTGTTCGCATCAATAATTGTTGCATAAAATGACATGACAGAAACACAAGGGTTGAAACTAACACCCAGATTAGACATAAGTTGTCAGGAGACGGACTGACAAACCTAAGGGGCATCCCATGAAAGGAAACGGAATGCAACGACCTTGTCATGGAGCCCACTACAACCTCTAAACATATAATATTGTACAGAGAAGTACATGTGTGTGGACAGCCTATAATGAGCCCAGCTCAAGGCAAATAAGGCTTATAAGCCATAAGCAAGATATGTTATATAAATTCGTTTGATTACAGAAGTTTATGTTATATAAGTGAATAGAGTGGTAAACAAACCACTGCATTAAGAGTGGGGACACCTCTCGATATTCGGAAACCGCAGGAGCGGTAGTTATGTGGACCAAGTTCAAGAAATATGTTAAGGATGGACGATGTTATTATTGAAAGAGAGCAGTTAGCTTAGTAGTATGTGTGTATAAGGTGAAACACCGAGCTGAATAATGCCGGCTTGTGACTCGAATTATCGAAGCTCAAGGAGCATTCGGTAGTCATCCAGATGAATGATGAACCATAATGTGAATAATGTAAGTTTATGTGTGGAAGTTGAGGTGACAGTAGATACGATATAAGCTGATGTTATACAAGGAGTAAGAGCACGGTGCGCAGCAAGCGACCGTTGTATAAGTATTGTTAAACGATAATGTAGCAGATAAGACCAGTTATGAGTTAAACTCAGTGGAGATGCAAGATAAGTGATATTAAACAGACTGGGCAATAAGCCAGTGGTAGGTACTGTGTGATGAGGAACTCAGTGTGAATTCCATGGCGAATCGCATAAGGGATTTACTGTCAAGAGTTTACACCTCTGCACTCTGTATGACTGAGTGTTTTGGTATTGCACTTGTGCAGTAATGATCGAATGAGATAGCTAGGAATTGGAAACATGTTAATTGTGGAAGAATAATGTTATAATGGCCGATGCATAGGAAATGCAAGGCCGCACCTATAGAGAGTACTTGTACAGAACCAAATGTGGAGGCATGATTAACAGTAAGTGACTACAGTAGCACTAACTGCCAAATATCGGTATGGAATATACCCCAAATGTTGTAAATAGCTGAGAGAGCACTACACACTAGGTAGTAGCTCAATCTCAACCGACAATAAGTCGGAAGGGAACAAGTCAGTCATTATGAAATACATAGCTGTATACACAGTAAATTATTATGGAAGTGGATGGAAAATTATGAAACTCACCGAATCCGCTCAGGGTAAAAGATACCGTGCGTCGGTTGAGAAACCATTGTTACCAAGATGAAGGTGACAATTAGGGATGTACAATACAGTAAGAATAACAAAAAGGGAGCAATTAAGCTCTACAGTTATTAGAGTTTCGCAGCAGAAACTAGTGAACCAGTGATTCAAGTGTTGAATGTACATGGTGAACATGAGTGAATGGCTAATTATTAATGCCTAGAAGCCTAACAGGCCAAAATCGAAACTAACTAAGAGTTTAAACAAACTCCAATGAGAATTCTTGGTTTAGGAACTAAACCGCCAATATGGCTAAGATCCTCTAATCAGAACCCATTGTGTAATAGACCGCGTGGAAGTTAAAACACTTCACGACGGCAGAACATTTTAAGCCAATGTTTAGTGATTGATTACGTGGGCGTAATCCCTTTTAAGGGGGGTAGAGCGCAAAACCACTTAGTGTATATTACCGTACAAGTGTACGTAGTGTATGTGATTTATATTGTGCATAGCACAAAATTATATTATTGTTTGATGATTGGTGTGTGTGTTACGTAAACATACACATTCATTCATGGTTTAATTGTGGTAATTGCGCACAGAAGATGCGAATACCATTGTGATAAGTGTGTGTGTTTGTTAACAGTTGTGTGTGATAGTACAAGTGAGGGGAGTAGAGAAACTCCCGGGGGAACAAAAGCCCCGACAGTGTATAAATGTAAAACCAGGTGTTGTATTTTGATAAAATATATGTGTATAATATATACTATATAGTGATTCATGAAAGAATACGAAACTGACATAGAACCTAGTGAAAAGATTCCCAAGGTAACAACATTAAAGTGCATGGAAATAACTGATAGACGAAGTTCTATCCCTTGGAGATGTTATGATCATGACTAGAATGATTTAAAAGATAGAAAATTGGAAATGAGTGATTTAATTGATGCTTGAATGAAGTGGGAGGTGAACTTGATTTGCATGTGATCAAGGGAAGCCGAACACAAATGGAGTGGAAGGATAGTTCAACACTGATGCTGATCACATCAGGGTTGGATGACTCTTGAAACTCCCTATAAGTGGTCACAAATAACCACGCTAAGAAAAGAAGCAAAGAGCTTAAGTTGGACTTGGAGTTGTGTGTGTTTTCAAAAGGATTTTCAATTGGTATTTATAAGACGTTGATAGATACTTTACATAATTAAGTCTTCTTACTTAACCTCACAAGGAAAAATTTTAAATTTAAGTGATGTTTTGATCTCCCAAAGGCACGGGGACGAAAGGGTCCATCGCGACCGGGTTCTGCGGGATCACAATGTATATCAAGGATATTTTTGATTGTTATACATGCTATGACATGTTGTGTGGTATGTGTAATAAATATTATTTTGACCTTGAGTTCCTAAAGTGTATGCTATCAAGACCTATGGGTCTAAATGTTGTTATGTTACCCAAGACCAGTGAGTCAAAGGGGTTGTTATGTATGTGTAAGTGTTGTTAAGATACCGGACCATTGAGTCGAGGTGATCATGTGAATATGTTATGTTATGTGTGGATGTGAATGTGTTGCCCGGACCATTAAGTCCGAGGTTGTGATGTAAAGTGTGTTTGGTTATGGAAGTTTTATGGCGTAAGTAATCCCCGTATTCTAATCTAATGATGTGTGGGAAATGTGAACTTCGAGGACGAAGTTCTTTTAAGGGGGTAGATTGAAATACCCCAAACCTTGATATGTGGTTTAAATATTAAACTATGGTATGTAAAGGCTAAAAGTGCCTTAGGAACATCAGTGTACAATTTAAACCATAGTAAAATGCAATAAAGCATTAAGACACAGTTTGAGCAAAAACATGCTCTAAGCTATGAGTGAACTTGGTTAGGCCCCAAAGAGCCTACCAAGACTTAATAACATTTGATTATGATTTTATAAGGCTAATTAAGTCCTTAGGAAACCTTGGTCGACAATGAAACCAAACAAAACACAAATAAATACCTTAAAGTCAATATGAGCAAAAATGTGCTCTAAGCTTGGGATAAATTTGTAAAAGACCTAAGGGTCATACCTATACCTTATAAATATGTTAATGAACGTATTAAATCATTTACCAAAGAAAACCAAGCTTGAAAACAAGTTAAAACACAAAATGTGCTTTAAGGAGTCTTAAAGCACGTTTTTGAAAAATTGTCTTGTAAATGAGTTTTGAATGGCTAAATGTCCATCATTACTCTTTAATTAACATGTGTACTATATAGTATCACATTTGGGTGGCTATAACAATGGGAAATCAAAAATTTCACTTCTATGTGCCTTGTTTTATGAATAGTAACCTTTTTAAGCTAGTTTGTAACATATGTTGTTATAAGTAATTAAATTGGTCAACAAAGACCATTATACCCTTCTATTAAATGGGGGCCGGTTTTTCAAGGTGTGAGTCACCACACATGTAAGTTTATTAAGTAATAAGTGATGACTAATGGTTACTATTTGCTTTAAGATATAAATATCTTCAAAAAGCAAAACCAATCTCATTTCTCTCATTCCACACGTCTTCAACCTCTCTTCTATCTCTTCTTGCTCTCCATTCACGGCCTGCTACAGCAACACCAACACCACCATTATTTTCCATCTTTGACCATTTGTATCTCCTAGCTCATTTGGCCAAATTAAATTCTAAGACCACCATTCTCTTCCTCTCATCAAGCTCTTCAATTCTATCCTTTCAAAATCACAAAAGCTCCATTTCGGTGCCAAGAGGATTCACCATTGAAGGAGCTTGAGCTCACCTTTTCACATATTATTGTTCTCCTTTGCTTCAAGGTAAGGAAACTCAAAGAAAATCCATGTTTCCTCCATGTTTATGTGATGTCCGAAAATTCACCTCACAATGGTGTTTTCACCTTGCTTATTTTAGCTTCATTTGAATCTTCCAAGGGCTAAGAGGAGTCCTCTCTTGATACTTATTCAAGTTCTCTTCCAATTCCAAGGTAAAACAATTACCTTAATGTGTTAAAACAATATGTGTAACTAGGGTTTACAATGAGATGAAGCATAATGCTTGAATACTCATTCTATTATTTGTACATTGTTTAGAAGTTGACAAACAACCAAACACCCCACCGGTTTTACAAGGAAACAAGAAAGAAGTTTGTGAGGAAAAAGGTAAACAAGCTATCTCAATGTAGTTTAAATGCCTTAGGAAAATGAGCTTGATTTGCTTAACAAAATACCTAAGGAGCCAATGGTGAATGACCTAGTAAAGTGTTCTCAAGGAGACTAGTAAAAGAACATATGTATTGGTGTATGTATTTGCAGGTTAAAGGCATTATTTATGTGGGAAATTCAGTGTTTATGGCTTATGCAATTTAAGGGCCTAAGAGCCATGTTATTTAAGGGCCTAAGTGCCAAGCAATTTAAGTTTATGCACTATATTGTGATGTAGTGTAAATTTGGTGAAGTTTTGTGTGTGAGGAAGTTCTTGATGGATTTTAGGTGTTCTTGAATGAAATAAGGTAAAAACCTAAGTGTTTGGATGTGAGGATATACAAGAGAAGCTATGGCAAAATTTAGTTGGTGAACAAAGGAGTTCATGTGTTGTAATGAGATTTTATGACCTAGAAGGTGCTAGGAATGGTTGAGTGTGAAGGTGGTGAATTAAGGTGTTCTTAAGTGTTAAGATGCCTTGGGCACAATCTTGGAGGATTTAGAAATCAAATGAGTGTTTTATACACACCAAGGTTATGATATGTGAAGTATTAGGTCTTGTTAAAGTTTAGGTAAACAAAGGAAAAGTGATGCCTTGTGAAGATCTAAGTGTAAACTTGAGGATATAGGATGAGTTGTGTAATGGAGGTGTTTGTGAGGAATGATGCTTGGAGTAGATGTGATGGTGGTGAGAAAACATTTTAGTTGTTGTTATCATAAGTATAAACCACCACTTAGGAACTTAGGGAAAAATGTTATAAGTGTTAAGGAATTTTACAAGGAAATGAGTAGATG
The DNA here is from genome assembly GCA_023374045.1 of Limonium bicolor. Classification (NCBI taxonomy): domain Eukaryota; kingdom Viridiplantae; phylum Streptophyta; class Magnoliopsida; order Caryophyllales; family Plumbaginaceae; genus Limonium; species Limonium bicolor. Next base: position 81,749,379 of record CM041776.1, on the reverse strand, counting down.
TTTGAAGAGTTTAGAAATGAGTAAGAACTTGAGTTTAATGGATGTTATATGAAGTATTTAGTGTGCCATATGGTGTTGCAACACATTGGGAGACTTAAGGAAAAGTTTGGAACAATTTGGACAATTCTTAGGAAGTTTCTGCAGCCGACCTACCCAGGGGACCGACCCCAGTCTGGGTCGGTCGGGCAGAAACTGTGAACTTAGATGATCTCTGCAGCCGACCTACCCAGGGGGTGGGTCGGTCGGTGGGTCGGTCGGACCTTAAAAAAAAAAAAAAAAATTTTAAGAATGTTAAGTGGTATTAGTGGTATACCATTAAAAGAGTATTGATGGTTAGAAAGATAAATATATATGGACTTGAGAGATTAAGTTAAGTAAGATGATTTAAATGTTAAGGTTATAAAATGATATGTAATGAGGGGATTGTTAAGTAACGATGTTATAAGATTGTTAAGGACATGTTAAGTAAGTTATAATGATAATTTGGTGAGGGAAAAATTGTAGCAAAATGTAAAAGTAAAACAAGTTAAAATGTAAAGTTATGTAACTAAGTTAACGGGGAAAAGTTATAAGCATTAGACGTTAAATAATCATGCTACCCCGATGTTAATAAAAGTACATGTAATGTTATCAGTTGTTCGAGAATTGCCCGAGGAACATAAGTGGGCGTGATAAAGTGGACTCCGGTGACAGGTATGGTTTTCTTGCAACCTGTGTCCTACCGGATTACACCGGCTTGTATGCCAATGTGTTTTTCTGTATGTTTGCCACGTTGTAAGATAAAACATGTAATGAGTTTACAGTAATTCATATATGTGGCGTGTTTAACTCCGATACCATTTAACCTCGGTAGTGTTAACCTTAGTTAACTGAGTCTAGGATCACATGAGAGTTCGGTATTCGGATTAAACGACCCGAACCATGGGACGTTCTAACCACGGCTATGCGTGAGTTAATTATGTGATGTTTGGGTGTGTGTGCGTAAGGACCTCTCTTGTATGTTTAACTCAATTGTAATTCTGTATGGTGAGTAGTTATGATAGACTCCATAGTGGGGTTCTAACTAATATCTAAAGTATATGTACTAACAGTGGTGAGGAATCCGGTTTGGCCGGTCGCGCGTTGTTTGGGAGAGGGTATCCTTTGTAGCCTTACCCTTCTCTTTGTTATGGTTGTTTCCCTCACGGGTTATGATCTCCATTAGCTTATTCCAAAGCTTAGCTATTCTGACTTATGATCGGTTTAGGGGGAACATGTGTTGTGTGGTGTGTTCGGGCCTCCAAACCCGAACCGCCTTAACTTAAGTTACTCGTCCGACTATTAGGACGGTAATGAGTGTTGTTGCTATTGTATAACGAGCTTATCATGAGACTGGCAACATTCTCTAGGCTCACCAGTGTATAAGCAATGTTTGGGTCGGTTCCTAAGAGAACCATTCCCGCTATGTTATGTAATTTGTTTGTGATGCAATATCTATTGTGATGTTATGATGTACACGTTGAAACGTGCAAGTGTTGTTATGTGTTGTTATGTAGTGTATGTTATATGTTGTAAAATGTGGAGTATGTGGATCATGGATATGATTCCCAGTTTGTGATAAGAGGCGTTTAAGGATAACCCGATTTAAGGGTATGTGTCGTCTATTAAGGAAGTAGCTCCATTAGAGGAGGAACACTCTAGGGATGATGAATACCATGAGTGACTTATTAAGTAAGGATATATTATCCTTTTGTTGAGCCCGTTGAGGCGAATGATTAGGTGTTGTGTGTTTACAGTTGCATGTATGATTTAAAAATAATCAACCGCATGCTAAGACGACAATTAGTTGTGCGTGGCCCGGTAGCATGTGGGCTGCGGGATTACCATACCAGCAAAGGTGCTGAGCCCCTTGGGGGCCACCCTTTCTCTTCTTTTCCTATTTCAGGTACAGAGAGCTGGAAGCCGTTCGAGAGTAGGACGGGGTAGTCATTGTACATGGGTATTCATTTAAGTGTATATATACAGTAGGTGTAGTAAGACCGATATTGTTGTCGGCATCAGTTTATAAATACTCGGTATAGTTGAAAGGTGTATGTTGTTGTTGTGGTTAATGGAAAGGGATAATAATGTGTAGTTGCTCGGGAATTTAGCCCATCAGACCGGTACAATGTATATGGATTAGCCTTGTTAGCCACATGGGTGGCTAACGGCGTGTAACACCAACGAGTTAAGTAATGTGATGAGGTTGTTTTTCCGCTGCAGTTTATTGTAAGTGTGTTAATGTTGGATGGGGTGTTACACTGCTGCCCTTTCTTTTGGAAGAATTTCCTGTTTAAGGTTTCGGGTCAGCATTCATAAGGTATTTAATATGATAAGTAGTTTAGAATGGGATAAGTCCTTACTTTCCCTTCTTCTGGCCATCGCCTGGAGATGCTCCTCCACCCTCATACTCTCCCTCAGGGTTCTTTCTCTTCTTAATCCCGAGAGTCTCCTCCCGAGTCTGGAGCATCAGCTCCGTCCTCGAGGCAGCATCGTAACACTCCTGGAATCTCATTAGTAAGTTCTCACAAGGTTAATCGGTAATGTAGTAAGTAAAGAATTTATGGCTTTCATGTTAATACCTGGATAGTAGAATAGAGGGTAGCACCCATCGCCATCTGGATGCGAAACAACAATCCCCCCCGGAACTTCTCAACCTTCACGGTCTCTGAGTAATCAACACCGGGGATGAAGTCCAGCAGACCAATGAATCGAGCGTAGTCCTCATCCACGGTCAGACCTCCCTGGGATAATGTCTCTAACTCACGGCGCTTCTTCTGCTTGAGATGTGCCGGGTAGTACTTCCCCCTCAACAAATCGACAAAGGAAGCCCACGAAAAGTTGAGCATAGCCAGGTGATGGGCCTTGACCAACCTCCACCAAGTGCTGGCTGCATCCTTCAGATGGAAAGCAGCAATGATGACCTTCTTGTCGGCAGGTACTTGCAGAGCTTCGTAGGCCTTCCCATGCTCAACTATGAAACACTCTAAGGCTATGGGGTCTGGCTCCCCAGAATATGTAGGTGGTCGGGTCTCTGTAACTGACTTCAGCCAGTTAGTTTCCTTGGGCTGTGGCGGGTGGGCTGGTGTTCCTCCAATCTGAGTACCAAGCTGTGCGAGAACGGCAGCAATCGTCTCTGCAACTCTTGGAATCACGGGGTCACCGCCTCCACCTCTACCAGTACCACGCCCTCTAGTTCCCCCAGACATCTGTAGTACAGTATGTCACATAAATACTCGGTAATTTACCGTATACAACCAGTAGATATTGAATTGCCTTTAAGGCTAATATATCACGCAATTTGCGTTACTAAACACAACACCTTTTAAGACGAGTCGTCTCGTACCCCACAAACGTTTCTCGTAATTTCCCAAGTCCTAAGCTCACTGTCTTAACCTATTTTCTCGTCATCAGAGTGGTACTCCGCTCTGATACCACTTTTTGTAACACCCATCTCCTTAGACGCGTAATAATCTCTCTCGTAGCAATAAATAAAACGTCTTACAGCGGAAGATATATAACAACAACAATACTCACTCGGGTGTCACCGGTCATTACTCGCCCATGCAAGTAACGAAGCCAAACTATATCCAACAACCAACAAAAACAAACTGCTAACCGCTGTGATAACGAGATAACTCCTATACATCATAGTAAGTCCATAACCATAAACGTCGACAAGTGAACGTCTACCCAATCCCAAAGATACATAACCGTACCATAATACAATTCACAGTCTAACATCGTTATACAAACAAACTCCATGTGCGATAATTAAAGTAATCCCTAACTACCCTGTTCCCGCACTTCGGCTTTGACAATGATCATCAACCTGCACAATAAGTGTAGTCTCAGCGATAAACGCTGAGTATGCCGGGCCTGGACCCTAATGGTCACTTAGTCATTTTAACCATCTTATTATTAGATTGGTTTCATGCCTTACCATTTTACAGTTATAATCAATACTGTAATATACATGCATAAATTCATAATCAACCATCCAATTCAAACAGTCATAAACACCTAACCATCCATCCAATTCAACATTCATAGAATATCACAAACAACAATTGTATATCGAACATATCGAATAATAATACCGAATAAACACTGTAGCGAACACCATCTTTTGTTAATTTAATTTGGCCTTCAAGGCCCCATCCATCCAAACCATGTTAATTAAATACCAGTTGGATGTCATGTTAGGACAACCCGATAACCTCACCATGGACAGTAGTCCTCCCGTACACACAAAGGTTCTCATTTCGCTAGAGGTCCGGAGGCCCCTGACTATTCACTTTGCCTCGTAATGCGTCCATATAAAGGCCATAGCCACCTGACCCACGATCCAAATACGGCTCTTTGGGTATAAACTTGGAACGGAACCCGATCGGGAACCCCTCAGTGATCACAAATGCGTAGCCAGGTAGTTCGTAAACTACACTTGAAATACCCCAAAATTTTAAACAGTGATTAATTAGGCTAATTAAGATTTTTGAAGCATAATCACACCTAAATAATCATGAGGGAACAAATCCCAAAGAAAACGGATCCTTAAAACGGATTAAAAACACAAATAAACCTTAAAGCGCATTTTTCGAGGAAACCGGGAAAACGTGACTTTAAGCGGGTTAAATAGACGCGTAATAATTTTGGTCAACCAAATAGTCATTAGCACATTATAATGAGGGTTTAGAATCAATAAAATTAATTAAAAGAGAAAATTCCGGAAAACGGGTCCCGGGAGTGAATAGTGCAACAAAAATAAAGGTTGTGGGGCAAAAACATAAATAAGCAATGTTATTGTGTCCACTTTGAAAATAAAAATTTAAAACACACTTGTGTGTGTGTGTGTGTATTTCTGTCCAGCACCCCCCTCCCCTCTTCTTTTATTTGTCCTAATACACTACATAACAAGAAAATAAAAGAAACAAACTACAAAAGTAAAAATAGCACTCTCTCTCCTAACACCCATCTCCCTCTCACGTTTTCCCCCCTATTGCCTGAACTCTTCTTCTTCCTCCAGCACTCAAATGGTGATTTTATACTCCCCCTCCAGCTCCTCTCTTCTCTTCCATTTTTGAAGGACCAAACCAACTCCATATCACATAAAAATCACACCGTTGAACTCCTTTCTTCTTGAGCTTTCATTTCCACTCTTTAAAAATCAAAAAGCTCATAACTCATCACCATTTCTGTAGCACATTTTGGAGCTTGAAGACCCCCATTGCAACCCCCTTCATCTCCTCTTGGTTCTAAGGTAAAAATGGTCTTCAAAGTTCACTCTTTCTAGCTTCTTATGGCAAAACGAAAATCACAAATTGAGCCTTGCTCTTCTCCTTTCCAACCGGTTTTTAGTATACATTTTGGGAGCTGGAAATCTTCTCCCTTTGCTGTCCAAAAGTCCCTCTAAGAGCTTAAGGTAATATCCCCTTGTAAACCCTAACTTGTGCTAAGCATAAGATTAGTTAAGGAATGATTTTTACAAGTGGTATGGTGTGTGTGTGTGTGTATGGCTGTAGCTTGTCGGTTTTGGTGAGGGAATAATAAGAGTAAGAAATCAGAAACAAAGAAGAAGGAAGAAGGAAAGAGAAGGAAGGAAGGGAAGAGCTAGAATTCCAAGGTAAATGTGCTTGCCTTGAATTGATTTTTAGTAACCTTGTGTAACAGATTTTGGATGCTTAGTGTAACAGATTTTAATGCCTAAAATGAGGAAATTGAATGGTTTGAATAATGGTGTATGTTGTGGTTTAATGAGGAACAGAGTTGGGCTATTGTAGAATGATGTTTAAGGGGTTGGAAATCAAAGAAAAACAATGGGTGTTGGTGCAGGAAGATACTTGTGAGTTTATTGAACTTATGTGCTGGTACAATCCCTTGAGGGATTTGGTTAGTTTTGATGATTAGGAACCGAGACATTATGTTGTGGGAATGTCTAGAAATGTAGGGAAACCATGGCGAATTTTCTGTAGCAAGGTAGAGGACTTAGTTGTTTAAATTGGGCAAAAACAGATTTTGGAGACTAGTTGTGTTCTAGGTGAAGTTTGGGTAGTTAATGACGTAGGAAATTAATTGAGGAAGGAGTGTATATGTGGGTAGGTTGTAGAAGAGTAATAATGTAAATGGTAAAGATAGGAAGACACTAGGAGTGAACCTTTGGGTTAGGGAACAAACAAGAAACAAAAACTGCACTTAGTGTTCTAGGAAATCTAAGTGAAATTGTGTATTTTACCTAGATTTAATTAGATGACTTAGTAAATGATTTAGGAGGGGATTAAGGTGCTAAAATGATTAGAAGACATGTGGGGAAACATGTGGAATGATTAGGAAAAGATTGGGGTGAATTTGGAGTTCAAAATGAGAAGAAAAACACTTTGAAAAATAGGTTCTACTGTGGACCGCCCCTAGGGACCGCCCCTGTGGGGAGGTCCAGTGGAATTTCGCAGTGTAGATGGCTTCTGTCACGGACCGCCCCTAGGGACCGCCCCACAAGGGAGGTCCAGTGCAGAGAAGAAAAAAAATATAAAAAAAACAAAATAAAATTGGTTTCTATCTCGGACCGCCCCAAGGGACCGCCCCTGTGGGGGAGGTCCAGTCGAAATCCCAGGCCGGATGGCTTCTGCCTCGGACCGCCCCACAGGGGAGGTCCGGTAAAAAAAATAAATAAAAAAAAATAAAAAAATTTATGGTCATAAACAGTAAACCATGGGGAGAAAGATGATGGTAAGGAGAAAATAATATGCACATAAGAACCTAAGAAAATGAGCTAAGGAAATGATGTGAAGTAAATGGTTTAGGATTAAGTAAGGAATTTATGGAACTAGTAATGGTACATTGGGAAACATAAAAGATGAAACGTGTTAGGTTAACCATAGAGAATTAACTGCCCGATGCTATCTATGTTATAGGACCCGTATAGTTGATTTCTAAAGAGAGTCGAGAACCGGAAACGACGGTGCACGGTATGATTTCTTCATGCCCTGTATCCTAACGGGGTTACCCCGGCTTGTTTGTTGTGTGTTTACTTGCCACCACCTAAACAAGATAAAAGCATGAAATTGATTTATTGCACCTTCATGGCCTGGGAATGCATTGTTTCTTGTCGGATGGCATTTGAACCTGAAGTTTGTATAATTCATGAAATGTGTGAACGGTAAGGTAGTGGAACATGACTAACCTACTGACTGGATGTTATTACTAACCCGGGAGTTGGGTTAGGGGGATTGTGAGTCATGCATGCAAGGATGAGGAAACAACAAAGCGTTTGTTTCTAAGTCCATGGTCGAACTCCCTTGTTACCGGGTTGTGTGCCACATAGTGCTGCCCTGCGGGGCCGTGTACCACATAGTGGTGCCCGACTGGAGTGAGACCGACAGAGCTTATCCGTCTAAAGAGATAAGATGGGGATTGTTGGGTTAGAGAGGAATTAACCCGGATGAGCAACTAACAAGTGATTGAGACAAGAACCTAAGGAGTGTAACTCAAGACCCCGGTTGACTTGTGAATTACCTCTCGTTGTACGATTGCACCTTGTGTATGTGTGTGTTGTTGTATCTAATTAAATGCATGTTGAGTGATTTGTTAAATGTGTATAATGTTGTTTATAAGAGCATGTATGCCTGCAATTAAATTAACCACATGTTGGCGACCAATTAGTTGGCGTACCCTGCTAGTACGCGGGGTATGCGGAAGTCATATGCAGCTTTTGCTGAGCCCCTAGGGGCACTATTTTTATTTGCAGGGACTCGAGATTGTTGACAGGTCGGGAATGACCGGGATGCTCTTTTGATTGTTAAGTTATTTTTCTTGGTGTACCGAATAGTACACGGTTAGGATTAGTAACCGGTGTACCATGTGGTACACCTTTTTGGACCTTGAAAGTTGTAAATATTTGTGATACGGTTAGATGTAAACCGTTATTATTTTGTAAACTTGGAGGGTTGTAATTTTGTGAGCTAACTAGTTGACTCGGTAATCACTTTTGAATATTGTTTTGGTGGGCAAGGATGTATGTATTGTTAGGGTTTGTTTAAGGATTGTTGGAGGTTGCTTTTGTTAACTCGGTATTTCTTGCTATCAGACCGCACTGTTTTGTTGGATTGAGGCCTAGTTAGTCATATGGGAGGCTCACGACGTGTATCACCCGCTACTTAGTTCGGTTGTCCCGCTGCGTTTAGATTAGTAACCGGGTTGATTAGGCGATAATTAGGAGATTAGCGGTAGGGGTGTTACAAAAAGTGGTATCAGAGCGAAGTGTCGCTCTAATAGCCGAGTGTCACCGAGGGTAGTGATTACCGAGTTAGGATTACCAACCGTTTTACAACGGAGAATTAGGAAACTAACCTTGATTGACCGTAATGACTACGGATACCCGTTAACGCCCGAAAGGACGATGCAACTGCTTAAATTCCATGCCAATTGGTCACACTACCTAATGAGAAATGTTACTTGTTCAGATGTCAGGACGACGTTGAGGCCGACCCCGTGGCGAGGCTCCCAGTGAGCCGGGCGCGCAGACGATAGCGGAAATCGTCACCGCCACTGTAGCACAGATGCTACCTCAAGTCATAGCATTGGTACAACAAACCCAACAAACTCCACAAAACCTGCAACAAAAACAGCCCGACCCACCACAACCCCGAGAGGTAAATTGGGTAAAGGCTGTCGCAGATCTCCGACCTCCTTACTTCCGAGGCGAGGCTCCTGCTGGAGTGAGGGTAAGGATAGTTGCGTATTACCTAAAGGACGCGGTCATGGATTGGTGGAAGCTCGTGAAGGATGAATTCCTCGCTGACCCCACCTTTGACTGGGATGCCTATGCTGCTTTAGTCCGAAACAAGTACTATCCGGAGCATGTGAAGATGAAAAAGAGGCTAGAGCTCGACGCCTTGAAGATGACGGATAAGATGACCGTCGACGAATATTATGCCAAGTTCACTTCTATTCTACGATTGTTGCCCGACCTTGGGTACACCCGGCAGGTATTGGTCGACCGCTTCTATGGCGGATTGAGCCATCACCTCCGGTATGGCATGGGGTATACGCGGTTTACCACTCTCCAGGTAAACAACAGTTTATACCCTTAATGCCATCGTTGTATAAATTGATACCTTAAACCGCAAGTGTGACATATGGCACCTAAATATTACAGGAGTGTTACCATGCTGCCTCCCGAGTGGAGATCACCGTCCAGTTAAGGGACAAGGAGATTGCGCATAAGCCCAAGGTGAATGACAAGGCTGCTAGCCATGATGATTAGGGCCAAGGAAAAGGCTGGAAGAAGAGAAAAGGAAACTACCCCCAGCAGTCGCAAAAGGGAGCCAGTGCTCCCAGGGAGAGCGGTACCCATGCCGAGAAAGGCAAGGCGCCTGAGCCACCTCAGCTTACCTATACCGCACCGGTGGCTGCAAAGCCGCTGAGGACTCACCCGCCTAAGGGTAAGAAACCGATCTAGACCTTGGTGCTTACGAACTAGCAACGACTTACTGAACGCTACTTACTCTCGAATTATAGGTTTTGGTTACGGCACGGGTAAGGGTGACTCTGGAGACCCTGGCGCGAATCGCCAAGGGAATGAGATAAGGTGCTACTACTGCAGGAAGTTGGGACACAAGAGGTTCGAGTGCCCCTCCAAACCTAAAGGCAACTACCAAAACAACTACCAAGGCAACTACCACGGCAATTACCAAGGCTTTAAGAAGAGGGAAGGCAAGGAGGTTGCATCTGGCGAAGCACCAGCCCAGCAGACCTCACATGGACAGGGGTCAAGAGGTCCTCAGAAGGGCGCACCCTAGAGGCAGCTGGCCTTGCACATCATTGATAGAGATGGGACCGGCACGAAGTCCGGCTTAGGTAAATTCGTACACCTTTGATCCTTGAGAGCATACCTAAATGTTTGAATTGTTTGTATGAGTGAAAATTTGCATGACCTAGAAATCCTTGCATGAATTGAGCATGAACCAAACTAGTTTAAAATTAGAACTCATGTTAGATAAAATTTTCTACCATAGGAACCTTCAATATCTGTTACCTAATCCCTTCAAACCCACTTCCTGAAGAAGCCGACCTCACCACTTACCACATCACCAACGAACAGTGTCAGGTAATCTGTCCAGGTATGATTTTAATAAAAGGATACCTGACACCCGAAGCGCAAATTTCCATCATCCGACAATGCAACAAACTAGGAGCGGGTCCAGGAGGATTTTACACACCCGAATTTTCTGGTGGAGCGAAGATGAAGCTGAAGATGATGTGCTTGGGAAAGGACTGGAACACTAATACCAAGACATACCAGAAGACAAGAGCCAAAGACGGAGCAACACCACCAGCAATTCCTGATGAATTCCAAGCGGTTAATGCACATGTTGTAGAGATCACGCAGCAGCTAGAGGCCAATTCAGTTCCTAAACTTGAAGCGGACCTTTGTATTATTAACTTCTACGAAGAAGGTGGACGACTTGGTGTACACCAAGATAAGGACGAGACAGCGGAATCCCTCGAATGGGGAGTGCCCGTAGTGTCTTGGTCCATTGGTGACGATGCCGAATTCTTATTTAGCGAGCAGAAGCGTGCAGACCTCGCAGAGAAACTGGTACTTAGGTCAGAAGATGTCTTAATTATGGGAGGTAAGTCGAGAATGCTGTATCATGGTATCAAGAAGATAAAGGTGAATACGGCACCATCGACGGTGGTCAATGCCACACACCTGAAGCCCGGACGCCTGAACCTCACCTTTAGGAAGTATTAAGCTTGTAACACCATGTAATGTGATAGTAATGTGTATTAGAGACACACAATGTGTTATGGTTGTTTATCAATAAAGCGGTGTTGGTTGTCAAATTTTTCCCACTTGCGTTATACCCTCGACTCATAAAGCTTATAAATCAATAGGTTATGGACTCAGTACGGAAGGTTCCCTCAGTATTCTCATCGAGACACAGGCCGGCAAAAGCGGCACCATAATCACGGGTTCCTTTCCAGTAAATGGCATTGATGCCACTATACTATTCGACACTGGCGCCTCACATACCTTCATCTCGCCACCATTCGCGAAGAGGTTGGGGCTCGATGCTGATGAGTTGCCAGACTTTATGGTCACTCTCCCGTCGAAGGAGCGAGTTAAGTGTATGAAATACTACCGAGATGCCACTATCCAAATTAAGGGTGAGGCGTTTCACATTTCCTTCATCGAGTTCAGTGGTTTGGGATTCGACCTAATTATTGGGATGAACTGGTTGGAGCGGCATAAAGGGGTGAATCCTCTGCGCCGAGCTCAAGTTGCTGCTCAGAAGCCCATCTAGGGTTACCGTATCATACCGCCAGAGGCCGAGAGAGCCTTCGACCAAAGTAATCTCCGCCATGTCCAAGGACCGAGAGCTCAGAAAGGGGCACGAGGTATTCCTTTGCTATGTACAAGACCTTCAGCGAGATCCAGAGTTCGACCCTGACATACCGGTAGTGTCGGTGTAACGACCCCAAAACCACCCTGGTTGGGAGACCGTTACACGCCGCGCGCTTATTACCTAAGACACGCAAGGCTACACTATCGAAACCCCAAAACAGAAACTGATGCTCATATATTACCAGATAAACGATTACAAAATGTCTTTACAATTCACAGGCGGAAGCCAAACTGAATCACAAAGCATATCCTAAATACAACTGGGCCCTAAGGCCAAACAAACTAAATGCAAAACTCAAATGCCAAAACGAAAAGTAAGAGCTGAATCTCCAAGCACGAACTAAAACCTGCAAATCAGACGGAGATAGGGGTGAGCAAAACTATTGCTCAGTAGGTGATAAACTTCATCAGCTGAGCACGCTCAAAACAGATACTGAACATACATATATATATACGTATACCAAAGCGCTTATCCAGAGCGAAATCAGAAACAAAGCAGAAGCCTTTCAAATAGACAGAAGTCTAAAACAGAAGGAGCTAAGCGGTGGTCAAAACATACTCAAAAGTAGAAGGTAAGCTGAAGCTGAAAGCTCGACGAAATCAGAAGCTTAACAAACTCAAAAAGCTTAAACGAAATCAGAAGCTTAGCAAAATCCAGAACTTAGCAGAAGACAGTAAGTACACAGCAGACCGTCTCAAATCAAATACAGATAGAGAGCAGACAAAGTAGAGCACTTTACAAATCAGAAATCCTCAACAGACAGGAAGCACACAGCAGCCTATCTGAGTTTGTAAACCGACAGAGCAGGCGGAAGCAGTACAAAACAAATAGAGGCGTTCAAAGGACAGAAAGCACACAGCAGTCTGTCAAATACCAGAGCAGAGAAAACAGACAGAAGCTGAACAGAACACAAACAGAAGTGGGACACTAGCATTCAAAGCATACAGACAGAACAAGCTACTAGCTCGTGAACAGAACGAGGAAACCTCACTCGTAAACAGAACAGGTGAAACACCCGTGAACAGAACGGGGAACATCACCCGTGAAACAGAAGGATCCTACATAGCGCGCTACGAGACAGCGAGACCAGCCATCCAAAGGTTCAGACACAGAGAAGACTAGGTCCCAAAACAGAAGCTTTCAGAACAGACCAAAGCTTTATACAGAACAGGACAGAAGTCCTATCAGATCGTAATAGAAAGCAGAAGCTTAACGAAAACAGAGCAGAAGCTCACCAACGGAAAGCCTTAGCAAGACAGAAGTCGTAACCCGACTAGTAAATACGAAAGCAAACTGAAGTCAGAGGTTGAATCACATTTTCAGAGCAAAACAGAGTTCAAAATATTAACAGAGACCTTAAAATCAGAAAACACTTAAACACATGCTAAAACACATGAAAACAGATAGTACTCGGAAAGAGGAATTCAACGCCATAAACGGCACTCAAAACAGAGCTCAGACGAAGAAGTTATGATCAAAACACTGAGCAGTCCGAACTTGTGTCCGGACGTCGAAGTTCGGATGCAAGTCGAACTCAAATCCGCAGAAAATTTCAAGGTGTCCGAACATCCAAGTTCGGACGGATGTTCGGACGTCTTCGGAAAACAACTCGTGGGAAGTCCGAACATGTGTCCGAGCTTCAAAGTTCGGACACATGTCGAAGAGAAAATCAGAGGGCGAAAAACGGGGTGTGTCCGAACTTCCAGGTTCGGACGGAAGTTCGGACACAGTGAAACTCTCAGAAAATCCAGATGCAACAGAGCGTGTCCGAACTTCCAAGTTTGGACGGAAGTTCGGACGCGCCGAAAAGTTCAATTTCAAGAACGAAATCAGATGTGAACAGATTCCTCAAAACAATGTCAAAAATGCAGTGCGAAACCAAAGTCTTTAAACCATAACCATGGCAGTTTTAGAAGGTCAAAACCAAAACAAATCAGACAGAGATCGATCACCAAACATAGGGCAATTAAACAATCCGAACTCTCAAATCAGAAGCACACAGAGTTCACAAAACAGAAGGGAAACTATAAAGGTAGATTCACCTTTGTCAAAGCAATGCTTACATAACAAAATACGCAAAACAAAACCAATCCCACGGGGTTGTAACGCATCAAAACGCAAATCCGGAACTCACACAAAATTACCACGAATCAGAAACCACACAAACATATACGGAAAACAACGGAACCAAAACCCCCGTGGGTGAACGCACACAACCGAATCCATCTACCACCTACCTCACATCCGTAGCTAAGCCATCTCTGTGGACTCTACGAATCGCCTTCCCGAATCTCCAACCAAATGACAATCCCTCGAATGAACCGCTCCCAAAATACAAAACCAAAATCAGAAAAGAGGAGAGGAAGACTCAATGAAAACTGAAATCGGAACCTACAAACCAACCTGACAGACTAACAGAATTCCACAGGCGGATCTCCAGCAATCAATTTACAGATTGGAGATTGAAAGAAGGGAGAAGAGCAAAGGGAGGAGAAGAGCGAGGAAGAACCGTCGTGCGTCAGGATAGTGGAAGGAGGAATTGATCGTGATTAGAAATTAGGGAAAGGAGAGTTAAGAAATAATTAAATAGAAATAAGTCCTTAACTCCTTAATTACTAACAGAACGCAAAAAGACATCTTTAACCCTCCTTCCACAAGCTAAATAATGACATAAGGAGAATGTCATAGACAATCTAACATAAGATTACAAAATAGCACAAACTCCCTTTGCGAATCAGAAAGAAAATAAAAAAAATCTGGGGCATAACAGTCGGAGTTTCCGGATGTGTTTCCAAAGGAAGTACCTAGCATGCCACCTCAGAGGATAGTTGAGTTTGAGATAGAGCTTGTACCAGGCACGGGACCGATTGCTAGGGCGCCGTACCGTTTGGAACCAGCAGAGATGGCCGAGTTGAAAGTACAATTGAAGGATCTACTTGACAAGGGGTTTATACGCCCGAGCGTATCACCCTAGGGAGCGCCGGTCCCCTTCGTGAAGAAGAAGGACGGTAGTCTCCGCCTTTGCATTGATTACCGTGAGCTTAATGCCATCACTGTGAAGAACAAATGCCCATTGCCACGCATCGACGACCTATTTGATCAGTTGAAGGGAGCTTCAGTCTTCTCCAAGATTGACCTCCGATCAGGGTATCACCAGATTTCCATCAGAGATTCCGATATTGAGAAGACAGCATTCCGTACGAGATATGGCCACTTCGAGTTTACAGTGATGCCATTCGGACTGTCGAATGCGCCAGCTAAGTTTATGGATTTGATGAATCGGTTGTTCAATGATCAGTTAGACACATCAGTGGTGGTCTTCATCGACGACATTCTCATCTATTCAAAGTCATGAGAGCCATTTGAGGCGTGTACTTGAGACATTGCGTGAGAACCAGCTGTACGCGAAGTTCTCTAAGTGCGATTTCTAGCTTGACCAGGTATCCTTCCTTGGTCACGTGATCTCGAGCGCTGGTATCTCTATCGATCCAGTTAAGATTGAAGCAGTCCGTTCATGGCCTAGACCTAAGAATGTTTCCGACATTCGGAGCTTTCTTGGTCTAGCCGGTTATTACCGGAGGTTTGTTAGAGATTTCTTGAAGGTTGCAAAGCCCATAACAGCACTGATGAAGAAAGATGCACCGTTTGTGGGGACAGACGAGTGCGAGATAGCCTTTAAGAGCCTAAAAGATTCATTGACCTCTACACCCATTCTCACACTTCCAAGGGGCACAGAGGGATTTGAAGTTTACTGCAATGCATCAGGCAAGGGCATGAGATGCGTACTCATGCAGCATGGCAAGGTAGTAGCATACGCCTCCCGCCAGCTGAAAAAGCATGAGGAGAATTATCCGACGGATGATTTAGAGTTAGGAGCCATTGTCTTCGCCTTGAAAATATGGCGACACTATCTCTATGGGGTAAGCATCACCATTTATTCTGACCACAAGAGTTTGCAATACGTGTTCACCCAGAAAGAATTGAATTTGAGACAGAGAAGGTGGATGGAGTTCTTATAAGATTACGACATCAACCTTCAGTATAAAGAGGGGAAGGCGAATGTTGTAGCCAACGCCCTGAGTCGCCGAGCACATTCAATCCATTCACTGCTCGCTTCTTCCAGCTTGGTTGATGAGGTGCGAGAGGCTCAGTTGTGCGACCCCTACATGAAAGAGATCAGACAGAAAATTTCAGAGGGCACATTTGAGAAGCGGAAGTACGACTTCAAGCTTCATGAAGATGGTTTGATTCGACTGAATGGCAGATTATGCGTTCCCTGAAGCAATGCCGAGCTGAGGGATCACATTCTGCGAGAGTCACACTGTTCCACATTACATGTCCATCCGGGAGCCTCCAAAATGTACAAAGACATGAAGAGGTACTTCTGGTGGTCAGGGATGAAGTCTGATGTAATTGAATATGTCTTGAGGAGCCTCACATGCTAGAAGGTAAAATTCGAGCACTGTAGACCGGGAGGAATGGTACAGTCTATGCCTATTCCAGAGTGGAAATTCCAAAACATCTCTATGGATTTTATTGTTGGACTCCCACCTGCTAGGGGAGGACTCAACATGATTTGGGTCATCGTCGATCGCCTCACCAAGGTTACCCGATTCATACCAATGAGGGACACCTGGAAGGTGGCGAAGCTCGCTGAGCTATTTGACCAGGAGATTATCCGACACCACGGAGTTCCCAAGACCATTGTATCTGACCGCGACACCAGATTTCTTTCGAGATACTGTAGAGTTACACGGGAAGCGTTGGGCACCGAGTTGAAGCTTAGCACCGCCTTCCATCCACAGACCGACGGTTAGACAGAAAGAACCATCCAGACACTTGAGGACATGCTTCGGGCATGTGCCTTAGACTTTCAGGGGAGCTGGATTGATAAGCTACATCTTATCGAGTTTTCTTATAATAACAGTTATCATGCTTCGATTAAGATGTCGCCTTTCCAAGCTTTATATGGTAGACCTTGCCGTACCCCATTGTGTTGGGATGAGTTGAGTGAAGCGGTCATCATAGGACCGGAATACTTAGATCAAGTGCAAGCTGAAGTTCAGCAGATTCGAGCGAATATGAAGGCAGCCTAGGATAGACAGAAGTCTTATACTGATGTGAGACGACGCGACCTTGAGTTCGTTGTGGGCGACCAAGTGTTCCTGCGTGTTTCGCCTATGAAGGGTGTCTTTCGATTTGACCAAAAGGGCAAGCTAAGCCCGAAGTTTGTGGGGCCTTATGAGATTACTGAGAGAGTTGGATCCGTAGCATACCGATTAGCGTTACCTGAGGAGTTGGGACGTGTTCATGATGTGTTTCATGTCTCTCAACTCAAGAAATATATATCTGATCCTTCTCATGTGTTGGAGCCCGAGCATTTGTCCCTTGAGCCGACGATGCGATATGTCGAGACTCCTCTATGAATTCTTGATACTAAGACTAGAGACACTCGCAATAAATCAGTGCGAATGGTCAAAGTCTTGTGGGCAAACCACGATGTCGAGGAAGTGACTTGGGAACTTGAGGACATCATGAAGGTGAAGTACCCACAGCTATTTGTAGACTAGATGGTCTAGCGTTAGAGGGTACGGGTCGTAACCCTTTTAAGGGGGGTAGGACCGTTTTGTTTTTGGCATTGCTTCGGGGTAAGCATTGCATTGTATGTAAGTTGTATTACATTTTGGTTGGACTTTTTGGATGATGATTGTAATTGTGGATGTGATTTATGTTGAAGTGAATAAAGTTGTGGTATCTTTGGAATTGAATTGAGATTGGTGCTTGAATTGTATTGGTTTGGATTGAGATAGTATGGTTTGAGTTGTGTTGGAAGGTGCTTGTGATTGAGGTGAATATCTTTGTGCAATAGAATTTTAATTCTGTAATCTGTTGTGTGGATGATCTTTGACAATTGAGAGTCAATTGAACAAAGGAAACTAATTCACCAACTTGGATAACTTTCTGGGCAAAGTTCCTTAAGGGGGGTAGATTGAAATACCCCAAAATTTAAAACAGTGATTAATTAGGCTAATTAAGATTTTTGAAGCTTAATCACACCTAAATAATCATGAGGGAACAAATTCCGAAGAAAACGGATCCTTAAAACGGATTAAAAACACAAACAAACCTTAAAGCGTGTTTTTCGAGGAAACCGGGAAAACGTGACTTTAAGCGGGTTAAATAGACCCGTAATAATTTTGGTCAACCAAATAGTCATTAGTGCATTATAATGAGGGTTTAGAATCAATAAAATTAATTAAACGAGAAAATTCCGGAAAACAGGTCCCGGGAGTGAATAGTGCAACAAAAATAAAGCTTGTGGGGTAAAAACATAAATAAGCAAAGTTAGTGTGTCCACTTTGCAAATAAAAATTTAAAACACACTTGTGTGTGTGTGTGGTTGTATTTCCATCCAGCACCCCCTCCCCTCTTCTTTTATTTCTCCTAATACACTACATGACAAAGAAAATAAAAGAAACAAAGTACAAAAGAAAAAATAGCACTCTCTCTCCTAACACCCATCTCCCTCTCATGTTTTCCCCCCATTGCCTGAACTCTTCTTCTTCCTCCAGCACTCAAATGGCGATTTTATACTTCCCCTCCAGCTCCTCTCTTCTCTTCCATTTTTGAAGGACCGAACCAACTCCATATCACATAAAAATCACACCATTGAACTCCTCTCTTCCTGAGCTTTCATTTCCACTCTTTAAAAATCGAAAAGCTCACAACTCATCACCATGGTTGTAGCACATTTTGGAGCTTGAAGACCCCCATTGCAACCCCCTTCATCTCCTCTTGGTTCTAAGGTAAAAATGGTCTTCAAAGTTCATTTTTTCCAGCTTTTTATGGCAAAACGAAAATCACAAATTGAGCCTTGCTCTTCTCCTTTCCAGCCGGTTTTTTAGTATACATTTTGGGAGCTGGAAATATTCTCCCTTTGCTGTCCAAAAGTCCCTCTAATAGCTTAAGGTAATATCCCCTTGTAAACCCTAACTTGTGCTAAGTATAAGATTAGTTAAGGAATGATTTTTACAAGTGGTATGGTGTGTGTGTGTGTATGGTTGTAGCTTGTCGGTTTTGGTGAGGAAAGAATAAGAGTAAGAAATCAGAAACAAAGAAGAAGGAAGAAGGAAAGAGAAGGAAGGAAGGGAAGAGCTAGAATTCCAAGGTAAATGTGCTTGCCTTGAATTGATTTTTAGTAACCTTGTGTAACAGATTTTGGATGCTTAGTGTAACATATTTTAATGCCTAAAATGAGGAAATTGAATGGTTTGAATAATGGTGTATGTTGTGGTTTAATGAGGAAGAGAGTTAGGCTATTGTAGAATTATGTTTAAGGGGTTGGAAATCAAAGAAAAACAATGGGTGTTGGTGCAGGAAAATACTTGTGAATTTATTGAACTTATGTGCTGTTACAATCCCTTGAGGGATTTGGTTAGTTTTGATGATTAGGAACTGAAAAATTATGTTGTGGGAATGTCTAGAAATGTAGGGAAACCATGGCGAATTATCTGTAGCAAGGTAGAGGACTTAGTTGTTTAAATTGGGTAAAAATAGATTTTGGAGACTAGTTGTGTTCTAGGTGAAGTTTGGGTAGTTAATGACGTAGGAAATTAATTGAGGAAGGAGTGTATAGCTGGGTAGGTTGTAGAAGAGTAATAATGTAAATGGTAAAGATAGGAAGACACTAGGAGTGAACCTTTGTGTTAGGGAACAAACAAGAAACAAAAACTGCACTTAGTGTTCTAGGAAATCTAAGTGAAATTGTGTATTTTACCTAGATTTAATTAGATGACTTAGTAAATGATTTAGGAGGGGATTAAGGTGCTAAAATGATTTTAAGACATGTGGGGAAACATGTGGAATGATTAGGAAAAGATTGGGGTGAATTTGGAGTTCAAAATGAGAAGAAAAACACTTTGAAAAATAGGTTCTGCTGTGGACCGCCCCTAGGGACCGCCCCTGTGGGGAGGTCCAGTGGAATTTTGCAGCGTAGATCGCTTCTGTCACGGACCGCCCCTAGGGACCGCCCCACAGGGGAGGTCCAGTGCAGAGAGGAAAAAAATTAAAAAAAAATAAAATTGGTTTCTGTCTCGGACCGCCCCTGTGGGAAGGTCTAGTCGAAATCCCAGGCCGGATGGCTTCTGTCTTGGACTGCCCCTAGGGACCGCCCCACAGGGGAGGTCCGGTCAAAAAAATAAATAAATAATTAAATACAAAAAAAATTATGGTCTTAAACAGTAAACCATAGGGAGAAAGATGATGGTAAGGAGAAAATAATATGGCATAAGAACCTAAGAAAATGAGCTAAGGAAATGATGTGAAGTAAATGGTTTAGGATTAAGTAAGGAATTTATGGAACTAGTAATGGTACATTGGGAAACATAAAATATGAAACGTGTTAGGTTAACCATAGAGAATTAACCGCCCGATGCTATCTATGTTATAGGACCCGTATAGTTGATTTCCAAAGAGAAGTCGAGAACCGGAAGCGACGGTGCATGGTATGATTTCTTCATGCTCTGTATCCTAACGGGGTTACCCCGGCTTGTTTGTTGTGTGTTTAATTGCCACCACCTAAACAAGATAAAAGCATGAAATTGATTTATTGCACCTTCATGAGCTGGGAATGCATTGTTTCTTGTCGGATGGCATTTGAACCTGAAGTTTGTATAATTCATGAAATGTGTGAACGGTAAGGAAGTGAACATGACTAACCTACTGACTGGAAGTTATTACTAACCCGGGAGTTGGGTTAGGAGGATTGTGAGTCATGCATGCAAGGATGAGGAAACAACAGAGTGTTTGTTTCTAAGTCCATGGTTGAACACCCTTGTTACCGGGCTATGTGCCACATAGTGGTGCCCTGCGGGGCCGTGTGCCACATTGTGGTGCCCGACTGGAGTGAGACCGGCAGAGCTTATCCGTCTAAAGAGATAAGCTGGGGATTGTTGGGTTAGAGAGGAATTAACCCGGATGAGCAACTAACAAGTGATTGAGACAAGAACCTGAGGAGTGTAACTCAAGACCCCGGTTGACTTGTGAATTACCTCTCGTTGTACGAATTGCACCTTGTGTATGTGTGTGCTGTTGTATGTAATGAAATGCATGTTGAGTGATTTGTTAAATATGTATAATGTTGTTTATAAGAGCATGTATGCCTGCAATTAAATTAACCGCATGTTGGCGACCAATTAGTTGGCGTACCCCCGCTAGTACGCGGGGTATGCGGAAGTCAAATGCAGCTTTTGCTGAGCCCCTAGGGGCACTGTTTGTATTTGCAGGGACTCGAGATTGTTGACAGGTCAGGAATGACCGGGATGCTCTTTTGATTGTTAAGTTATTTTGCTTGGTGTACCGAATAGTACACGGTTAGGATTAGTAACCGGTGAACCATGTGGTACACCTTTTTGGACCTTGAAAGTTGTAAATATTTGTGATACGGTTAGATGTAAACCGTTATTATTTTGTAAACTTGGAGGGTTGTAATTTTGTGAGCTAACTAGTTGACTCGGTAATCACTTTTGGATATTGTTTTGGTGGGCAAGGATGTATGTATTGTTGGGGTTTGTTTAAGGATTGTTGGAGGTTTCTTTTGTTAACCCGGTATTTCTTGCTATCAGACCGCACTGTTTTGTTTGATTGAGGCCTAGTTAGTCATATGGGAGGCTAACGGCGTGTATCACCCGCTACTTAGTTCGGTTGTCCCACTGCGTTTAGATTAGTAACCGGGTTGATTAGGCGATAATTAGGAGATTAGCGGTAGGGGTGTTACAACACTAGATTCCTCACCTCAACTCACACCATCTCTCTCTCATAATGTTTAAGATATGCTCTTAGTCTTATGGAGAATATAATCATTAAGTAGCTGCCCAATGGGTCTCACGCATACCTAGAAGTAATCTAGGTTATATTCATGTTCGAGATCCATGCTCTAGAGACCGACAATGTCGTGACTCGTGCCTAAGTGTTTTACTTAGGTTACCATACACTTAATATTAAAACTATGGTATTATATCAAGTAACCGTCATGTTATCACATTAACGTATATGTATGTTTTTATATGTCGATCTATAGTCGACGTAGTGTTAGTCTCGTAGGACGCTCGTGCATAAATAATTAATGCAGTAACACATAATCACATACACGTATCCAAAACACATAACACACAAGTTATATCAACCAAATCCGAGCCCAAGGAATTCCTTAGGACAACTCGGATCAAACCCCTTTACATACCGTACACCTTAGACCAAGGATGCGCAGTGTAGACCACTAGCTCGTCAAGCGCCTTCGTCTGAAGTATGATCTAAACGGTAATAAACTATAAGTCAGTCTCCATGACTAACTAAATCCGGTATTTCCGAATAACAAGTGACCCCGACAGTTCATCCCCGGATTTCTACAGTTAATTGTTACGGGTTTCTCTAAACCAGTTGGCTTTGTTACTAAAAACTCGTATGTCAAAATGTTTCGACTGTTAAGTTTAATTCGTTATATTTCTTTAATCTTATCCATCATTCAATTTAGGTATATAACCTATAGTTGCATGTATGCATGCATTATTTATTATATTGTATTATTTTTCCACCATCCATTATAATACATTGTATTATATAATCCATTATTTTTAGTAAATTATATTTGCATTCAAAAACTTATAACTTATAGTTTGTAACTATTTTCATGTAATAACCACCACCATTATATTATATGGTTTCCAACCATAATATATATCCATCCTTATATACATTATTTTTGTATATTTATATATTTACCATATAGATAAGTTTCATGAGTTACAAAACTCTTATATTATATGTTACATTTTATCATCTTATATTAGATGATTATTCCCATTAGTTGTATTATATTATACAACTTATATTAAGATTATTATCCTAATAGTATGTAACATTTTATGTTGTATAATTACAACTCCTAAGGTTTATTCATTATATACCTTAGTTTATAAATCTTATTTATTTATAGTTTGTCACATTATTTAATGTGAATATCCTTACTTATATTAATTCCATTAAAACCATTTACACCATATAATTGTTATAATATTTATAACATTGTAGACCATAGTCTAAAATCATATTCCAAACCTAAATAATTCGGTACAGCCCTTTTTTAATATCATTTGACCATAAACATTATGTAATGTTAGACCATATACTAAGTATCATATAAGATGAGATATGCCGTAACAACGAAACTAGTTTTAGACAAAACGATAATGCCGCAGAGGCATATACATTTAAACCTTATTCTTTTCATAACCCAGTTTTATTTATTTACAAAATCACCCATTATTTACCATGATATATATCATATATAACATTTTTAACTTATAAAATGGTATAACCTATGGTTTTATTTTTTGTAAAATCACCGAACAGACCATGTCTATTTATAAATTAATTTCTAACCCCTTTAACTTTCCCAATTTATAATTTGACCACACATATAATGTTATGTTATATATATCATATATTATTACATTTTAAACCTTAATATAAATATAACCTATGGTTATATAATATTATAATTTCCGAACAGACCCCTTATAGGTTCTATATTATTTTTCAACCCTTCCACTTTCTATAATTGCCATTTGGCACAATTTATAACATATAGTTTTATAATATCATTAAAATTATATATTATACATATATTTTATTAAATACTCTTATATAATTCAAAAAATCACCAAATTTTACCTAAGGGTTATAATTAACATTACTAACCCTTATATTCTCGCTATTACTATTCCACCCCATCTACTATTCCAAAGTGTCATAATGACATAATAACTATATATTATACATATATAGTTTATTTTAATTCCAAAACCAACCAAATAAATTCCTAAAAATTCCTAATAGCCCATGGGTGTTTATAATACCATTTTACACCCTTTATTTTCGGTAATAACATATTTACCACATATGTTATAAAATTGTTACAATTAAATACTTATCTTATTATAAAACCTTAAATAAGTTATTTAACTTATCTAATTTGGTCAAAACCTACCATATGGTCGAGGTTGACCTCCTTAATATTGCCTTGACCATTAATTTCCATATATTACGGTTTGTACCCTTATTTCTAGAAATTACATTTAACCCCAAAACTTTATACAATCTTATAATTTTTATTTAAACTCATTTAAACCTCTAATTTTAGACTTTATTATTATATAGCCCCCAAAATTTAATTTAATTACACCTTATACCCCAATTCCTTGCGGTAATATATATTTGCTACTTAAACTTAATTAAAACCTTATAAATACATAAATAAAATGGCCTAAAGTACATGGCCTTATTACAAACATTAGCTTATAAAATAAATTACACATAACTGCCCAAAAATGCTTTAAACTCTCGGCCTTACCACATAGTTTTCCATATTTACCAATTTTCCACATAATGTCTTAAATTTGACAATTATGTTAGTTAATTACTTGTATAAATTTACTAAACCATTCCTTAATCACCTAAGGTCAAAATAAGACCTTAATAACCATATTCACTCACGGCATATATATACACATATGTATAAACACATATTAATATACCAAGTGTAGGTTTAAGTGATTTATACCTTATTTTTGCCAAGTTTAGGCCTTGTTTGGCCTCGGCTGTTTGGAGATAAATTTTCCACAGCTTTATTTACATGTTTTCAAACAGCAATTAAGGCATGATTAGTCTCCAAGCAAGAGCTAACCATAATAAGTGTTTAATGTATATTTTCAAGGTAAAATTTACCTTAGAATAACAAGGCAAGCTAAGGTGTTCTTCGGCCTGTTTTTACAGAAGAACAAGAGCATCAAAAGGTCTCCTAAATAAAGCTTTAAAACCGGAATAAATCAGCTAAGAAGATGGCTAATTTTCACCTTGATTTTAATGCCAAAAATGGTGTTTTTGGCATGGATTTGGCTATTCCTTGAAGCTCTTGATATACCAACTGAATAAGTATGTTAAGAAGAAGATAATAAGCCTAAGAGAATAGGTTTTAGAACCGGTAATGAAAGGAAACAAGATATAAGTGCTTAAAGCACATTTTTATACCTTAAGAACAAGATTAGAATTCTTCACCTCCTTCCCTTGTTACATCCGAGAATTAACCTCCTTTTAACCTCCAAAACAACCCAGAACCATGGATGGAAATGGTTGATGCTTAGCTCAATGGAAAGAGGAAAGAAATGTGAAGAGAATGAACATAAAATGGCTTAATAAGCTTACCTATGTCACTTGGTGTTCTCTTCTGAATTTAGTGTGTTCCTACGGTTTTGGAGAAGCAAAAGAGAGGATGAAGGTGCTTGGTGTCGGCTGGGAAGAAAGCAAATGAGGTAAGAAAGCTAGTTTTGCTTTTTATGTTAATTAATGTTACTTTATGAAATAGTAAATGATGATTCATTAGATTGGCTAGATATTTATGTTGCTAATGGGTAATAATGACAGCAAGTGTGGGCGGCAATGGATGACATTTGACCATGGTTTAAGTTAAGTAATTAAATGTTATTTTTGGGTAATATTCACCCAAAATCACCCATTTTGATTTTACTTTTAAACTTTGATTTAGACTTTATAATATAGTCTATCATGTCACATTAATGATATAAAGAATGAAATCTAGTCTTTAAAGTGACAAAAAGTCAATATCTTAGAGCTCATACATAAAAACGTGCTTTAAGGTGTTTTAGCGCACATTTTGTGTCACAAGGTGTTTCTGAGCTTAGTTTTCTTTGAGAACAGTTTTGTTGTGTTCCTTACATGATAATTGATTATAGGAATCCAATTTTATATCAAATAGAGGTCATAAGACCTTTAAGGTTTCTTAGAGCACATTTTTGCCCTACTTGACCTTGAAGCATGTAAATGCTTGTTCTTTGTGTTGGAGTGTTGTCCAATGATTGTAGTATGTTTAGTTATGTTTTAATATGCTTAGGACAAAATTTTAGGTCCTAAGAAGTTCATTTGGGTATGTATTTACCCTAAACAGTCAAAGGGTGCAATATCGTGCTTTATGTTGACCATCGTTGTTCTCAATTGACTTTTATGGCATGTTTAGGCCTTAATTAATGTGATTAGATGTTTAATCGATGTTTTATTAGTTTGGGGTATTTCAATCTACCCCCCTTAAAAAGACTTCATCCCGAAGTCGCTTCATCCAAATAGGTGTTTTAATAACTACCCACATAACCCATAATGTATATCTATGTGATATATCATTTACACACATCATATTGTGCTTATACAGCACATAGCCCTCACTTCGTGGCGTTAATTCAATCATATATGGATATAGGTGATCCATCAGCACCATTATTTCCTATGAATTCTACAAACCCTGACAACCTCCCCGAGGTGTCCATAACATATCATCCTTCCACATTCCATATCTAATGATTCATTTCGTATCTAGGTGATACCATATGTAATCATTCTACAAGGTAATATAAATATATATATCACAAGTATCATAAGAAAGGTATTACACACATGGGTGTATATACATCATTCAAACAGGTATCTCAGAAGATACATACATATAAGTGCACATCACACATAAACAAACCAACAACGTACGCCCCACGTACCAAACATAACCAACAAAACCTCGTACGCCCCGCATACCACCAATTCACTGTATGTCATGCATACGAAACAAACAAACAAACAAACCTCGTATGCCCCGCATACCACAAACTACTATATGCCCCGCATACGAAACACAAAACTTAGTGCACACACATGCACAACCAAGAGGCTCTACCCCCTTTAAAAAGGGTTACGCCCCCGTACCCCACAAGTATACAACAGCCGCTCAACAAGGAGCGTTGGATACTTGGCTCTCATAGAGTTCCCCAACTCGTGGATTATCCTCATATCAGAGAGACGGGTATGACTCTAGCCCTTCCGGGCTCCACAATTCATAAAGGGTGAGGCACTGATCTATTTGTGCTCTCTCCCGAATTCGTTCTAATGGGCCCACTCGCTCCGTATTGAGGTGTAGACCCATGAACATAGGCTCAGTTTGCCTCTTTTCATTGTTGTGTATCCCCTCGATTGGATCACTAGCGTACATGCGTGTGTCTTCTCTCACTGATATTCAGCTTGAGGTAAAATATGACATTGGCTATTGTTAGTACTCAGTGCTCTTTGCACTTGTCTTTGTAATACTAAGACGTACCAACATTCATGTCCACGAAGATAATGCTTGTCATCCGTGTCTCCTGGTGGTTTTGTTCCGGAGTAACACACTGTTATAGTTCTTTGATACACACTCGTGTTGATATCCATTACATCTTCCTGTATTCCCACTAGATTAATAACTGCACAAGTGCAATACCAAAACACTCAGTCCTACAGAGTGTAGAGGCGTAAACTCTTAGCAGCTAATATCTAATGAGTCCAATAGATAAGGTGAGCGAATTATCATGTGAGTTGTACATTCCAAGTCCATTGTTATCTTAACTTTGTTCCTTGCTTAAGGTATCTGCTACTATATTAGCTTTGTCTCTCAACATTGCGTAGTCACGCGTTTAGGTCCACATCCTTTGGTAGATTTCCTCTGGATTGTAAGAATTGCTCGATCCTTATGAGGATTCTACATATTATTCATCCATAATGGGTTTTCATGTTTCTATCCTTAGTGTTCACGTCCTTGAACGGTTCCCTTGTCTTCACTGTATACCGTCTACTGCTCTGTGACGAAGGTTCTTTATTTCTCTAGCCCGTTGGTTTAACTGCGGCTCTTCTCATCCATCTTCGAGGTAATCTGCATTACTGTCCTCAGTACGGAGTTGACTACTTCTCGTGTTCCTAACACTACTTGTCTACATACATGGGGTACCGTACTGATACATTACTTTTACCCGACTAACTCATAAATAAGTCTGTCAGGCCCACATGCTCCTATCGGAGTGCGGTCGTCCCATGTCTTGTTTAGTAAACTGGTAATGTCCGTTACACGGTTATTGTGAAGTATTCTGTTGTTAATCTCCCTTTTGATGGATATCCTTTAGTTTTTTTTGTTTCTGTTGTCGGTTATCTTGTTGTAAGTGCTATTGCCCTAGTGGCATCAGTGGTAATTCGTGCCATAAGCCGGCGTTATTCAGCTCGGTGTAAGTAAAATTCATGCTATATTCAGCAAAATTGGTTCTCCTATCTCGATCTCATTGAGTGCACACATATTCCTTTCCTCCCTATTTATCATGGTCACATCTCATCCATAGTTCATATTCGTTCCCTTATCCGTTTAATTGGATATATTGCAGATTGCATAATAGCTTGAGCAACTTGGCTCTCCACTTCCCAACCATCCTCACTGATGGTGGTGCGTCTACAAAGGGTATGTTTGTCCATAAGGACTAAACATTCATCACTAGTAGTGATTAGCATTAAATGCGGGTATACACTGATGGTGTTTGGCTAATAAGCCATGTCTGAAAATTCTCGAACAATTAAACTGGTGTGGTTTACTATCATAGTGGCTCTATAGTTTCTTCAGTTGCAGTGGTTGGACTAACGGTCTTCCCGAGGTTTCATAGGTTTCTAACTGTAACACCCCAACCGAAATCCAATAATCTGTACAATGATAGCTCCCAAAGATAACTGGAAATGCAGCGGAAAATATATACATAACAACGGGTGGTGCTACAACGCCGCTAGTCACCCATGTGACTAACAAGGCTAACTCCAACATAACTTACAAAAGATGCGGTCTGAGCGCTGAATACAAACCTCTTAAAATAACAAAATCAATAGTAAAGATACAGTACTGTAAATTGCTTCCGGTAATAATAATCCCCTGTCTTAATTCTACCCCACCTACACTCGGTCGGGTAATCTCTTCAACTTCAGGTACCTGAAAAATGGGGGTGCCCCCAAAGGGGCTCAGCAAACAACGCTGGTATGGAAAACGTGCAGCCCATCGGCTACTGGGCCACACCAACTACTTTGTCGAATACATGCAGTTCATTTTTATAAAGCTGTAAACAAGCATCATGCCATAATCATAAAAATATCCATGCAAGGACAACAATGTCACACAAAACAAGACTTCAAAAGGTCGAGTTAGGTGATTTGTATCTTTTAATAGTTGTCGGGTCCACACAGTGGGACTGACAGGTGTATATGAGTATGTCAATATAGTGGAGGTATAGTGACCTCGTTAAAAAGGAAAGGTGGGTAATTAGTCCCTCGGAAGATAACGTAGTTAACTCCTGCACTTAAAAGAGGTGGGAATCGAACCCTCGAGAGGAATAAAGTCTTCCTCCTACTTGAACTGTTCCGGTACACCGCCGGTGAGTGACATAGTGCACCCAAAACTCCCGTCGTGACGTAAACTGAATAGGAGACGACCTGAGGCAGGTACAACTCCTGTAGCATGCATGGCCAGATCCAACTAGGCTCCTCGTTCTCTTAGTATAGAATTGTTAGGTGTCATACAAGGACGTTAATCAAGAACACATTATGTTTTGTCAGTTATCACGTTTAGGATAACGACGTTTGTTATAAAGTGAAGTTAGTGAGAGACTTGCGTACAAGTTCTCGGTATAATAGAGCGTGTGTTTTTAACCCACTGGTATTGTAGTGTTGTATGCGTGGGACATAGACGTCGAGTGCTTTATATGCAAACATATGGGTTGACTACAACAATAGGCCTTCCACTTTTCAGCCCAAGTGAGGATTCGGGGCCTAAAGTGGCTAGTTTTCAAGCCCGGATGGCTTGGGATCTAGGTTGTTGGACAGTTGCTCATATGGGGTGTTACAAATGGTATCAGAGTGGACTCGGGACCGTGTCGGGATGGGTAACCCGACACCTACCGAGGAGGTCCATGGGACTTGGATATTAGGCTTGCGACGAGGACGTCGCATTCTTTGAGTGGGGGAGTATGTAATACCCCCATCCCACATCGGGATATGAGTTGTAATGTGAGTGGTTTATAAGGATACATATGTGTTGACTACAACAACAGGCCTTCCACTTTTCAGCCCAAGTGAGGATTCGGGGCCTAAAGTGGCTAGTTTTCAAGCCCGGATGGCTTGGGATCTAGGTTGTTGGACAGTTGCTCATATGGGGTGTCACAGATGGTATCAGAGCCAGACCCAGGTCGGTGTGCCAGTGGGCCCGCGAGGGCGCTGGGGTCCCGTGAGGGGGGTGGAGTGTAACACCCAGAGAGGGTTACCTCCCACATCAATTGGGGAGGAGAACGAAGTGTGCCTTATAGGTGCATGGATACCTCTCCCTGGTGTGACGCGTTTTGGGGCTAGGAAACCCCAGGAACAAATTGAAATCGTATCGGACTCGTACTCAGACTCAGATTGCAAAGAGAGCTCCAAGTATTGTATTGATAAAAGCGTACCCTGCTACATAACTTATGGTTCCTATTTATAGGCTCTTCTACAGTGTATAACCGTTTCTGTGGGCCTACATCATTCTAGAATATTCTCAGTCATACAAGGCTTTTTATGTAACTTCACCCTTCTTTGCGAATAATTACTCCCAACCCCTCGGAGGGGGTTTTGCTTTGCTTCGGAGGCGAATGACTCTTAGTTCTTCGGAGAGGATCTTTGCTTTGCGTCGGAGGCGAATGACTCCTCCGCAGTCTGTCTGTGGTATAGCTTTCTTGTCGCAAGAGCCCGTTCGTTGGGGTCGGAAGGGGGTTTGGTCGGAGAGAGTTCCGTCTGTTGTCTCCGCAGGCAGCATGCACTCTTCGCTCAGCCATTCGATTACTCCGTGTGGTGGAACTCCACTTCATCAGTCCCACAAGATCTTTTCTTGTTCTGCAAGGAAAGATCTTTTCGTTGCTACTCTTTCTTCGTTTTTAAATTTTGGTGGTCCGCTCCGTTCCGTTCCCCCTAGTCCCACAAGACCTCTTTCTTTTTCGGAAAAAAGGAAAGGGGTCTTCGGAGTTGTGCTTTTGCTTTTGTAGATTTCCTACCGTTGGAGACTTTGCGGAGGCCTAGCAACGTGCTTCGCTGCAACCGCCGCCTCCTCATCTTCTGTAGCTATTTCCCTGACACATTTGCAGAAGTAGGTCATGATTACTTTTGGTAGAGCGCGCCCAATTTCCGCCTATTTAAACTCATTCTCTTCCCTCTACCCTTTTTCCCATTCTTTCAAACTTTCGAACTTCTCTGCTTCTATCCTCTCAAACTTTTGAACTTCCCTGTCTTGTTCCTTGCTTCGTGTCTTTATCCTCTTGCGTTTTTCCTACACAGCAACCGTCCTCCTTCTTCTTCCCTGCCCTTTAACTTCCCGATTCTTGTTTTTGCGCTCTTTTTCCCTTTGCACTTTTTCCCTCTATTTGATCGTCCATACCCTGTCAACCTCCCTTGCTTGTAATGGCTCTGTCAAACCCAAGCTCCTCTGTTCCAGCACCGGCGGGGTCGACACTTTTCACCGACGGGGAAAAGTGCGTCGTCGAAGATCCTGCCGTCCCTTCTGAAGATATCTGTGGGGACTACCCTCGCCAGGGCACCGGCTCCAGCCTCACCGTGACAGACTTGAAGAAGCTCATGAAAGGCATACAAGTCCCACTGGGGTCGAAGATTCGTGTGCCGGAGCCGACGGCGCACCCTTTCAACTACTTTGGGGATGGTTTCGTGGTGTATCGGGAGCACCTTCACCGCGGCCTGCGCTTCCCCCCGCACCCCTTTGTCCTTGGTTTTCTCTCCCGCCGGCATTGCACTCTTGCCCACCTGAACCCTAATGCTCTGGGTTGCTTGCACGCCTTCCTCTCTGTTTGTGCTGAGAACGATATTACTCCTGATGCGCGGGAGTTTGTTAACTTCTTCACCACCAGGGTGAATACTACTACTACGGAGGAGGACATCTCTGTCTTGGCTGTTTCCGGGTACTCCTTTTTTAAACGCGTGAGCCCGGAGAGCGGCTGGTCCTCCAATTGGTTTGTTTTCTACCCTCCGAGGGGTACTTTTATCGGAGTCTCCCACATCGGAGACGTAGCTAAGGGGCAGCTTGCCTCTCCGCTACCTTCTTCCGCAAACCCGTCTCCGGTTGGAGACATACTCAAGAAGTTGAGCTCTTCGGCACTCCACCCCATCACCTTCTTTCTTTCCGAAGAGAGATTGAACAAAACTCGGGCGAAGATCGATCGTACGTATTCTCCTTGTGTTTCTTTTTCCTTTATTAGTTTCCGGCTAGTTTTCTTACTTCTTTTTTTCACCACAGCTTTTGCTCAAATGGGGGGGAAATTTTCCCTCCGCTACAACTGGGAGCTTGTTGATTATAGAGCTACCGAAGAGAAAAAAGGAGCCCCGCCTGCTCCTTCTGGTAGGAGTCCCACTGGTAGCAAGACTGCTGGCACTAAGAGGAAAGCCCCCGAGGGGCCCAAAAAAGTTGATCAGCAAAAAATTAAATTAGTACGAAAGGAAAAGCATGTTACCGAAACGGGTTCAACCGACCCCCCTGCTACTGTTCCTTCGGAAACAGGTACTTCCGTATCTACTCCTTCCTGTAGTCCGGGCAGAGTTAAGAAAGATGTGGATTTAACTCCCATAGTCCCTCTTTCCTGACCTGCATGGCTTTTTTTGCGTAGACGAAGCTTTAACTCAAAATACCGATTCCATTTTTTCCACCGGTATACCTTTCCACAGCCTCTTTTGTCCTTCCCTTTGCTTATTTCTTGTTTTCCGTTTGATTACTTATGACTTTGTTTTTTGTAGCCCCTGCTCCGCCCTCCGCAGATCCTGAGCCCGAAAGGGAGCGCCGACCCGTGCGCGGTGTTACAATAAGAGAAGGTGGAGCCCCAAAGGGAAAAAAGACTCGCGAAGCTCCGCCCGGTAAAGGCAAGGGTATTGCCGAGGTTGGTGCGGAGGAAAAGTCTTCCTCGGATTCATCCGACGGCCCTTCTCTGGGGGCTCCTCCGTCCGGAGCCAGGAGCAAGCATGCGGAGGACAGATCTTCTCCTCCACCGCGGGCCGATCCGTCGGTCTACGGTCCTTCTCCGAAATTGGACTGGGGCTATCACCGAGGAAATCCGGTTCCTCGCATTCCCTTCGTCCGGGGAATGAGGTACAAGACCTTTTGGTCTACTACTGCGAAGGCAGCTAACAATGAAAATGGCATTTTCGCCCCAGGCTCCCGTCCGACTGCCTTAAAGCAAAGACTTCGGGTTGGGGAGGGTAGTTCTGACGCCATTGTCCGCCATTCTCTTCCGGAGAACGTGGCTTTTGATCGCCTTTGGAGCGCTTTAACTCAGGTTTGTTTCCTTTGCATATCCTTTGTAAAACCTTTAGTTTTATTCTGATACTCTTGTCTTTTAGGCCATGGCGATGGCCCAATGTGTGGAGACCCATCCTTTATGGGATCGGTTGCCGCGTGGGCTCGGAGTGACGCCGCCCTTTCTCCGGTAGGCGAGAAGGAAGACTCCGAAGGAAGCACCTCGACCCTCCAGAAGCGAACACATGAGTCCGAAAAGCTTGCGGAAGACCCTACAGAGCCTGCAACATAAACTTTTTCCTTTTTGCTTTATAGCTTTGTTATAACTATTTGCTGCGGAGTACTCTCATATTTGTAATTAACATCTTTCCTTTTAACATACCAACCAGACCTTTCGGGTATGACCGGAGCGACCGGTCTCCCGAAAGTCGGAGACTTTTATTAATACAGAATTTTTAAGTTGCTTTTCATTTTTGTAGAGGGTCTCTTTTTCAGTAACCTTTTAGTTACACTCTTCCACTTTCACACTCTACCACTGTACACATGGTGAGATCGTCGATTTAACACTCTACCGACTTTGAGCCGGTGAGATCGTCGGATTAACACTCTACTGCCAGGACGCTGACAGTGAGATCGTCGGATGAATTACACTACCATCGTTGATGGTAGATCGTCGGATACAAATCACTCTACCATGGCCAATGGTGAGATCGTCGGATACATTCTTTGTCTTTCTTTTTGAAAAAACCCTTTGTTTCTTGTTTTGTGATGAAGAGAAATTGCGATGATTTTTGTTTTGTCTGGAAACTTTATATATTATCATCGGCGGATAAAATGCTTTGAAAACAAGATAACTGAGATCATGAAGCAAAATGCTTTATTGCCACTATTTGTGCGTTTTTACCAAGCAACTCTTTAACCTGCAGTTGAAAGAAGATATTAAACATAGAATTTCTTGAGACACTCCGCATGCCAGGAATGTGGCAGATCGTCTCCGTCCATATTTCGGAGCCTATAAGATGCTCGGTCAGTCTTAGCCTGAACAACATATGGGCCCTCCCACTGAGGTTGCAGCTTTGCCGGTTGTTTCACTTCTCGGAGCACCAAGTCACCTGCGGAGAAGGACCGCTCCCTTACCTTTTTATTGAAATGTCGTTCGATTCTCAACTTGTCACTTTGATTTCTTAAGTCAGCGATCATCCGCCTTTCATCCAAGACGTCCAACTCATCTCGGATGCCCTCATCGTTCTCTTCCTCCTTGTACCCCTCAACTCTTTTTGATGGTATCATGATTTCCGCAGGTACCACCGCTTCCAGACCATATGTCAATCTGTAAGGGGTTTCTCCGGTTGGTCCCTTGACAGTCGTCCTATTAGACCATAGAACCTGTGGTAGAACCTCCGCCCACCTTCCTCTTTTTCCTTCCAACTTTCTTCTTAGAGCTTTCACGATTTGCCCATTTGCATTCTCTACCTGGCCATTCGCTTGTGGATGAGCTACAGAGGCAAATCTCAGGTCAATTTTCCATTCTTCGCAGAAATCCCTAAAGCTCTTGCAATTGAACTGCGCACCGTTGTCCGTTATAATCACCCTCGGTATACCAAACCGACATACGACGTTCTTCCAAACAAACTCCTCTGTCTTTCGCGCAGTTATGTTTACCACCGGAAAAGCTTCTATCCACTTGGTGAAGTAATCTACCGCCACATACAAGTACTTATACCTTCCGGGGGAAGCCTCAGGAAATGGTCCGACAATATCTAATCCCCACTTCGCAAAGGGGATCGGAGAGGTAATAGATTTCATCTCCGCAGGAGGGTTTCCAACCCTTGGACCATGTAACTGGCATTGCACGCACTTTTTGACATAGTCTCCGCACATCTTCTGGATCGCCGGCCAGAAGTAGCCCATCCTTAATATTTTATGCATTACCGCCCTTCCTCCTTGGTGGTTGCCGCATACCCCATTATGGACTTCGGTGACAAGCTCTAGCCCTTGACTTTCCGTCAAACACTTCAACGATGGCCTGCCGAAAGATCGCTTATAGAGTTGGCCGTTTTCGAAAAAGAACGACGCTGCTCTTCTTTTTATCGTTTTGGCCTCTTTTTCGTCCTCTGGTAGTGTCCCCTGCTGGATATACCGGGCAATGGGAGTCATCCATGATTCGCCCAAATCAGTTATCTCAGCCACCATTGTCTCCGTTTCTTCTGTACTTGGGAGCTTCTTTAGTTGTAGCTGAACTTCTTCCGGTATTCCCTCCGCTATACTTGCCAATTTAGCCAGTACATCGGCCTCCGAGTTTTGGTCTCTGGATATGTGTCGGAGATTGCATTTCGTAAACCTTGCTCTTAGATCCTGTACCTTTATTAAGTAAAGCTTCAGTTTTTCCTCCTTTGTTTCAAAGATATTCTCACTTTGCCTTGCCACAAGCAAGGAATCAGATTGTACTTCCAGCTCCGTCACCCCCAGGGCACAGGCTATTTCCAGCCCGTGCACTAATGCCTCATACTCCGCTTCATTGTTCGTTATTTCGAATTCCAACCTTATTGAATGATTCATTTCCTTCCATCAGGAGTCTGGATCACGACTCCAACCCCCGCACCAGTTTTACACCTAGCTCCATCCACCCACATCTTATACGGGACTTCTCGCTCTTCTTGACGGAAGAAAAAACTTGCCTCGGTGATAAAATCAACCAGGGCTTGGGCTCTTATTGCTGTCCGGGAACATAATGAATTTCAAATTGAGTCAGCTACCGTCCAAGTAATCATTCTTCCGGAGGCGTTTGGGTTATTGGCGATTTGCTTTAAGGGCCAATTAGTTCGACGGTGATTCGGTGTGACTGGAAATACGGTCTCAGTTTCCTGGATGCAATCACAAGGGCGAACAAAACCTTCTCAATATTGGAATATCTTGTCTCCGCTGCAGTTAAGATCTTTCCAGTAAAATAGACTGGGATTTCTTTCTTTTCCTCTTCCATGATTAATACCGCTGCTACCCCATCTGAGACCGATAGGTATAAGAATAGATCCTGGCCTGGTGTCGGAACGCCGAGTTTGGAAGCTCTTGAAGCATTTTCTTGATTTGCTCAAAGGCATCCATACACTCCGTATCCCACTGGAATTTTTTATTTTTGCGGAGGTATTAAAAAATGGAATAGACTTTTCCTGGAGTTTGGAGCAAAATCTGCTTAAGGCAGTGAGTCTCCCATTCAAGGCTTGTACGTCTTAATGTTTCTGGCTGTGGAAGGTTGAGGACTGCTTGGGTTTTCTCCGGATCAACTTCAATTCCTCTTGTCCGACTATAAACCCCAAAAACTTCCCCGGGTGACTCCGAAGACACATTTTTCAGGATTTAACTTGATTTTGTATTTATCCAGGGTATTGAAGGTTTCCTCAAGGTCTTCCATGTGCTGAGCTATAGAATCGCTTCTCACTACTATATCATCCACATATGCCTCCACATTTCGAGACAACTGCCCCCGAAATACCTCGTCAATCATTCGCTGGAAGGTCGCTCCTGCATTTTTAGTCCAAAATGACCTTGTAACAAAAAATACCAGTTGAGGTGACAAAAGATGTTTTCTCTTGGTCATTTTTGTTCATCATTATTTGGTTATACCCAGAAAACGCATCCAAAAAACTCATCACACTACTCTGCGCCGTTGCCGCTACAAGCTTATCTATGGAAGGTAAAGGATAAAAATCTTTCGGACAAGCTTTATTCAAATCCGTGAAATCCACGCACATCCTCCATTTTCCGTTTGCTTTTTTAACCAAAACTACATTTGATAGCCATTTTGGATAAAAGACTTTCCTAATAAAGCCGGCCTCCAGCAACCTTTCGACCTCCGTCCGCGCAGCCTCGTCCCTTTCCCTTCCTATAATCCTCTTCCTCTGCCGGATGGCGGGAAACTTCGGATCGACGTTCAAGTTATGCTGGATAACGCTGGCGTCCACTCCGGGCATGTCCTTTGGGCTCCAGGCGAATGTTTTCTTCTTTTTTCCAAAAATCTCATTAAGCGAATCTGCTCATCGTGGAGAAAAGCATTTCCAATTTTAAAAAATTTAGAAGGATCGGAGTTCAGGGGTACCTCTCTTGGCGTTCCGGGTACCACCACCTTTTCGGAGGTTTCTCCAGACATCCGTGTCCTGGCTTCTCCTTCTTCGTACTCTCGACTGGAGCCGACCTCTTTGACTACGTCTTCCTCCGGAAAATCCTCAGTAATCCGGACTTCGCACACCCTTGCTGTTTTCTGGCTTCCAGGAATGGACACCAGCCTTCCGCCCCTTGTCAAGTATTTAAGCTTGAGATAATAGGTGCTACAGACAGCTCCGAAAGCATTGATCCCAGGTCGCCCCAAATAGACGTTGTATCCGGACAGATCTCGCATGATATATAAGGTTATCCTTTCTGTTCTCCGATCTTCCTTTTGGCCTAACGTCATTGTGACATCGACGCTGCTGGCCTGAGCCGTGATTCCCCCAATGAATCCTCCGAAAGTAGCAGTAAACGGCTTGACCTTTTCATCCGGGATTTCCAGCTTCCGGAACGCCGCTAGGGAAATCACGTTTGCTCCCGCTCCGCTGTCGACAAGGATGTTTCCCACCATCCTATCATTGATTTGAGCTCGAATGACGAGGGGGTCATTGTGGGGGTAGTAGACTCCCTCTTCATCTTCTTCCGTGAAGTAGATAGGTGGTAAAGGCTCTCTTTTCTGAACTTTCTTCTCTGGTAGCTTCTCATGGACTTCGTGTACGTGCCTTTTCTTTTCTTTTGCCGTGAACGGCCCCTTTTCTGAGAATAAACCAGTTATGACCCCAAAATCGAAAGATTTGCTATGGTCTAGCTCAGGGTGATCTTCATTCCTCATGCCCCCCCGTTATGCCCGTAACGAGATCGGTTTTGATAGTTGCTGTTATTCTTTTGCTGTTTGGGAGCTTCCTGTTTCTGCTTTTCTTGTTTCTTTCTTTGCTCATCGATTTTGTTCAGTTCTCTTGATAATGTTACACAATTGGTCGTTCTGTGGCTGTAGTGCCCGTGGAATTCACAAAACGCCAATGTGCTCTCACCTGAGGTAGGCTTCTTCGGAGGCGGAAGATAGCCTTCCCTTACCGCAGCTGCGTACCTTCCTGGAGCGATAGAAATCACCTTTGCTCCGTACGTCGTCCTACCCCCAGAATGGGTAGGTGTGGACCAGATCCTTCCCGTAGGGCTTGTACCTAGCTCCCCAAGGTTTCGGAGCGGATGTCTCCCCATAATTCGCGCCAACAGACGACGCTCCTCCCTGTTCTTCTCATTAGGCGGCCTGAAGCTATTAGCCAGTTCTTTCGCCTTATTCTCCGCAATCTCCGATTTCAAGAAATCGTGCAGCATTTCCGCTAACTCTCCGTGAGTTTGCGGTGCTTTGGTAGCAATTTTCCCTGCCAGCCTTGGATTCGCCAATCCATTTCCGAAAGCTTTCACCAGTATCTTCTCATCCACATCGTCTATTTCAGCCACCTGTTTATGGAAGCGTTCGCTGTATTCCTTCACCGTCTCTCCCCTTCTTTGCCTAACGTCCATCAACTCAATCGTATCCTTCTGGATCTTTTTACTTGCTGCGAAGTAAAGTTGGAATTCCTCTGTAAGTTGTTTGAAACTTGAGATGGATTGAGGTTTCCGAGAAGAGATCCAATTTAGAGCTCTTTTGGTAAGTGTTCCCGGAAACAGATTGCAGAGTGCCTGGGAACTGATCCCCTGAGTGTTCATCGCAAAGATGAACTTCTTGATATGTTGAGCGGGATCTCCAGTTCCGTCGTACTTCTCTATTGCTGGAGCGACAAAGAACGGTGGAAGCTTCGCCTTCCGAATGTTTTCGGTGAAGGGATACAGCGACATGTCGACGAGGTCTTCCTCTGCACCTTTCGGTGGTGACTTCTCTTTCCGGCTTTCGTCGCTTTTTGATCCGCTTTTCGCTTTTAGATC
Source organism: Limonium bicolor (assembly GCA_023374045.1). NCBI lineage: Eukaryota > Viridiplantae > Streptophyta > Magnoliopsida > Caryophyllales > Plumbaginaceae > Limonium > Limonium bicolor. The sequence goes on along the minus strand of CM041776.1, from coordinate 81,710,781 downwards.
TCGATTACATTCGCCATCTCATCGATCTTCTTCTGGTGCTCCAGATCTCTATCCGCCAGTTCCTGCTGAAACCGCTCATTGCTTTCAGCCATCTTCTCATTGACTTCTTGCGCAAAACTCCTCATCAGATCAGTGAGGTCTTTTGAGAATGAGCTCTCCCCGGTCGCAGCCATCTTCCCCTTCCCTTTGCTTGATCGTGGTGCCATGTTTGAACAAAAGACAAGAACCGTGACTCTTGTGGATTGAATCGTTATCGTTCGTTTCCCACAGACGGCGCCAAATGAGATCGTATCGAACTCGCACTCAGACTCAGATTGCAAAGAGAGCTCCAAGTATTGTATTGATAAAAGCGTACCTTACATAACTTATGGTTCCTATTTATAGGCTCTTCTACAGTGTATAACCGTTTCTGTGGGCCTACATCATTCTAGAATATTCTCAGTCATACAAGGCTTTTTATGTAACTTCACCCTTCTTTGCGAATAATTACTCCCAACCCCTCGGAGGGGTTTTGCTTTGCTTCGGAGGCGAATGACTCTTAGTTCTTCGAAGAGGATCTTTGCTTTGCGTCAGAGGCGAATGACTCCTCCGCAGTCTGTCTGTGGTATAGCTTTCTTGTCGCAAGAGCCCGTTCGTTGGGGTCGGAAGGGGTTTGGTCGGAGAGAGTTCCATCTGTTGTCTCCGCAGGCAGCATGCACTCTTCGCTCAGCCATTCGATTACTCCGTGTGGTGGAACTCCACTTCACAAATCCGTGCGGCCTGCATGCCAAAGCGGACAATATCACACATGTGGGTTGATTGGGCTGGGCTGTCACATAAAAGATCACAACTGTAACAGCCCAGTCTTAACCCACATGTGAGATATTGTCCGCTTTGGGCCGCAGCCCGCACGGTTTTGCTTCTGAGGGTGATGTACTCACACCACTCAAAAGGCCTCTCACAAGGGAGAGTATCCCCACACCTATAAGGTGTGGTTCGTGCACTCTCCCGGTCGATGTGGGAGGTAACCCTACACTGGGTATCACACTCTACCCCCCTTGGGAGCCCAGCGTCCTCGCTGGCACACACCGACCTGGGCCTGGCTCTGATACCATATGTAACAGCCCAGTCTTAACCCACATGTGAGATATTGTCCGCTTTGGGCCGCAGCCCGCACGGTTTTGTTTCGGAGGGTGATGTACTCACACCCACTCAAAAGGCCTCTCACAAGGGGAGAGTATCCCCACACCTATAAGGTGTGGTTCGTGCACTCTCCCGGTCGATGTGGGAGGTGACCCCTACACTGGGTATCACAACAACAATGCACAAGTGTAATACAACATTTTACATTAATTATCTTGGTCGTTATTTCAAACAACAGATAGCACACAAGCCGGTGTAATCCGGTAGCAAACAGGTTGCAAGAATCCCATACCGTTCACCGTAGACTGTACTTGTTTAGTTCCCGGTCAACGTCTGGTCAAACAATGTCCTAGAATAGGCTCAATCAGAGAGTGTTAATTTATGTAACTCTCGTATAATAATTTTATTGATTCATGAAACGATTTCATATTCGTTATTTCATGTGAGGTTTATTTCTTTATACTTAGGTAGTTTCTTAACCTCTTACCCTTATTATTATTATTAAGGTATTTATATATTTCCAAAACATGTAGTCTTTAATGTTTAAAACTTATATTGTGTGGTAACTTCTTTTAATTACCTTATGATTGGATATATAACTTATTTGTTATTCCTTGTGGTGTATCTTTAAAGCCTTAAATGTATATACTATATATTCATGTACCATTTATGTTACATGTTTTACAATTGTCCAATTGACATATTAATTTATAATTTTATCAATGACATTTATTGGTCACATGTTAATTAATTCTCCTCTTAACTTTATTTTAAAAAATACTATAGCTCCAAATATTATTTGGTGTTTCCACATTAAATTCCTTATATTCTTTTCCTTTTGATTTACTTGCAAATCTAAAATATATATATTTCATACACATGTATTATTTGTGATACATATATATAATTGTCTAAATGGCATAACCACTTCATAAGTCCTCTAATTATTTTTACATGTCACGCATGGGCATATTTTTCCCATATCTTTTATTATTATAAACTAACCCCAAATAATATTATTTCTTTTCCAACTAAATACTTGTATTTATATATCATATAGTTTTAATTCCATAAATCCTTAAATCATAATTTTTTTTTTTTCTAAATTTCTTAAATATCCCTATAGGACCTACAAATATTTTTTAATCCCATAAATACATCATGCTTTTCGGGTATTATATTATAACCTCATTTATTTCATAAACTTTACTTTATACTCCAAATACATTATAATACATAGTTTCATTTCCTTAATTAATTAATTCACTGAACCACCACTATAAATTCGGTAATTATTATTTGAACATCATAACTTTAATAAATCACCAATTAGCCACATTTATTTTCGGCTATGCCATGTAGTTTCTTATAATTACATCTTTACCTCAATAACTTTATATAAGTTACATATTAACTTATAAACTATAGTTTTAATATTTAATTTCCTCAATTACCAAGTGGACATTTATATTTCTACAAATTATGCTTTCGCCCCATATAAGATCCGGTTTTATAGCTAAACTCTTATAAATTACATAATCACCCCCAAAACTTTAATAAACTTAATATTTCATGTCATAAATCATTTTATCCCAAAGTTTTCGGTCAACATTTTGACCAAGGTTAAATTTTATACTTAATACATTAATATACTCATAAACTTATATGAATCTCGGCTTTACACCAATCTTTCCATAAATTACAAAATAGTCCCAAAACTTTATAATAGTTACTTAATAACTTATAAACTATAGTTTAAATATTTAATTCCTCAAAATTTCAGAAGTGAACTTTATAATTCTCTTAATTATGAATTCACCCATATTCAACTCCAAACTTTCATAATAAGTTTTATAAATTACATAATAGCCCAAAAACTTTGTAAATTGTCATTTTAACACTTGTTTAAATTATCTAAAATTCATAAACTTAATTCCTAACCTTATATTATACCATAATTACTCCAAGGACACCATTAACTCTCGGCTTTCATAATATATACCCCAAACTTTGTAAAAATTACATTTTAGCCACATAACTTAATTAATTAGCCATTTAAGCACTAATAAAATATTTTTAACTCACCAAACTTTATAATATAAGTTTATATGCATAAGTAGCTCATTAAAACCTATTCTTTACCAAAAGTATTCGGCCACAATTTTTTAAGATACTTTATAGTATACAAAAGTTGATTTATAACTCATAATAATTATACATAAATACATATGAGTCATATAACTCATGTAAAAATTATTGTAATGTCTTAGATTGATTTTTGCTCAAAAAAGAGCATATTTGCCCTTGACAGATCGGCTTGAATTTGTATTTATCATTGATAAATTTTGTGACACAAAAATGTGTCTTAAGGTAAATATTTTCATATATGTTATAGATTATATTTTTGGTACATGTTACCATGTAGTTTCGGTTTTAGACTCCTTGGAAGGTGTACATAATTTTTGTATAATTTTTAGAAGCTTAACCAAGCTTAAAACATAAATATTAGCTTAGTAAACTAACTTCTTAATAAGGAATGGTTAAGTGCTTGAACTCTTCTTGAATCTCCAAGCTTTCTCCAAGGAATTTGATGCTCCACTTCGGTTCTTATGCAAGAAGTGAAGGAGTTTAGGAATTAGATCTTTAACAAAGATCTTAAGTAGATTTGTAAGTAGTTTTTCAAGGATTTACCTTAAGCTTTTCTCCTTAGGATTTTGACACACTTAAGATGGTTGAAGAACAAACTTTCCTTCACGAAAATGAAGAAGAAAAGAGCCTTAGAAGAAGTAGATTTTGGTTACACATAAAATGTGCTTTAAGGATTTTCAAGCATGAAAAATTCTTTAAGGTAACCTTGAGATGCTCCTTGGATTAATGTTGATTTAGACAACCTCCTTGGAGTATTAATTGATGCTGAAACCTTGTAGATATGCTAGGAAGAATTTTACTTCAAGGCTTGACAAGAAATGCTAGGAAATTACTTTAAGATGAAGATAGAAGTTAAATCTCCATTAATGGACTTAAGAGTTTCAACAAAGGAAGAAGATGAAAGAGAAGAAGGAGCCTTACCAAACGGTTGCAATGTGTGAGAGAAATGAAATCGCAACCGTAAGTCTAGGCATGTTTGCTTGATTTGTTTTATTAATTTTAATGTCAATTGACAAGTCTTTTCATTAGTTTATTCCATAGGTTATTGGCTCAATAAATGCCCATGTTCTATGCATGTGTTTGGCCATGTGATGTGACAAGGCAAGGTGGAATAAAATAATGTGAGCTAGAAGACAAGGAAATTTAGGTAAGGTTTGTTCTTTTGATTTTTCTATGTTTATGCTTGTCTTCTTTTTCTCTTGTAGGTGAACGAATTCAAGGCCTAAATGGAGCCTCTCAATCGGCAATGAATAGCCAAGGACAAGCATGGATGGCCACTTGAATTTTAAGAAATCAAAAAGGTGGAATCTAGATCTACTTTTTACTTTATTCATTTTGTTTTTGTATAGCTAACATGGCCTTGTTTCCTTGCATAATTTCGACAGAATGGAGGTCAAATGAGACCTACATTCTTTTTCCATTAAGTATTATAGCACATGGGAAGGTGAGTCACCATGTTTTATGCCTTTTATAAGTTTTAAATGTAAATTTTATACTAGTTTTTAGGTAGAAAATCGGCCCCTATAGAGCTCCTTTTTTAAAACTTCCTTTAATTTATTTAGAGGTTCAATTCATCCTCATTTAATATTCTTAATTCGTGGCATGTCAAAAACTACAAGGTAATTGCGTAAAACGCGTTTTAGTGACACACGAAGGTGTGTTTTTGTGCTCTAGGATATTTTAGGAAATAAGTTGTCTTCTTGAGTTCCAAGTGTTTATAAACATTTATTATAGTAAATAATGATATATTAAGATGTTACATTGAGTTATATGGGGTTACAGCAACCCATGTCATAATTCCGGGCTATCGAGACACTCCCGGGCAAAAAGGAGCGTTAAGAAACCCTCCTGCGGTTTTTGTTGAATTTTGAGAAACCACTTCGTGGGTTATCTTTAGGATGGTTAATAAATATGTTAGGAACTCTAAGAATTAATTTTATAGGAGTTCATGCCACCTCGGCACTCCTCCGGGCTTTTCGTGCTTTAAGGGGCGTGCGTGAGCACTCCCAAGCTTTTGCGTTTTTGACTAAGTATAGCCTAGGGACTATGTTTTATAGTCATATAATGAGGGTGTGACCATTTGTTTTGAGTTTTAGAAGGTCATAGGACTCATGTATTCCAAGGTCGCGCGTAATTGTACGTTTAAAGGCGTTTCACGAACGTTCTTCTTGTCAAGATGTTTAGTGCGTGTCTTTGACCTTTGATGAGTTATTATATCTTCATAATATATACAATAGGTTTAACATGAGTTGTTACATTTATATAAATGTGTATTTCAATTATTGTAGCATTTATAAACGCTTAGGCATTCGTAAAATATTTACGTTGCTCGTTTGTATACACGTTAGTATTGTTCTTTCCTTGTTGACGCTCTCTCTATCAAGCTCGTTATGCAAGAAGTTTAGTCCTTGTTAATAATCGTACATGAACGTTTGTACGAATATGTTTAGTAAAATTACGCTAGTTAGCATTTATGGTAAAAACAACTATTTTTACGTGACGTTTGCATGCATGAGTTTGCATGTGCACGTATAGTAATATTAATTTATGTAAGGTTTGCATGCATAGATTAGCATGCTTAACTACAATGATCTGTTTCTAGATCAATTATCCATTATTTAATAGTTTTAGGTATTAATTATATTTGGGGTATTTCAATCTACCCCCCTTAAAAAGGACTTCGCCCCGAAGTCTCATATCTAAGTTCAAATGGTTGTGGGGAATCAAGTTCCACTAAGCATCCACAACTCAGTTCTATTCTAAGGATCGAGTCCCAAGTTCCACTACTTTTAAGTTCGTAGTATATATTCAATCATAACATACAGTATAATGAGCATGAAAGGTCATCACCAAAAACAACTTAGTGCAGTGCAACGTAGTGCACGTAATTCATTCATAGCAGTGTAGCATAGTACAGATCATGCAAACATGGAGTCATTCCAATATAGTATAACGTAGTACACATAATTTCGTAGTGCCAAATTGGCTTCAATATAGTGTAACGTAGTACACATAATCCATTCATGCTAGTGTAACGTAGTACACATCATCAAGTAAGAGCTCATAGAATCACAAAGTCATACTTGTTCACATACAAATCACAGTGCAACAATACAATGAAAGTGTACTTCCATGCTAAAAAGGCTAAAACGCAGTAGGCTCTCCCCCCCTTAAAAAGAGGGGTACGCCCCCGTACCCTAGACTAGCATAACTTGTCTGTAAATAGTGCGCAATCATCACTCTTATTTAAAACTTATGATTAGTTTAAAAGTAGCCTCTCGGCTGTAAGACTTTTATTTTGGTTAAGATACGTGAAATACGTTGCGCATTCTCCTTGGACTCAATAGATAATTCTAACTGATGGACCACCACGCTTCTGCTGCGCAACTCTGATTAAATAATGTCTAATCATTCTGGCATAGTTTTAAATGCGCTTGTAGGTGGTATGTTTAAAGTTTGTTTATGTACATATGTATGGGTGATGAGTTTTTCATCATTTCCTTCGTTTGGTTATCATTGTTGATCTTGTCTGGACTTCTGCCCGTTTACGGGTATTGCCCCTACAAATATGTGTATTCTCTGACATGCTCTATTTGCATTATTATGCTTTTATATTTGAATCCCGTATGTATGGGTGAAGGTGATCTTCCATCTTGTTTGTTGCCAATTATTCCATGTCTTGTTTAGAGTGTCGGATCGATGTCCCGCGGTATATTACCGCTCCTGATTATCTTGTCTCTAAGTAACTGTTGGTTGCAGCATTGCTTGGTATTCTTCTTTGTATATCTACTGTGCGTCGGGCTTCCAATAATATTGTAAGGTTTGCCCATCCTGTGACGCTCAAGCACATGTCATGTATCTTCCATTGTTCTTTTTGGACAATTCTACTACGAGGTTCTTCCTCCACGTGGCATATACTGTAATACAGTTCACCTTCCATTTGATTGTTCATCGTTGAGTTCTTCACGAGCTTCACTTGATTGTTTGTGCCTGTATGCTTATTTCTGATAGCTGCTCATGACGGTGATTTCCACTAAGATTCTTCTCGTCAATATTACTGAGGCGTCTTGCTCCTTATCAGAGTTGATTCTTTTCTTGTGTTCCTCCCGCTAGTTGCTTTCGCATATGGGGTATCTTCTTGATATATATTACTACTTACCTGTCAATTTAGGATTATTCCTTGTCAAGTCCATAAGCTCTCGCACGTTTTAGTTGAAGCATTCTTCCATCCATGGGTTCTCACCCGATTGGATTACTATTGTAAATTCTCCATTGATAGTGGTAGCGTCCTGATAGTGGGGTTCATCATCTTAGTCGGTGTTGCTGATGCATTCAGTGGTTCAGTCGTTGTAAATGTATAGTTGTAGTATTCTTGTTGGTCTTGAGTTTGTCTTCTATTCATTGTCTCCTGTAATTGTAATCGTCGGCGTTTGGGTTTTGTATAATACTGGGGCATATTAAATTCTTCTCTGCGATCTTCAGGTCATCCTCTTGAGATTCTAGTGTTTTAGTTTACTGCTGTCATATTCAGTTTTCACTTTTCAATATATATTATGAGCTACGGCCGAGCCGTGCATCTTGTATATAATATAGAAAGATTCCTGTTATTATTGATTCACAAATTGTCGGTAGTACATACACGATCTTTTATTGTCTGTTCATCAAGTATACCACAATGGGTTCCCGTTAAGGTTTCTAACAAGGTACAATTTTCTCACAATTCCACATGTTCTTGAGGTTTATAAAACAACTCACGTGAGTATTAGTATAAAGTTTCTACTCTTTATATTCTACCATACTTATAGGTAGGTTCCCATTTAATATATTGGGTTTGAATTCATAAAGAAAGACTTAAAGTCGATCCTTCCCTTCAGATGGCAATAAGGCCATAACTTAGAAGGTAGCTTGCAAATATTGTCATTATAGATAAATGTCTCTTGATCTCGTATTTAATTCATTATCATGACTCATGGTATAATAACAATTAGTATTTTCTTCATAGTTGACTATTCTTCCGACAAATGCGGAGTCGTTTTAGCTATTTAGTTCTTTCAGGGTAGCTTGGTTAATTTAACTTTTAACTTACGTCTCAACATCAAATATACTTTATTAGACAAACTTTGTATTAGAATTAGGGACAAATATTTACTTATCACAAAGATATTGGTGACCACTTGTAGGGAGTCTCAGGAATCATCCAACCCTGACGGGGTCAGCGTCAATGTTGAACTATCCCCCACTCCATTTTGTGTTTGGTTTTCCTTGATCTGACCAGGATCAAGTTTGACCTCCCACGTCAAATATCAAACAACCACATAATTGCAAGTTTCCAAATTTTATCTTATCAAGACTTTGTGACGATGTGTTTACAGCATTCTTCCTTGACTGTTATACAACTACTCTAGTAACTGTTGTAACTTACACTTGAAACTAGTGTATTCCTTAATCCCCGGAATTAAATCCCTTTGATCGAATCATCAAGCGGTGAAGCCAGTTTTTCCTCTTGGCACAAAAGATAATTCTTATTAAACATCTAGACACATGTTGTCTATTAATTATATTCAGCAATCATTTGACCCTGGGACCCATCATACAAGCAATAAATTCAGTTGTGGACTGGATACCTTGAGACATACTCTTCTCTTTAAAGGGCTTTATCTAGTATTTAACTCATCAGGGCTTGTTTATTGCATACACTTTGGTTATCACTGCTTGGAACAAAGACAGTTATAGTTATTACTAAATCTGGAATAAGACTCCGAGAAAAGTTTTTATAACTGAAATACCCCAAACCTCGGTATGTTGGTTAAACACTAAAACATGATATATTAAGACTAAAAAGAGTCTTAGAAACCTTAGTAAACAAATTTAAACAAAAGGAAACACAAATGTGCTTTAAAGTCAATAAGAGCTAAAATGTGCTCTAAGCTTGGGATAAACTTGAGTAAGGCCTAATGAGCTCACCAAGACTTCACTTATATACTAATGAACATATTAAACCAATTACCAAAGAAAACCAAGCTTGAAAACAAGTTAAAACACAAAATGTGCTTTAAGAAGTCTTAAAGCACGTTTTTGAAAAATTGTCTTGTAAATGAGTTTTGAATGGCTAAATGACCATCATTACTCTTAAATATATATGTGTACTATATAGTATCACATTTGGGTGGCTATATTAGTGGGAAATCAAAAATTTCACTTCTATGTGCCTTGTATAGGTGAATAGTGATTTTTACAAGCTATTTTGTAACATATGTGGTATAAGTAATTAATTGACAAACAAAGACTAAAACACCCCACACTAATATAAGGGGCCGGTTTTTATAAGGTGTGACTCACCACTCTCTTATTAAGGTATTAAGTAAGTAAAGATAAGTAAATAAGCTACCTTTTTACTTTATAAGTATAAATATCTCTTAAAGCAAATTCTATCTTCATTCTCTCATTTCCCTTCCTTGCTCACACGGTTTCCCACTCATCTCCTCCCTTCTTCATTGTTCTCTCACGGTAATACCACTATCACCATTAGAGCTCCACCTTTGACCACTTGTTAAACCTAGCTCACTTGTCCAAATCAAAAACAAATACCACCAATCTCTCCTCTCATCAAGCTCTTCATTCCTATCTTCTCAAAACTCCTAGAGCTCCATTTCGGTGCCAAGGTGTTCCACCATTGAAGGAGCTTGAGCTTGGATTTCTACATATTATTACTCTCATTTGCTTCTAGGTAAGGAATCTCAAACAAAATCAAGTTTCCTCCTTGTTTTTGTCATGTCCGAAAATACACATTGATATAGCTCTTTGTGTGACTTGGTTCTAGCTTCATTTCAACTCTTCATGGACTAGGTGGAGTCCTCTCTTGTTATATATTCAAACTCCCTTCAAAGATCAAGGTAAAATAACTACATTAATGTTTTTGAAACAATGTCAAATTAGGGTTTACAATGAGATGAAGCTCAAAGCTTGAATACTCATTATGGTGTTTGTATATTGTCTAGAACTTGACAAGGAATCAAATTATCATACGGTTTTGTAAGGAATCAAGGAGGAAGTGTTTTGGGAAAAGAGGTAAATCTACTAATTTAAATGTTGTTTAATGCCTTAGGAGAAATGAGCTTATAAATGCTTATTAAAACTACCTAAAGAGCAAATGGTGAATGACTTAGTAAAGTGTTCTCAAGAGACTAGTAAAGGGCATATGTGTGTTGAGTGTATTTGCAGGTTAAAGGCATATATGTTGTGGAAATTCAGTGTTTATGATTTAAGCACTTTAAGGGCCTAAGAGCCATGCATTTTAAGGGCCTATGCATGTATGCATTGATACTAAATTGTGCTATTGTAATGTGTAAGTGGTGTAAATTTGGTGAAATTGTGTATGAGAGTGTTCTTGGTGATTTTAGATGTTCTTGTGTGTTTTAAAGGAGAAGGCAAAGTGGTTAGGCTTAGTAATGTTCTAGGGGAACCCATGTCAAAATTTTGGTAGGAAGTAAGAAGTTCTAAGTGTTTACATAAGGTTTGGTGAGTTAGAAAGTGTAGGAGATGAATAAGGACTTAGTCATGATCTTGAGATTTAGTAGGTACCAAAGTCACTTTGGGACTTAGGTAAATACCTAGGCAAACTTTGGTAAAATAAGGAGAAGTGTGCACTAGGAAAAGAGTTTTAAGAAGGAGATAAGGAATTAGTTGTGAGAGATGATGCTTGGGAGATGATGTTAAGTTAAGGAGAAAGCATTTTGGGATAGTAGTTATCCTAGGTATGAAACACCACTTGGAAAACTAGGAGAAAATGTTGTAAGTGTTAGGAATTTTGTGAAGGAATAAGTGAAGGCTTAAGGAATTAGAAATGAGTTTTAGTAGTGTTTAAGGGTGTCTTAGGTTGTGTTTAAAGTGCCCAAATGAGGTTAGGGAGTACTAGGTTATATGGGGTGAAGTTTGGAGTTGAATGTAAAAAGGAAAACATAGATTTGGGGCCGACCGGACTTGCGACCGGACTTGCAAGCTCGGTCGGGACCTGTTTACCCTGCGAAAATTAGTTCTGGAATGGACCGGGCTTAGGACCGGACATGGACAAGTCGGTCGGGCTAAATTTACAAAGAGAATAAACTCTCTGGAATGGACCGGACATAGGACCGGACTTACAAGTCCGGTCGGAGTAGAAAATCTTGTATGGATTGAGTTACTGGAATCGACCGGACATGGGACCGGACTTGACAAGTCCGGTCGGGCTGAATTTCCGAAGGGGAGAAACTCTCTGGAATCGACCGGACATGGACAAGTCCGGTCGGCAAGTCCGGTCGGACCTAAACTTGTAAAAAAAAAAAAAACAGGAAAGAATGTGACTTATGAAGTTAACCCTAGGGTGTATAATGAAGGTAACCTAGGGTGAGGTAGACATTAAAACATGTCATACAATCATGTTGAATACTTAGTAAGTGTGAAGTTAAATGAATATTAACCGACATTACTAATGCGTATAGGATTCTCTCAAGGTGGGAACGAAACAAGGCAAGGACCAAGGTATGGTTTTCTTGCAGTCTGTTGCCTAACGGTTTACACCGGCTTGGGTGTTGTTTGCTTTCTGGGTGTTTACGACCTTATAAGATTAAGGCATGAAAAGAGTTTACAGTTGTTATATATTATGGTGTTGTGTTATTATGACTCCTTTCCCTTGGTGTGTCTAACAAGACCTAAATGTTGCTTGTATGTGACTTGACAAATGTTGTGTGTTCACTAACAAGTGCTAATCGGGGGGAGTGAGGAGTCCGGTATGTTCCGGCCACGCGTGTGATGGATGGGGGTCGTATCATATCCAGTTCGGCTCCCTTGGTGTATGTTTAGGTGGTATTCCAATTTGGTTTCAACCTTCCCTTAGCTTATCCAAAGCTAGTTTACTGACTCACGTCGGGCCATAGGGGCATACTGTGTTGTTTGGTGTGCTTGGGATCACTATATCCGACACACCTTGGGTTTAAGTCAACCGTTCAAATAACAGGATGGTGATGAGGTAATTAACGAGCTTGGTATGGGTTTGGCAACAAACTCTGTGCTCATGGTATGTACTAACTGTGGTGGAAGGATCTTAATGTGACCGTACTTGTGGTGATATGTATTGATAATGTGATGCTATGCAATTTCCCTTGCTATGCTATGGTATATGTGTATATATATGTTGGTGGTTCTAAAATGAATGCCATGTTATTATGACAATTGGTTGCGCGTATCCCGTTAGTCGATGGGCTGCGCGTTAGCCATACCAGCAAAGGTGCTGACCCCCTCGGGGGCCCCATATTTTATTTTATTGCAGGATGAGGATCGAAGAGACAGAGTGGCTCTAGGTCCTAGGTGGTAGGTATACTTTTGGATAAGTAGGTTGTTGAGCCCGGGATGCGCCTGTGCTCCCGAGGCGTACATGTTGATACCTTGTTATACAGTTATGGATGATTATGGTTTGGAGATGTTTGTAAATTAAATACTCGGTATAGTTGGTTATGTTTATATATGGATGTTAGTTACTATGCTCGGGAGTCTGATCATCAGACCGATACACTTGTATTTATTCTGCCTAGTTAACCACGTGGGTGGTTAACGGCGTTGTAACACCAAAGCGATAGTTATTATTGGTTGGTTATTTCCGCTGCGACTTCGGTAGATGATAGGAGCGTTGTAGGGGTGTTACAAAAAGTGGTATCAGAGCGAAGTGTCGCTCTGATGACTAGAATACCGAGCTTAGGAATATACCGAGTTAGGAAACCTAACTACAAATACCTAAGTGAACATGTTTGGAAAGGTTAACCACTAACTAAGTGTGGAGGTACCTTATTATCGGGAAGCGTTACAAACGATGGACCGATAAGTGTGCAGGCATAATGCTAATGAGATGTTCATATAAATACAGATGGCAGGTCGACCACGAGGTAGAGGCCGTGGGCCCCGCGGTACTGGAGATTTGGGTAACCAGGGCGATGATACTACGGCCCAGACTATGGCTGAGGCAGTTGCAGCCGCCGTAGCCCAGTTGGTACCCGATCTAGTTGCTGCTATTCAGCAAGGGCAACAGCCCGGAGTTCAGCCACCACCACCACCCGCCACGTGAGACCAATTGGGTCAAGGCGGCTGATCTTAGGCCGCCATCATTCAGTGGGGAGACCGATCCCCGTAAGCTCGAGGCATACATCTCCGAGATGGAGACCGCCTTCGAAACCCTAGCACCACCTGAGCAGATCAAGGTGCGACTTGCTGCTTATTACTTAAAGGGCTCGGCACAAAACTGGTGGAAGCTTGTGCGCGAGGGAAGGGTTGCTGACCCGACTTTTCAGTGGAGGGAGTACACGGCTCTGCTGCGAGCCAAATACTACCCTATACATGTGCAAGAGGCCAAGCGCCTGGAGTTGGACAACCTGAGGCAAGGGGATAAGATGACGGTAGATGAGTACTACTCAGCCTTCATCGGACTAATCCACCTGCTACCGGATCTGGGTTACTCAGACCGGATCCTTGTGAACCGTTTCTACAACGGACTGAACTATCGCCTACGCTACGGCATGGGGCCTACTGGATATACCACCTTGCAGGTAAAGGAATTACAGTGTAATGTGAATAAGTGTGTACAATGTGATAATGTGATGTGAATTTATTTGGCGGGGCATAACTGACACCCTAAATATAGGAGTGCTATCATGCCGCTGCTATTGTGGAGATCACCGTCCGTCTGAGGGACGAGGAGAATGCGCTAAGCGCAAGGCTCAGAACGAGGGCCAAGGCACGCAAGGGCAGTGGGGTGGGAAGAAGAAGAAGCGTACTCCCAGTCCCAGAAAGGACAGCAACAAGGTGACAAGGGCCAGGCCCAGACCACCACTGCTGATGAGCCTCTGCAGCTCACCTATGCGTATGCGGCCAAGCCCCTACGTTCTTACCCACCTAAGGGTAATTGTCTAACTCTGTGTGATAAGTTAGAGTATTGTTAGTAAGTTGTGAGACAAGTATTGATGATGTATTGTGATAGCAGCTGGCACGGGTTCTAGACGGAGCGCCACTTTTACTGTAAGTGGTGCAATGGAGACCACCCCGGCAAAGACTGCAAGGGGAATGATGTGAGGTGCCGCCACTGCCAGAAGATGGGGCACCGTGAGTTTGAGTGTTGGACGAACCCCAACAGCAGGAACTACAAGCCAAAGTGGAAGGGTAAGGCCACTGCGACCACCGATGGCCAGAAGGCGGCGAACCAGCCACCCCCAGATCAGAGGTACACAGAGTCCCAGAAAGGGAAGGGGTCGGGGTCCGGCAAGGCCACCCTGAATGTGGTGGACCGGTCTGAGGCACCAGGATCCTCTTCGAGACCAGGTACCGCCTAAACTGATAAATGAAAAAGTGATTGCTTACCGCATTTCATGCATGAGTGTTAGCAAGTCTAAGGGTATAAACATATAAGTAAAGAGTTAGAACATAATGTGGAAAACACCTAAATTAGGCAATTTGAAACTTAGGAACCTTCATATCTGCTATCCAATCCCACCCGCACCAAACCCTGAAGAAACCGCCATCAACATCACCGACTTTCATTGGAGCAATGTCAGGTTATCCAGCCAGGTATGATACTCTTAAATGGATACCTGACACCGGAAGCACAAATCCACATCATCAGACGATGCGACGAACTTGGAGCAAAACCAGGAGGGTTCTACACACCCGAATACCCGAACGGAGCAAGGATGCAATTGAAGATGATGTGCATGGGTAAGGACTGGAACCCTTACACCAAGTCATATCAAGAAGTACGAGCTGAAGATGGGAGCAACAGTAGCAAGCATACCAGAGGAGTTCCACGCGGTCGTTAACCACGCCGTGGGAATTGCTCAGCAAGTTGAGACGGAATCAATTCCAAGTGTAAAGGCAGATCTATGCATTGTAAACTTCTACCAGAAAGGTGGACGGTTAGGTATGCCAAGACAAGGACGAGTCACCGAGTCTCTAAGTAAGGGAGTACCCGTGGTGTCTTGGTCCATTGGTGATACCGCTGTGTTTGTGTATGGCGAGCAGAAGCGTGCTGATCTCGCAAAGAAGCTACTTCTGAAATCGGGGGATGTATTAATCATGGGTGGGCAATCAAGGATGCTATACCATGGCATCAGGAAGATCAAACTGAATACCGCACCGTCGGCAGTGATCAATGCCACACACATGAAACCTGGACGTTTAAATTTGACTTTCAGGCAGTTTTGAGCCTTGTGTAATCATGTATTGTATTAAGCCAGTGGTTTGACAAAGGAGCTATATCTAGCAATGTCTACAATGTAACCAATTTATGGTGTAAAGACTGTGTTAATGAATAAAGGATGTTGTTTTGGAGTGTATCAACGTGTTGTTACCCAATACTTATTAGTTTGCCAATGAATTAGGCTGTGCACTCGGAACGGGAGGTATACTGAGTGTCTGCAATAAGGCAGAAGCCGGCAAGAGCGGCACAATCCTCACCGGTACCTTTCCAGTGAATGGCGTGGATGCATCGATCTTGTTCGACTCTGGAGCCTCACACACATTCATTTCGCTATCATTTGCGAAGAGGCTGGGGTTAGACGGTGAAGAGATGCCAGACTTCGTGGTCACTCTCCCGTCGAAAGAGCAGATCAGATGTACCCGCTACTACCGAGATGCTATTGTTCGAATCATGGATGAGGAGTTTCCGATCGACTTGATAGAGTTCGACGGACTGGGTTTGATGTGATTGTCGGGATGAACTGGTTGGAGCGGTACAAGGGTAGAATCCTATGTGCCGAGCATCGACTGCTTCTTAGGAGTCCATCTGGGGTTACTATATCTTACCGCCAGAGGCCCAGGGAGCCTTCGACACAGATCATCACCGCCATGGCATGTATCGTGAGTTGCGACGGGGAAATGATGTATACCTCTGCTATGTCCAGGACATAGAGAGAGACCCTGAGTTTAGCCCAGATGTGCCGGTAGTGTCGGAGTTTCCTGATGTATTTCCTAAGGAACTGCCGGGCATGCCGCCAGCACGAGAGGTTGAGTTTGAGATTGACTTGATTCCGGGCACCGGACCCATTGCGAAAGCACCTTACCGTATGGCTCCAGCAGAGATGACAGAGCTCAAGGAAGGAGCAGCTGCGAGACCTACTCGACAAGGGCTTTATCCGCCCTAGTGTGTCACCATGGGGAGCGCCGGTCCTCTTCGTGAAGAAGAAGGACGGTAGCCTCCGCCTATGTATTGATTATCGGGAGCTGAATGCTGTTACGGTGAAGAACCGTTACCCCTTACCACGCATCGACGATCTATTTGATCAGCTTAGGGGAGCATCAGTATTCTCCAAGATAGACCTACGTTCCGGATATCACCAGATTGCCATCCGTGACAGTGACATCGAAAAGACAGCTTTCAGAACTAGGTATGGGCACTATGAGTTCACCGTTATGCCGTTTGGCTTATCAAATGCACCAGCAAAGTTCATGGACTTAATGAACCGTTTGTTCCAAGATCAGTTGGACAAATCAGTGGTAGTCTTCATCGATGACATACTTGTGTATTCGAAATCGAGAGGTGAGCATGAAAGCCACCTGAGAGATGTATTGCAGACGTTGAGAAAGAATCAGCTGTATGCTAAATTTTCTAAATGTGAATTTTGGTTGAACCAAGTATCATTCCTTGGACATGTAATTTCTGAGGCCGGGATCGCTGTTGATCCGGCGAAGATAGATGCAGTGCGCACCTGGCCTAGGCCGAAGACAGTTACCGACATCAGGAGCTTCCTCGGTCTGGCAGGTTACTATAGGAGATTTGTGAGGGACTTCTCCAGTGTCTCGAAGCCGATGACTTCCTTGATGAAGAAGGATGCACCATTCGAGTGGACAGTCGACTGCGAGAGAGCTTTCACGAGTCTCAAGGATGCTCTGACATCTGCACCGGTTCTGACATTACCAGACGGTCCAGATGGTTTTGAGGTCTATTGCGACGCATCAGGCAGGGGTATGGGTTGTGTGTTGATGCAACACGGGAAGGTCGTGGCTTACGCCTCCCGACAGCTGAAGAAGCATGAGGAGAACTACCCTACCCACGACTTAGAATTGGGGGCCATTGTCTTCGCACTGAAGATATGGCGACATCACTTGTATGGGGTAAGTGTGACGATTATTCTGACCACAAGAGCTTGAAATACTTGTTCACTCAGAAAGAGTTGAACATGAGGCAGAGAAGGTGGGTTGAATTCTTGAATGATTATGATATCGATTTACAGTATAAGGAGGGTAAGGCAAATGTGGTAGCTGACGCATTGAGTCGCCGAGCACACTCTCTCCATTCGCTAGTCTCTCATACTGGCTTGGTTGAAGAGGTGCGGAGTGCTCAGATGACGGATCAGTATATGGTGGAATTAGACAGAAGCTTATTGATGGCACATTCGAGGGTCAGAAGTACGACTTCAGACTCCACGATGATGACCTGATTAGGCTCAATGGCCGGTGTGTATACCGAGGAGTAGCGCTGAGCTGAAGGAGCGCATACTGAGTGAATCCCATTGTTCTACTACTTCGATTCACCCCGAGCTTCAAAGATGTATAAAGGTATGAAAAGATACTTCTGGTGGGCTGGAATGAAAAAGGATGTAAATGACTATGTGTTGAGGTGTCTCACTTGTCAGAAGGTCAAGTTTGAGCACCGACGGCCTGGTGGTATGGTGCAGCCAATGCCAGTGCCGGAGTGGAAGTTCCATGACATATCTATGGACTTCGTGGTAGGGCTTCCGCCTACAAGGGGAGGTCTAAATATGATTTGGGTGGTAGTTGACCGACTGACCAAGGTGTCTCGATTCATTCCGATGAAGGACACCTGGAAAGTGGCAAATTGGCAGAATTATTCGATAAAGAGATTGTTAGACATCATGGTGTACCAAAGACGATAGTATCTGACAGAGATACCAGATTCCTATCCAGATATTGGAAGTCTACACGAGAGGCACTTGGTACTGAACTGAAATTGAGCACGGCGTTTCACCCACAGACCGATGGTCAGAGTGAGCGCACTATACAGACACTTGAGGATATGCTACGTGCATGTGCACTTGATTTTCAGACCAGCTGGATTGATAAGTTACATCTGATCGAGTTTAGCTACAACAACAGTTATCATGCATCGATCAAGATGTCTCCCTTCCAGGCATTGTACGGTAGACCATGCCGCACACCATTATGCTGGGATGATCGAGTGAGACGGTCATTATAGGACCAGAGTATCTTGAGCAAGTTCAGGCAGAAGTTCGCCAGATCAGGGCTAATATGAAAGCAGCTCAGGATAGACAGAAGTCGTACGCAGATGTGCGCCGACGTGACCTGGAGTTCGCCGTGGGCGATCAGGTATTTTTGAGAGTATCCCCCATGAAGGGAGTATTTCGTTTTGGTCAGAAGGGCAAGCTGAGCCCGAAATATGTAGGTCCTTATGTTGTGACGGAGCGGATCGGCCCGGTAGCTTATAGACTTGATTTACCCGCCGAGCTGGGCAAGGTACATGATGTATTTCATGTGTCCCAGTTGAAGAAGTATATGTCTCATCCGTCTCATGTGCTTCAGCCTGAAAGGCTAACTTTAGAGCCGACCATGCGATCAGTGGAGACTCCGGTACGGATTCTGGATACTAAGACTCGAGACACTCGCCATAAGTCCGTGAGACTGGTGAAGGTCCTCTGGTCTAACCAGGACGTTGAGGAGGCCACTTGGGAGCTGGAAGAAAAGATGAAGGCGAAGCACCCGTCATTGTTTGCTTCTTAGTGTTTATATGTATAGGGTACGGGGCGTACCCCTTTTAAGGGGGGTAGAGCGTTTCGGTTCGGTTATGGTTGTGTACGACATGTATAAGTATACATTGTCTGTGTATTTTGTGTCTGAATGGTATTATATGGTTTGGACCTCGAGTCCGTTGGGTGTAAGAATGACGGTAAGGTTGGTAATGATGGTTGGAAGTATTGTTTTATAAATGTTCCCCGTGTTCTAATAGTAAGATATGTGGGAAGTATGAACTTTGGGGACAAAGTTCTTTTAAGGGGGTAGATTGAAATACCCCAAACCTTGGTATGTTGGTTAAACATTAAACATGGTATATTAAGACTAAAAAGAGTCTTAGAAACCTTAGTAAACAAATTTAAAAAGGAAAAACAAATGTGCTTTAAAGTCAATAAGAGCTAAAATGTGCTCTAAGCTTGGGATAAACTTGAGTAAGGCCTAATGAGCTTACCAAGACTTCATTTATATACTAATGAACATATTAAACCAATTACCAAAGAAAACCAAGCTTGAAAACAAGTTAAAACTCAAAATGTGCTTTAAGAAGTCTTAAAGCACGTTTTTGAAAAATTGTCTTGTAAATGAGTTTTGAATGGCTAAATGTCCATCATTACTCTTAAATATATATGTGTACTATATAGTATCACATTTGGGTGGCTATATTAGTGGGAAATCAAAAATTTCACTTCTATGTGCCTTGTATAGGTGAATAGTACTTTTTATAAGCTATATTTGTAACATATGTGGTATAAGTAATTAAATTGACAAACAAAGACTAAACACCCCCACACTAATATAAGGGGCCGGTTTTTATAAGGGTGTGACTCACCACTCTCTTATTAATGTATTAAGTAAGTAAAGATAAGTAAATAAGCTACCTTTTTACTTTATAAGTATAAATATCTCTTAAAGCAAATTCTATCTTCATTCTCTCATTTCCCTTCCTTGCTCACACGGTTTCCCACTCATCTTCTCCCTTCTTCTTTGTTCTCTCACGATAAACCACTACCACCATTGAAACACAAGCTTTGACCACTTGCTAAATCTAGCTCACTTGTCCAAATCAAAAACAAATACCACCAATCTCTTCCTCTCATCAAGCTCTTCATTCCTATCTTCTCAAAACTCCTAGAGCTCCATTTCGGTGCCAAGGTGTTCCACCATTGAAGGAGCTTGAGCTTGGATTTCTACATATTATTACTCTCCTTTACTTCTAGGTAAGGAATCTCAAACAAAAATCAAGTTTCCTCCTTGTTTTTGTCATGTCCGAAAATACACATTGATATAGCTCATTGTGTGACTTTGTTCTAGCTTCATTTCAACTCTTCATGGACTAGGTGGAGTCCTTCTTGCTAGATATTCAAACTCCCTTCAAAGATCAAGGTAAAACAACTACATTAATGTTTTTGAAACAATGTCAAATTAGGGTTTACAATGAGATGAAGCTCAAAGCTTGAATACTCATTATGGTGTTTGTATATTGTCTAGAACTTGACAAGGAACCAAAATACCATACGGTTTGTAAGGAATCAAGAAGGAAGTGTTTTGGGAAAAGAGGTAAATCTACTAACTTAAATGTTGTTTAATGCCTTAGGAGAAATGAGCTTATAATGCTTATTAAAACTACCTAAAGAGCAAATGGTGAATGACTTAGTAAAGTGTTCTCAAGAGACTAGTAAAGGGCATATGTATGTTGAGTGTATTTGCAGGTTAAAGGCATATACATTGTGGAAATTCAGTGTTTATGATTTAAGCACTTTAAGGGCCTAAGAGCCATGCATTTTAAGGGCCTAAGTGCCATGCAATTTAAATTGTGCACTATATTGTAATGTGGTGTAAATTTGGTGAAATTATGTATGAGAGTGTTCTTGATGATTTTAGATGATCTTGTGTGTTTAAAGGAGAAGGTAAAGTGTTTAGGCTTAGTAATGTTCTAAGGGAACCCATGTCAAAATTTAGGTAAGAAGCAAGAAGTTTTAAGTGTTTACATAAGGTTTGGGAGTTAGAAAATGTAGGAAATGAATAAGGAGTTCATGATGTTTTAAAGGAATTTTGATGAACTAGGAAACATTCTATAGTGTAATAAGGACTTAGGCATGATCTTGAGATTTAAGTAGGTACCAAAGTCACTTTGGGACTTAGGTAAATACCTAGGCAAACTTTGGTAAAATAAGGAGAAGTGTACACTAGGAAAAGAGTTTCAAGAAGGAGATAAGGAATTAGTGGTGAGAGATGATGCTTGGGAGATGATGTTAAGTTAAGGAGAAAGCATTTTGGGATAGTAGTTACCATAGGTGAGAAACACCATCTAGGAACCTAGTATAAAATAACATAAGTGTTAAGGAATTTTTACAAGGAAATAAGTAAATGTTTTAAGGAGTTAGAAAATGAGTTTCATGGATGTTGTATGTGGATGTAAGGTTACCAAATGTTGTTAGGAAGCATTAAGAGGCCTTAGGAGAAGTTTGGTGAAGAATTGGAAAGTTTGGGTAAGTTTAGAAGGCGACCGACCCAGGGGCCGACCCAGTTTTGGGTCGGTCGAGCCTCTGTAAAATGTTAGGAAAATGTTCGGTGATGGTCCGACCCAAAAGGGTGGGTCGGACATGGGTCGGTCGGGTCGGCAAGTTTCAAAGGAAGGAATGTTCGCACATGGACCGACCCAGAAGGTTGGGGTCGGACATGGGTCGGTCAAGGTAAAGTTTTTTCAGACCCGAAGACCACTGGGAGGGTCCGACCCAGTTGTGGGTCGGACGGTGGGTCGGTCGGACCAAAACTTATAAAAAAAAAACAGAAAAGAATGTGACTTATGTAGTTAACCCTAGGGTATTTAATGAAGGTAACCTAGGGTAAGATAGGCATTAAAACATGTCATACAAGCATGTTGAATATATAGTAAGTGTGAAGTTAAATAATTAATTAACCGACCTTACTAATGTGTATAGGATTCTCTCAAGGTGGGAACGAAACAAGGCAAGGACCAAGGTATGGTTTTCTTGCAGTCTGTTGCCTAACGGTTTACACCGGCTTGGGTGTTGTTTGTTTTCTGAGTGTTTACGACCTTATAAGATTAAGGCATGAAAAGAGTTTACAGTTGTTATATATTATGGTGTTGTGTTATTATGACTCCTCTCCGTTGGTGTGTCTAACAAGACCTAAATGTTGCTTGTATGTGACTTGACAAATGTTGTGTGTTCACTAACAAGTGCTAATCGGGGGGAGTGAGGAGTCCGGTATTTTCCGGCCACGCGTGTGATGGATGGGGGTCGTTATCATATCCAGTTCGGCTCCCTAGGTGTATGTTTAGGTGGTATTCCAATTTGGTTTCAACCTTCCCTTAGCTTATCCAAAGCTAGTTTACTGACTCACGTCGGGCCATAGGGGCATACTGTGTTGTTTGGTGTGCTTGGGATCACTATATCCGACACACCTTGGGTTTAAGTCAACCGTTCAAATAACAGGATGGTGATGAGGTAATTAACGAGCTTGGGTGAGTTTGGCAACAATCTCTATGCTCATGGTATGTACTAACTGTGGTGGAAGGATCTTAATGTGAACCGTTCTTGTGGTGATATGTATTGATAATGTGATGCTATGCAATTTCCCTTGCTATGCTATGGTATATGTGTTATATATGTTGGTTGTTCTAAAATGAATGCCATGTAATTATGACAATTGGTTGCGCGTATCCCGTTAGTCGATGGGCTGCGCGTTAGCCATACCAGCAAAGGTGCTGACCCCCTCGGGGGCCCCATATTTATTTGATTGCAGGATGAGGATCGAAGAGGCTGAGTGGCTCTAGGTCCTAGGCGGTAGATATACTTTTGGATAAGTAGGTTGTTGAGCCGGGATGCGCCTGTGCTCCCGAGGCGTACATGTTGATACCTTGTTATACAGTTATGGATGATTATGGTTTGGAGATGATTGTAAATTAAATACTCGGTATTGTGGGTTATGTTTATATATGGATGTTAGTTACTATGCTCGGGAGTCTGATCGTCAGACCGATACACTTGTATTTATTCTGCCTAGTTAACCACGTGGGTGGTTAACGGCGTTGTAACACCAAAGCGATAGTTATTATTTGGTTGGTTTTTATTTCCGCTGCGACTTCGGTAGAGGATAGGAGCGTTGTAGGGGTGTTACAACAAATCGGCATGAACTAAGATGTACATAGGCAAACTTTTATGACATAAAAATGTGTCTTAAGGTAAATATTTTCCATATATGTTATAGATTATATTTGGCATATTATACCATATAGTTTGGTTTTAGATACCCTAGGATATGTACATAATTTTGTATATTTTAGAAGCTTAACTAAGCTTAAAACATAAAGATTAGATAGTAAATTACTTCTTAATAAAGGTGGTTAAGTGCTTGAACTTTTCTGAATCTCCAAGCTTTCTCCATGGAAATTTTGATGCTCCACTTCGGTTATATGCAAGTGGTGAAGGAGTTTAGGAGTTAGATCTTCAATAAAGATCTTAAGTAGATTTGTAAGTTGTTTTCCAAGGATTTACCTTAAGCTTTTCTCCTTATAAATTCGGCACACCTAATAGATGAAGAACAAACTTTCCTTCATGAAAATGAAGAAGAAAAGAGCCTTAGAAGAAGTAGAAATCGGTTACACACAAAAATGTGCTTTAAGGATTTTCAAGCATGAAAACTACCTTAAGATAACCTTGAGATGCTCCTTGGATTAATGTTGGTTTAGACAACCTCCTTGGAATATTAGTTGATGCCGAATCCTTATAGGTGTGCTAGGAAGAGTTTTGCTACAAGGCTTGACAAGAAATGCTAGGAAATTGCCTTAAAGATGAAGATAGAAGTTAAATCTCCATTAATGGACTTAAGAGCTTCAAAGGAAGAAGATGAAAGAGAAGAGAGGGTGAGAGCCTTACCAAATCGGCAATGGAGTGTGCAAGGAAAGAATGAGGCTACACTCACGTAGGAATAAGAGAATGCAAATCGGAAAGGAATTTTGATTGTTTATTTAATGTTAATTTGACTAACTTTCCATTTGTTTATTCCATAGGTTATTGGCTCAATAAATGCCCATGTTATATGCATATGTTCGGCCATGTGGTGTGACAAGGCAAGGTGGAAGAAAATAATGTGAGCTAGAAGACAAGGAAATGTAGGTAAGGTTTATTCTTTTGATTTTTCTATGTTATGCTTGTCTTCTTCTTCTCTTGTAGGTGGCCGAATTCAAGGCTTAAATGGGGTGTCTCAATCGGCATTGAAGAGCCAAGGACAAGCATGGATGGTCACTTGAATTTCAGAAATCAAAAAGGTGGAATCTAGATCTAATTTTTGCCTTTTTCATTTTGTTTTTGTCTAGCTAACATGGCCTTGTTTCCTTGCATTATTTCGACAGCATGGAGGTCAAATGAGACCTAAATTCTTTTGCCATTAAGTATTATAGCACATGGGAAGGTGAGTCACCATGTCTTATGCCTTTTATAAGTTTTTAATGTAAGTTTTATACTAGTTTTTGGACTGAAAATCGGCCCCTATAGAGCACCTTGTTTGACACTGCCTTTAGTTGATTTAGAGGGTCCATTTAACCCTATTTAATATTCATAATTCGTGGCATGTCAGAAACTACAAGGTAATTGCGTAAAACGCGTTTTAGTGACTCCCGAAGGTGTGTTTTTGTGCTCTAAGGAAATTTTGGGAAATAACTTGTCTTTATGAGTTCCAAGTGTTTATAAACACTCATTATGGTAAATAATGATATATTAAGATGTTACATTGAGTTATATGGGGTTACATCAACCCATGACATAATTTACGGGCCATCGGGACACTCCTGGGCAAAAGGAGCGTTAAGAAATCCTCCTGAGGTTTTTGTTGAATTTTGAGAAACCACTTCGTGGGTTCTATTTAGGATGGTTAATAATGATGTTAGGAACTCTAAGAATTAATTTTATAGGAGTTCGTGCCACCTCGGCACTCCTCCGGGTTTTCGTGCTTTAAGGGGCGTGCGTGAGCACTCCTGAGCGTTTTGCGTATTTGACTAAATATAGCTTAGGCATCATGGTTTATATTCATATAATGAGTGTATGACCATTTGGTTTGAGTTTTAGAAGGTCATACAAGGTCATGCTTGATCATATGTTTCTAAAGGCGTTCTAGCTTCATATTGAAACGACTATTTTTTCGTAAACGTTCTCACACATAGGTTTGCATAGTACGTGAAATGGTTTATATTTGGATATATTCCATTAAATAATGGTTTTATAATGTTAATTAGATTCGGGGTATTGCAATCTACCCCCCTTAAAAGGACTTCGCCCCCGAAGTCTCATATCTAAATTATAAGGTGTGGGGGAAACAAGTACCGTTAAGTATCCAAAACACAATCTAGTTTTTAGGGATCAAGTCCCAAGTCTCTATATACCTAAGTCATAGTGTACATCAAACACAACAGGAATACTTTGGAAGGTCATTCATATACCTACCATGTAGCGCAATGTAATAAACACAAACATTTCATTTCAAATAGTGCAGCGTAGTGCACATAAAATTTCCATTGTAGTGTAACGAAGTACACATCAGCAAGTAGAAGTACAAAGAACATTCAATACAGTGTTACACAAGAACACATACAAGATAAGGTGTCATAGAAATGCACAGAAGTGCAACAAGATGCATAATAAACTCTCAAACGAAAAAGGCTCTACCCCCCCAAAAAGAGGGGTACGCCCACGTACACTAGACTAAAGTGTCTAGTCGGTAAATAATGAGGAAACTTTGTTCGCATATCCGCTCTAGTTCCCATGTGGCCTCTTCAACATCATGGTTCGACCAAAGAACCTTTACGAGGCTCACAGACTTGTTTCGAGTCTCTCGTGTCTTTCTATCTAGATTTGTTGCGGTGTTTCCACGTACCGCATTGTTGGTTCTAATGATAGTGTCTCTGGTTGTAGACATGAGAAGGATGAGGCATGTATTTCTTAAGCTGAGACACATGAAAAACGTTATGTACTTTGCCCAATTCTGCTGGCAAATCAAGTCGATATGCCACAAGGCCCACCCGCTATGTGATAGCGTAGGGTCCTACAAACTTGGTGATTGTATGAACTTATTGTATGAATTTATGTGTGTGATGATTATTGTTATACTGTTACTGTAAATGAAAATGGTACACAGCATGAAATTGGAATAGCATGTTAACAATTGAGCTAAATAACTTGAGTAGTCTTAGGTTCATGAAGGTTATATAGTTCGTTCTCAGCGTTGCTTGAGCCTATACGGCCCCCACTTTCAGGATTAGAGCGGATTAAGTTCGAACGCGAGCGCGGGAGTTTGGGATAGTCGACAGTCTGCCTACATATGACACGGTTACTTACGTTTACTATTTTTCGAAATTTATTCGGTTTGTAATTTTGGTTGTATTAAATCTCTGTCATCACAGCGGTAGTGTAGTTGGATAATTGGTAAGCGCTACGTTACTCGCATGGGCGGGTAATGGCGGGTAACACCCGGGTTTGTTGTATACGTCTTTTAATTACCGTTGCGAATCGACTGACTATTATGTTAGGTACGCTAGTTAAGCTGGATTTCAGAGTAGGGGTAATACCCCTAATCATTAAATAATTAAATAATGGGAATTAAAGGTTATATGGGAGATTATGAAACCATAAGAAAGCACAGAAACACTTAGGCGTTAAAAACGCACCTAACTCCTTAAGGTCAAAAACGTACGTTAAGCTGGACCTTGTGTTAACCAAGTCATACAAGTCAAGTAATGATCATAACATGACCCGATAGTCATTAATTATCATTTAAACAAAAGGGCCCGGAGTAAATTTTCAAGTAAACGAAAAGTGTCTGGAGGAACCTTTGAGGGCCCCACAAACCCTAGAAAAGGCTCGGGAATGCCGAAGTGGCACGAAACTCTAAATAAGTCATTCTTAGAGTTCATAACACCATTAATTATCATACTAAATAGAATGCTCAAGTTAGATTTGCAAGAATAACACAAAATTTCCGGGAGAAACGCTTAAAGCACAAAAGGCCCCAAAGTCCCGCGAGTGTCTCGAAAATGTGTTTTGGGTCTATATAACCCAATGAAACACCTATAAATACTCTAATAAATATAAATACTCATTAATATCACATTGGTAACTCTAAATCCAGAGATTTACAATTTTCACAATTTTTACATTAAAATATTCTTAAATTTAATAAAATAATGTAAAATTCAAGTCCATTGACATTAAATTGGTCAAAGTTGACCATTGACCACGAAATGGACCAGCCATAGCCGGTTTATTAACGCTTGAAATCAAGCATGTGACCATTCCCATGTGCTTATGAAATATGGCTCCTTACTTTTAATTAAAATACTAAAATTATACCTTTTAGCATATTAAACATTAAAGCTTGTCTACCCACTTGACTACCCCATGTGGCTGTGCCGATTGAAGAGGCTGCTTTCCCCTTGTATTGTGGCAGATTCCAATCAATTCCAAGCATTGGAATGTGACTCACTTTCTCATTTTGCTAAAGTAATACTAATCTTCTCTAAAGTCATCAATCAAGTGTGACTTATTTGTCCACCTTGCCCCACCATTGCCGCCTGCCTAGAAGCTCATTCTCATCCATTTTACAACCTAAAATAATTGCCAATGAGTCACCAAAACATTACAAACATAAAATAAGACTAAAAAGACATTTAAGGCAAAAAGAGACAACCTTCCTTCAATTATTCCTTCCAGCTGTGAGTCTCTCTTCCAAGAGCTCTCTTTTGCTTCTCCATGACCGTAAGTGAACACCAAGCTCAGTTGGTGTGAGCTCTTGCTCTAGGTAACCATCTAAGGCACGAAAATGCCTATTTTCTTCATCCTTCTTTCCTCTTTCCATCGATCTAAGCTCCAACCATTTTATACATGTATGTAATGTGTTTTGGAGGTTAAAAGGAGGTATAATTTCGTCTGTAACAAGGTAGAAGGAGGGAAGTTCAAGTCTCGATCATTTAGGTAAAAATGGGCTTTAAGCACATCTCTTCTTCCTTGTCAATTCCGGTTGTAAACCTTGGTTCCCTAGCCTTATTTTCTTCTTATTTTCATGTGGATTCAGTTGGTATACCAAGATCTACAAGGAGTAGCCAGATCCAAGCCAAAAACACCATTTTTGGCATCTTAATCAAGGTGAAAATTAGCCATCTTCTAATATGAGTCATTCCAGTTTTAAAGCTTCTTTTAGAAGATATTTTGATGCTCTTTTACCTCTGTAAATCTAGGCCGAAGAACAACTCTTGAGGTCCTAGCATTTCTAAGGTAAATTTAGCTTCAATTTAAGTGCTAAAACACTTCCCATGGTTAGCTCATGCTTGGAGTTAAATCATGTCTTGTTTCTATATTAAGACAAGTAAATCAAGCTGTGGAGAAATATTCCCTAAGGTGCCGTGGCCAAACAAGGCCTTAACCTTGCTAAATCAAGGTATAAATCACTTAAACCTTAACTTTGTTATGTTAAAATGTTCTTAAGCAATTCTTGAAAATATTGACGTGAGAGAACTAGAAGAAATGGTCATGTTTGACCTTAAAATGATTAAGGAAATGACTTAGTAAATTTATCTAAGTAATAAAGTAACATAAATGTCAAAATTAAGACTTTATGTGGAAGATTGGTAATTAATGAAAAATATGTGGTGAGGCCGTGAGTTTATGTTTATTTTGGGGCATTTATGTGTAATTTATTTTATGAGCAAATGTTTGTAATAAGGCCATGTACTTTAAGCCAATTTTATTTATGTATATTTAGTTTAAATTAGGTTTTAGGTGATATATATTACCGCAAAGTTTAACGGGTTAGAGTATAATTAAATCAAATATGGGGGCTAAATATTAATTAAGCCGAAAATTTGGTGTTAAAAGGATTTAAAATAAAATTTATAAGATTTTATTAAGTTATGGGGTTAAATGGTAAATTCTAGAAAATAGGGGTTAAAATCATAATAAGGGGAAGATAATGGTCAAGGAAATATTAAGGAGGTCAACCTTGACCATTGGGTAGGTTTTGACCAAATTAGATTAGTTAAATAACTTATTTAAGGTTTATAATAAGATAAGTATTTAATTGTAACATATTTATAATGTAAGGGGTATGTATGGTGAATACCGAAACTTAAGGGTGTACAATGGTATTTTAAACACCCATGGGCTATTAGGAATTTTTAGGATTTTATTGGGTTGAATTTGGAATTTAAAAAAGCTATATATGTATAATATATAGTTATTATATTATTGTTACACTTTGAAAAAGTAAATGGGGGTGGAAGTGTAATAACCGAAAGTTTGTGGGTTAGGAATGATATATTAACCTTTTGGCATAGTTTGGTGATTTTTAGAATAATATAAGGTGTTTTAAAAAGATAAGTATAATATATAGTTTTGATGTTATTATAAAACTATATGTTATAAATTGGGTCAAATTGTAATTATAAAAAGTTGGTGGGATAATAAATGAATTAGAACATAATTTCGGTCTGTTCGGAAATTTGGGGTATATATAACTATAGGTTATATTTAAATTAAGGTTTAAAATGTCATATTATATGGTATATATAACATGGTATAAATTATGGGGTGATTTTGTAATAAACATAAAGATATGGTAAATTAATAAGATTGGTTAAATGGATATACATTTTCGGTAATTAACAATAGTTTTGTATATAAAAACTATATGTTATAATTTATTTAAGATAAAGATATCATATTATATGATATTAATATATGGTATAACATTACATAATGTTATGTGGTCAAAATGAAATTTAAATAAGGTATAGTGCTGTACTGAATTTATAAAGGTTGGAAAATGAATTTTAGACTATGGTCTACAATGTTATAAATGTTATAACAATTATACAGTATTAAAGTGGTTTAAATAGAATTAATATAAACAAGGGTATTCACATTAAATAATGTGACAAACTGTAAATAAATAAGATTTATAAACTAAGGTAAACGTTGAATAAACCTTAGGAGTTGGAATTATACAACATAAAATGTTATATGTTATTAAGATAATGATCTTAATATGGGTTGCGACAATATAACACAACTAATGGGAATAATCATCTCACATAAGATGATAAAATATAACATATGGTATAAGAGTTTTAGAACTCATGAAATTTACTTATATTGGTAAATATATGTATATATACGTGAGAATTATGTATATAAGGAAGGACATATATATTATGGTTGGAAACCATATAATATAATGGTGGAGGTTATTACATGAAAATAGTTTATAAACTATAGGTTATGAGTTTTGAATTCAATGGTAGTTTTACAAGATTAATGGATTAAATAATACGATATATTATAATGGATGGTGGGATAGTAATACTATACGATAAATAGTGCATTATACATGCAACAATAGGTTCTAAAATATTTTATGCATGCAACTGTAGGTTACAATATGTGTCTATGCATGTGATGAAAGAGTTAAATTGAATGTACGAGAATGAACAGACTTATGTAAAAGCGTAACGCTTATAAACTACTAGGAGTTGGAAGGATATAAACTCTTACGTTTGAAAACGTTAACCACGACGTTCTTATGAAACCAACTCCAATGTTAAACCGAAGTATTAATACAAACATTAAGTAGGGAGTTTAAAGGATACGGTAACTTAAATAATAACAGTTGAAATTCAGGGGATGTAATACTGGGGGTTACTGACGTTATTCGGAAATACCGAGGCATTTTGTCATAAGGATTGACACCTAGAGTTCCTCGTATTTTTAGATTACATTACAGACTTGCGCGCTCGAGAAGCTTAGTGGACTACACTGCGCATCCTTGGTCTAAGGTGTACGGTATGTGATGAAGGGTTTGATCCGGGTTGACCTAAGAAAGGCCCAGAATTGTTTGATAACTTGTATTTTATGTGTGCGGATATGTGCATATGATGATGTGTGTTAATGCGTACTTAATTATGCACGAGCGTCCTACGGGATTAACACTACGTCGACTATAGATCGACTTTTATAAACTTACATATGCGTTGATGTGATGGCACGATAGTTACTTGATATAATACCCTTAGTATTAATATTAAGTATATAAATGACCTAAGTAAAACACTTAGTATGGGACACGACAATGTCGGTCTCTAGAGCATGGATCTCGAACATGAATATAACCTAGATTACTTCTAGATATGCGTGAGACCCATTGGGAAGCAAATTAATAAATGTATTCTCCAAAAAACTAAGTGTAACACCCCAACTCAATCCAAATGTGGTCTCGCAACTTAACAGCATATATATATACATGTCACAGCGGAATTCTTTACACTCCAGGACCTTGCCACGGTCTGACTACAGAATATACCGAACATTAGTACATAGCAACCTTAACCAAATACATATTCTTCTTACAATCCTCTCACAACCTATACATCTTACTAACTCAATTGCCATACGAGTGTACATGCACAACTCGTAGGTCACACTTAATCCTTAACACTTGTATCCTCTTCTTACTCTTGCGACGGCCGCTTCCTGATGTACCTGTGTAGTAAAAACAGCCCCCAAAGGGGGTCAGCACGAATGCTGGTACGATCCCCTCATGGCCCCCAAGCTAACGTGGCTACGACGACTAATTGTCGATAGCATGGAGGTTGATTAGATGCACAACATAATAGAAAGTGCAGTAAACAACAACTCAGATATGAACAATCAAAGTTCACACACAATGAACGACTTAAATGCGTTCCCTTAATTAGAGAGTTCGTTATTTAACTCCTTAAGTAATGTTCTCTCTTAATCTTAGTCCATCCTTATCTCACCTCAATCTTAGTCTTATCTTAATCTTAGAAACAACCATCCTTTAATAAGGAGTGGATGTAACTTACCTTAATCTTAATAATACAAACCATCCTTTAAAAAGGAATGGTTGCAACTTATCTTAACCTTACCTTACCTTAGCCTTAATCTTAACTTAATCTCAATATACAAACCGTTCCTGGAAGGGAATGGTTGTAGCTTAATTCGAACCTGGGATTTAGGTGATCCCACCGCACCATCTTAATGCCACCTACTCTGGACGGGAGTCCAGCGCAGCTGAGCCGGCGACCGGCCCTAGGCTACAAGTCCGAAGACAAGTCCTTAATCGGAGGTCGAATCTGCTATAGATAACGACCCCCTTTCCTTAGCATGCATGACCGGAGATCGGTCCCGGGTTTCCTCACTCAAGTTCCAGTTAGTAGTAATCTAAAGACCCTGTTTGTTGGTTAACCTCTTTCGGTTCATATCGTCCCTTATTAGGGGCGTTCCTTAGTCTCACTCAATTCCTTACTAAACATTGGTTAGTAAGTTCTCACGGTATGTTGTGTTAGTTTTCAAACATCACACAACAATACAATAAATATAATATATTCCGGTTGCATGCTTTATCTTGTTTAGTGAGCACACAAAACAAATAGCACACAAGCCGAGGGACACCTCGTTAGCAAGCAGGTCACAAGAGAACTGTACCGTTCACCGTTGGTCGTTTCGGTTGCTTACTCTCCTCCGGAGTCCAAATCCCCAAGTCCTAAAACATTCATTCAGTTTTAGGTTGTTAATCACTTAACTTAATCCAACTTACTTAACTTGCTTAACTTACTTAATCCCTTAATGATTCCCACCTAACACCTCTTAAGTCTTACAACTTAATCTTACAACTTAACCTTAAACTTTTAAGTTTATACTTAACTTAACTTAATCCCTTAAGTTCCTAGGGTCCTAATCATTACCACCCTACCAAAGGTATACCTTATTACCTATTACCTTTCTTAGAATTTAAAATTTTCCCTTTTTTTTATTTTTAGGCCCGACCGAACTTCCGACCGACCTTACCTAAGGTCGGTCCATTCCAGAACACTTCATCGTTTGAAAATTCTACCCCGACCGACCTTGCAAGTCCGGTCCCAAGGTCGGTCCATTCCCGAGAGTTTCCCCGAGGGAAATTTAAGCTCGACCGAACTCGCCAAGTCCGGTCCCATGTTCGGTCGATTCCAGAGACTTATTACCGTACAAAATACATGACCGACCGACCTTGCAAGTCCGGTCCCAAGGTCGGTCCATTCCAGAAACTTTCTCTGGTAGTGTAATTTGAGCTCGACCGACCTTGCAAGTCCGGTCCTAAGGTCGGTCGGCTCCAGAACCTTGTTTCTAAATTCTCTTTTCAACTCCAAACTTCTCCACAAGTTCCCCCATGTGTCCTAATACCATCTAGGCACTTAAACTCACCTTTAAACATCCACTAAAAACTCCTTAGCTACTTTCTCAATTCTTACTAGGAATTCATAACACTTGTTTTACCTCTTAAGGCCTTTACATGTCACCAAACAAGGCCTAAACATCATCTAAAACCATTACCATTCAATCCCCCATCATTAGAAGCCAAAAACAAAATTTTTACTTTTCTCTGCACTGGACCGCCCCTCTGGGGCGGTCCCCAGGGGCGGTCCCAACCAGAAGCTAATTTCCTGCACAATTCGCCTGGACCTCCCCACAGGG
Organism: Limonium bicolor; assembly: GCA_023374045.1. Classification (NCBI taxonomy): domain Eukaryota; kingdom Viridiplantae; phylum Streptophyta; class Magnoliopsida; order Caryophyllales; family Plumbaginaceae; genus Limonium; species Limonium bicolor. The sequence goes on along the minus strand of CM041776.1, from coordinate 81,677,191 downwards.
GCGGTCCCTAGGGACGGTCCACAGCAGAACCTATTTTCCAAAGTGCTTTTCTCCTCATTTTGAACTCCAAATTCACCCCAATCTTTTCCCCCATTTTCCACATCTTCCACATGTTTCCTACATGTTTAAACACCTTAAAACATGCACTAAATCCACCTCAAAAATCACCAAACTTGGCACTCAATTTCTTAAAAATTCTTACACTTAACACTTGATTTCTTACACTTCCCTCTTGTGACTTTGCCTAAGACCTCAACTAATCATTATGTTTCTTTACCACCATCTTAACTACTCCTCAAGCATCATTTTGCACACCCATTTGCCTTACTCAAACTTCTCAAAGTCATATATAATCTAGCACATGCTTACATCCTTATAAGTCATTATACCTTATTTTTCCATCAAACTTTGTACAAGTTTCCTAGCTTCCTTATCCATGGTTTTGGTGCATAAAACTCACCATTATAACCCCTAGTCCCTCTTATACATTCCTAGGTCTTCCTAGTACTCAAGAACTCCATGGTTTATCCATTTTCGCCAAATCAACCCTTAGTGATCACTAGAACATCCTTAGTCATAAAATCTCCTTAGAACACCTTAAACGCTTAGTTTCCTACTCAAATTTCGCCATAGTTTCTCTAGTATTATCATGCCCAAATGCATTGTTTTCCTCATTCAACCATCTCACATACATCAAGTCTTTTCTCATCCAAATCAACTCATTCATGATAACTCAATATAGTGCAATAATCTTAAATTGCATAGCACTAAGGCTCTTAAATGACATGGCTCTTAGGCCCTTAAATGACATGGCTCTTAGGCCCTTAAATGACATGAATTTAAACACTGAATTTCCCATAATAAAAGCTTTCCACCTGCAAATACACCCATCAATCTCATAGTAGTTATAATGCTCTTAAAATCCATCTTAAACTTATATTACTAACTCATTCCCATTGGCTCCTTAGTCACAAGTCCACAAGTTTCACAAGCTTATTTAAGTTCTTTTTCTAGGTTATATAACCCAATCCACAATGTAAGCTCTTCTAACAACATTGGTATCCGCCTAAACTCATCCCTTAAAACTTTAAACACCATTAGGTAAGCATTTTACCTTGTTTTCTCAAGCTTATCTTAACTTCCTCCTTAGACCTTCTTCTTGCATGAATCTCGGCCACCACTTAAATTCCCCTTGCCAATGTTCTAATCAATATTCAATGACTCATATGAGTACTAAAACAATACACCAACCTCAAGGAATAAAAACCTAGGTTAAAAATGTGTTTTTAAGGTCTTATAATGAATATTTTACCTTGAAGTCTTAAGGTAGGCTTGGATATGAATCAAGAAGGACCTCCTCTAGCCCTTGGAGAATAGAAAACAAGCTAGAACAAGGCATAAAAATGAAGCCCCATGAGTATAAATTTTCGGTAATGGAGAAGAATGGTGGAAACCTAGTTTTTCTTACATATTCTTTACCTTAAGAGAATGGAGAAGCTAATGAGCTCTTCAAACTTATTTTTCCCCCTTCAATGGCGATTTCCCATGGCTCCAAAATGAGGCTTTTCAAATTTTGAAAAGATAGGAAGAAGGCCTTGGTCTAACTAAGAGAAATCTATGCTTAGTTTTTGATTTGGAGCTAAAATGAGCAAGTTATGGACAAGGCAGGTGAGGCAAACAATGGGGCTGCTTGGGAACGGTTTAGAACAGAGAGAACAAGAAGAAAACCGTGGAAGAAGAAGGGAAATGAAGAAGAGAGGGAGAGGTAAGCTAAAGAAGATATTATCCTTAAAAAGGGTGAATAGTGAACTTACTACTTTCCTCTCATTTCCTTAATGTGCTGGCTACTAATGGTGAGTCACCATTAAAAAACCGTCCCCCCTTGGTATACAAGATAATAAGGCCTTGTTGGCCATTTGGCTAATTAAAGTTGACTTAAGTCAAAACTAGCACTATTTGAGTACTATTCACTAATTAGTGCACATATTCGGGAAATTTTTTGGTTTCCCATTGATTTAGACTTCCTAATGTGATACTAATTAGTACACATGTTGATTAAAGAGTAATGATGGACATCAGCCACTCAAACTCAATTCTAAGACAATTTCTCAAAAATGTGCTTTAAGACTTCTTAAAGCACATTTTGTGTTTTAACTTGTTTTCAAGCTTGGTTTTCTTTGCTAATTGATTTAAAATGACCATTAGAATATTACTAAGGTCTTATCATGATATTTGGGTACTCACCCAAGTCTCTCCAAGCTTAGAGCACATTTTGCCCTAATTGCCCTTAAGGCATTTTCTTTGTGTTTTCCTTGGTTTAAATTGTCTACCATCTTTCTAAGGCATATTTTAGCCTTTCTAAATCATGATTTGATGTTTACTTAGCATACTTAGGTTTGGGGTATTTCAATCTACCCCCTTTAAAAGGACTTTGTCCCCAAAGTTCCCATGCATCTTATCTCATTAGAATACATGTATCACCTCATTCCTCAAATCATATAGATCATACTTCTGTATACTTAATCTCATTGGATCATTAGATCTGCCACATCTTATACTTAAATATCACACAACATGCTTACGCATGTATAGCACTCAAAATTCTCCTTGTTTCTTTTGATGATTAAAAACGTTCACATAACTTCTAACGTATTCTCCCATTGTCCGGTCCGTAGACAATGGCTCATTCGTCCTCGTCACCATGGGCCAGAATACAAAAAACACTTGCTCTCCCCATGTCACCGGTCCAAAGACAAGGCTCGTGCGTCCTCGACTTCATGGGCGAGACTCAGTAAAAAGGTATCCTTTTTACGAGGTCATGTGAGGAATAATTCCTCTAAATTAAAATACAATCAACTCCAATTTCATTTTACCCTAAGGCCTCTATCCTTAGTGTGATTTAATTGTGACCACTGGTAGGGAGTTTCAGGAATCATCCAACCCTGATGTGATCAGCATCAGTGTAGAACTATCCTTCCACCCCATTTTGTGTTCGTTTCCCTTGATCCCTAGAAAATCAAGTTCCACCTCCCACGTCATTTTCAAACATCAAATAATTCACTCATATCCAATTTTCTATCTTTTTAGTTCTTCTAATCATAATCAATACATCTCCAAAGTGTGGACTCAGTCCATCAAACATTCCAAATTCATCTCTTAGTAATAACCTCAAGACTTAAATTCCTACTAAGTTCTATAACTGTCCATACCAATTCTCACCATCTTATATCTCATAGCATTACAATTTCCTTCCTCATATTCATATCAAATTGTATCTCATAATGTTATCTTATTCTTATCTCACACATAGTCTCATATCGACTTATACCTCATATATTCCTTATTCCTTAAGTCTCCTTAAACCTCTTCCTTAATTCTCTTAACTTGTACTCACACCGGAGTTAACAAGATAGGTACTTAATATGTATGGTATTCACATCTTCTGTGTGCAATAACCATGATTTATTAAAATGTTTATGTTAAAACATATTCTCAAATTATTTTGTGCTATGCACACCGTAGTTTATGTACTCAGTACACAAACATACGCTAAGCGGTTTTTCACTCTACCCCCTTAAAATGGATTACGCCACGTAATCAGCGTCCCATCATCTTTGAACATAAGTTCAAGATGTCTAATTCTCACCAAGCATTCTAGCTTCCACGTCATCTATCTTACTTATAATTCGATCAGAAATGACTTAGTTCTCTGTATCGAGGATTCTTAACGGTGCTTATACCGTATTCTTAACTTAGTTGGTCTAATCTCAAGGTAGTGGTCTGCTAGCTTCCGCTGCGCGACTCTGATAATCTTAGGCTTAATTGTCTCAATGGAACGTGTTATCTTTATATATACACTGCCTTAATGAGTTGTAACTCGTCTATCTATTCTCCTTGAAGATCTTACGCTCATACTCTTAGTATTTTTCTCGAATGTCTAAATTGTTCTCCCCAACTGACCTTTGGTCTGAGGATGATTCTTAGTCTGAAACTACTGTTTAGTGCATATCGCGCTTACAGTCTTAATTCCTTACATCTTAAGACATATCCAATGTCTGTACTTAACAATCCGTGCTTTTTGCACTTCATAGTCCTTAAATTTGTTCTCTGGTTCCTCTGTGTTGCTGGTTCGACTGATTCTTCTCTTCGACTGTTTGTGGTAGTAGCTGCTCTTGTCTGATCTTGCGTCGTTGTCGGTGGACGGAGTCGACTACTTCCCGTGTTCCTTACACCACTCGTTCACATGCATGGGGTACCTTACTGATACATTACTACTTACCCAACTAACTCATAAATGAGCGTGTCAGGCCTGCAAGCCCCTATGGGGTGCAGTCGTCCCACGTCTCGTTTAGTAAACTCATAGTGTCCGTCACACGTTTAGCTATTGCTAATTATGAAGTATTCTGTTGTCGATCTCCTCTTTCATCGTTCCATAATAACATTTATTGTTCTTCTTGAAGTTAATCAAGGGAAGTCCATTTACTGTGTTCTTGGGTATTGTATGCTCTAGCTTCTTTCTGTATCCCGTACTGATTCGGTCTCTTAATAATTGAGGTCTCTTTCCGTAGAGCCTCTTATCTTGTTTCTCATATTTATGCTACTAGGAATGCACTTCCAGTTCCTTAAGGAATGGGTAGTGTGCTTCCTTTGGAATCTTACCTAACCAGGTCCAGACTACTGGCATCAATGCTCAGTTCGTCTACCATCTTATTTTCTTACTTATGCTGGTTTTAACTCATAAATCTAATTGCCTCAGTGTCAATATTTGACGGCTCATATAAATGGTCGCTTTACCGCGCACCATGACTTAATCCACTTATCTAACTATTGTACTCACGACCACTACTACCGTGGCAGTTGGCCCTTACCATGTTGCCCATTAATGGTGCAACCCTTATTACTTATTCTCATGTCTTACCTTATACTCAATCCCCTTCTTGTGCAAACCCACTGGGAGTTCCCTCATTCTGGTGTATGGCGGTTGTCGTACTGCGTTACAAAATAGTTGACTCTTGATATGAAGATGTTCTGCTTAAATCGTAGATTCGTAAGTAGGCTGATTTCTTTCGCTTTCTTTCATCCTCAGTGATGTTATCTACCATGTAGTTTAACTGGTTACTGAAGAAGTCATCCACTGAATCACAAGCTCTTCTGAGCATTGATTAATTGACGAGCCATAATGTGCAGTCACAGTGTTTATCTCTGACCATTTCTATTCTTACATCCTGGGTGTTGGATATGGGGTCTATTTGTGCGACCTTCCTTATTACTCAAGTGTATCTGTATGTTCTAAGGTGATCTCAAAGTTCATAGTTTCCATTTTCTAAATAAAGTGTATTTTATCTCTAATATGTGAAAGCCCTTTTGAGGGGTTCATTCCCACTCATGGCCTCACAACAAGGAGAGGTATCTCCACCCTAAAAGGCATGGTTCGTTCTCCGTCCTGTCCTTAGCATTATTTCAATATTCTCTGGTGCTTTCCCCCGGCAACATTTTCACAATTTAAGCCGTGGGTTTGGTAATCGTTCATATCTACGAATTGTAGTTCCTTCGTGGCTTAAACAAGCTCTCTTAAACTTATTGCGCCTCGGGCTCTGATGTGGTTATCATCCTTGGCTCGTAGGCTCCTGGTGCTTAATGTCTCAGTTCATTATTTGTACTCTTACTCATCTGCAGGTCATCCCTATAAGATTCTGGTTCTTTGAGCACTATCCACCGTTAGGTTACATACTAAATGTAGCATCGGGTTTCATGATAAGTTGCTGCATCCTGCTTCCTGCTAGGGAAGTTGTTCAGGTGATCTGAGGTTACTTAATGTCTTTGACAACGCTGTCATTTTACTAGACTTATGTCTTTTAATAGTCAAGGTTAGGTTCGTATTAGGCGTTCGCCTTAAGGTGTCCAAGTTGGATATAATCCTGTTATCTTATACTCCCATCTCAACGCTTCGTTCAACTTCCGTTGACTATGCCACCCGTTGATGATCAATCATACTTGGGTGTTAATGAGTTAAACAAACAGTGTTAACTGTCATTCATCAGTTGTTCGGTTCGACTATGCCCGCTCTGTGGGGGTAGTCCTCTGAGCTTTCCTCCGTGGGATTCGTATGTCCTTAACCCTTGGTAGGTTATATCTTAAGTTTATTTCTTTTATCTTTGTTTTCTGGGCTTTCCAACACCTTCATTGTAGAATGTTTGTTATTGGTATTTTTAGTGTCAAACTGAGAGTTTTATCCCATCCCTGTTGGGAGTCGTTCGGTCGACTGCCTTTATTGTATCTCTTGATACATTATATGTTGTTACTTACGTGGTGTTTTTGCTCGAATTATTGAGCGATCTCTTAGGTTCCTCTTTGAGATCCGGTTTGGGTTTGGTGTTCTTACCGCACTGTCGGTTGTTGTTGTCGCAGTACGTTGTACTGTTGCTAACTTCCATATGGTCTAATATTATGTCCAAGGTCCGCTCCTGGCTGACTGGTGTGTCACCTTATCTCATTTTGGTCAGGCCGTCGGGCCTTCCAAGGTTTTATTTTCCTGTTCTTATGGTTTTACAATCCGGTGTTAATATGTGTTACAACTGTAGCGTTCTCCTATCTTGCCATGATGGCTTTCCGTGTAGCTAAATCGTGGTAGCACTTGCTATGGCAAGTGCGCCATGCAGGATGGGCTATTGGTACAAGGTACATTGGTAATGATACCTACTCCTAACTTCCACGTAATTGGTAGTCCTCAGGACTCCTTCAATAATCTCTTATTTGGATAACTGACCATTCGGCAGTTTCCTTGTTGTTTGACAGTACTGTCATACATCAGGGCGTTCCTCTTTCTGAGGGAATCCCTTAATATTTCCTTATGTCTTATCCTCGCTCCTGTCTCCACACATTTTGTTGTGGTTATTAAGTAATAATTCTCTTTTAGGCACTACCTCGTAGTCCTGTTTCGGTATACATTTGTATGAATTTCTACCGTCGTCCGCATTATTTCGGCCAGGTCTTGTAACCTTCCTCATTGTATGGGGTTTGGAGTTCCCGGTTCTCAACTGGACTTTCCAGTAATCTCAATCCTCGTGCTTTGTATTATCCTACTGTTATCGCTCCTTCGGACCACTGTCCCGATACTCATGATGTCACTCTTCCCTTTTCCTTTCTATTGCACCCGTAGTGCTCTCCTCATCATTGGTATTGCGGGTTATTTCGACTGCGTAGCATGTCGACCCATGTTGCCAGTAATTCCGTTCCCTTATTGATAGAATTTCATAGGTAGCGCTTGTTCCTCTATTGCGCTCCATTACAAACCTCCAGTTCTCCATAACTGTTGTACAACAAATTGTTTCTCGTATTGCTTACTGTTAGCTAACTGCCAGATCGGGTTTCCCCGAGTAAAGAAGGCTTTCTTCTCTCTGGCGTTTGTTCCACATATTCAGGGTTAGGGATGTGGAGGGCGGGTCTAGGTACTATGGATGTCCGGTAAGCACCGGGAAGTCCCGACTAACGCACCTCTCACTCTATCTCTCAACCCTTAACCCATAACTCAAACTCAACCTCTGTATTCTCCTAAGTTCGGTATTTCTTGTCTTCAGAGCGTAACTACGCTCTGATACCACTTTTTGTAACACCCCAACTCAATCCAAATGTGGTCTCGCAACTTAACAGCATATATATACTACAATCACAGCGGAATCAATTCTTTACACTCCAGGACCTTGCCACGGTCTGACTACAGAATATACCGAACATTAGTACATAGCAACCTTAACCAAATACATATTCTTCTTACAATCCTCTCACAACCCCATCATCTTACTAACTCAATTGCCATACGAGTGTACATGCACAACTCGTAGGTCACACTTAATCCTTAACACTTGTATCCTCTTCTTACTCTTGCGACGGCCGCTTCCTGATGTACCTGTGTAGTAAAAACAGCCCCCAAAGGGGGTCAGCACGAATGCTGGTACGATCCCCTCATGGCCCCCAAGCTAACGTGGCTACGACGACTAATTGTCGATAGCATGGAGGTTGATTAGATGCACAACATAATAGAAAGTGCAGTAAACAACAACTCAGATATGAACAATCAAAGTTCACACACAATGAACGACTTAAATGCGTTCCCTTAATTAGAGAGTTAGTTATTTAACTCCTTAAGTAATGTTCTCTCTTAATCTTAGTCCATCCTTATCTCACCTCAATCTTAGTCTTATCTTAATCTTAGAAACAACCATCCTTTAATAAGGAGTGGATGTAACTTACCTTAATCTTAATAATACAAACCATCCTTTAAAAAGGAATGGTTGCAACTTATCTTAACCTTACCTTACCTTAGCCTTAATCTTAACTTAATCTCAATATACAAACCATTCCTGGAAGGGAATGGTTGTAGCTTAATTCGAACCTGGGATTTAGGTGATCCCACCGCACCATCTTAATGCCACCTACTCTGGACGGGAGTCCAGCGCAGCTGAGCGGCGACCGGCCCTAGGCTACAAGTCCGAAGACAAGTCCTTAATCGGAGGTCGAATCTGCTATAGATAACGACCCCCTTTCCTTAGCATGCATGACCGGAGATCGGTCCCGGGTTTTCCTCACACAAGTTCCAGTTAGTAGTAATCTCAAGACCCTGTTTGTTGGTTAACCTCTTTCGGTTCATATCGTCCCTTATTAGGGGCGTTCCTTAGTCTCACTCAATTCCTTACTAAACATTGGTTAGTAAGTTCTCACGGTATGTTTGTTTAGTTTTCAAACATCACACAATAATACAATAAATATAATATATTCCGGTTGCATGCTTTATCTTGTTTAGTGAGCACACAAAACAAATAGCACACAAGCCGAGGGACACCTCGTTAGCAAGCAGGTCACAAGAGAACTGTACCGTTCACCGTTGGTCGTTTCGGTTGCTTACTTTCCTCCGGAGTCCAAATCCCCAAGTCCTAAAACATTCATTCAGTTTTAGGTTGTTAATCACTTAACTTAATCCAACTTACTTAACTTGCTTAACTTACTTAATCCCTTAATGATTCCCACCTAACACCTTTTAAGTCTTACAACTTAATCTTACAACTTAACCTTAAACTTTTAAGTTTATACTTAACTTAACTTAATCCCTTAAGTTCCTAGGGTCCTAATCATTACCACCCTACCAAAGGTATACCTTATTACCTATTACCTTTCTTAGAATTTAAAATTTTCCTTTTTTTTTTATTTTTAGGCCCGACCGAACTTCCGACCGACCTTACCTAAGGTCAGTCCATTCCAGAACACTTCATCGTTTGAAAATTCTACCCCGACCGACCTTGCAAGTCCGGTCCCAAGGTCGGTCCATTCCCGAGAGTTTCCCCGAGGGAAATTTAAGCTCAACCGAACTCGCCAAGTCCGGTCCCATGTTCGGTCGATTCCAGAGACTTATTACCGTACAAATACATGACCGACCGACCGACCTTGCAAGTCCGGTCCCAAGGTCGGTCCATTCCAGAAACTTTCTCTGGTAGTGTAATTTGAGCTCGACCGACCTTGCAAGTCCGGTCCTAAGGTCGGTCGGCTCCAGAACCTTGTTTCTAAATTCTCTTTTCAACTCCAAACTTCTCCACAAGTTCCCCCATGTGTCCTAATACCATCTAGGCACTTAAACTCACCTTTAAACATCCACTAAAAACTCCTTAGCTACTTTCTCAATTCTTACTAGGAATTCATAACACTTGTTTTACCTCTTAAGGCCTTTACATGTCACCAAACAAGGCCTAAACATCATCTAAAACCATTACCATTCAATCCCCCATCATTAGAAGCCAAAAACAAAAAATTTTCTTTTTCTCTGCACTGGACCGCCCCTCTGGGGCGGTCCCCAGGGGCGGTCCCAACCAGAAGCTAATTTCCTGCACAATTTGCCTGGACCTCCCCACAGGGGCGGTCCCTAGGGACGGTCCACAGCAGAACCTATTTTCCAAAGTGCTTTTCTCCTCATTTTGAACTCCAAATTCACCCCAATCTTTTCCCATTCATTCCACAATCTTTCCATGTTTCCTACATGTTTAAACACCTTAAAACATGCACTAAATCCACCTCAAAATCACCAAAATTGGCACTCAATTTCTTACAAAAATTCTTACACTTAACACTTGATTTCTTACACTTCCCTCTTGTGACTTTGCCTAAGACCTCAACTAATCATTATGTTTCTTTACCACCATCTTAACTACTCCTCAAGCATCATTTTGCACACCCATTTGCCTTACTCAAACTTCTCAAAGTCATATATAATCTAGCACATGCTTACATCCTTATAAGTCATTATACCTTATTTTTCCTTCAAACTTTGTACAAGTTTCCTAGCTTCCTTAACCATGGTTTTGGTGCATAAAACTCACCATTATAACCCCTAGTCCCTCTTATACATTCCTAGGTCTTCCTAGTACTCAAGAACTCCATGGTTTATCCATTTTCGCCAAATCAACCCTTAGTGATCACTAGAACATCCTTAGTCATAAAATCTCCTTAGAACACCTTAAACGCTTAGTTTCCTACTCAAATTTCGCCATAGTTTCTCTAGTATATTATCATGCCCAAATGCATTGTTTTCCTCATTCAACCATCTCACATACATCAAGTCTTTTCTCATCGTATTTTCTCATCCAAATCAACTCATTCATGATAACTCAATATAGTGCAATAATCTTAAATTGCATAGCACTAAGGCTCTTAAATGACATGGCTCTTAGGCCCTTAAATGACATGGCTCTTAGGCCCTTAAATGACATGAATTTAAACACTGAATTTCCCACAATAAAAGCTTTCCACCTGCAAATACACCCATCAATCTCATAGTAGTTATAATGCTCTTAAAATCCATCTTAAACTTATATTACTAACTCATTCCCATTGGCTCCTTAGTCACAAGTTCACAAGCTTATTTAAGTTCTTTTTCTTAGGTTATATAACCCAATCCACAATGTAAGCTCTAAGCCACATTGGTATCCACCTAAACTCATCCCTTAAAACTTAAACCACCATTAGGTAAGCATTTTACCTTGTTCTTTTCTCAAGCTTATCTTAACTTCCTCCTAGGACTTCTTCTGCATGAATCTCGGCCACCACTTAAATTCCCCTTGCCAATGTTCTAATCAATATTCAATGACTCATATGAGTACTAAACAATACACCAACCTCAAGGAATACAAACCTAGGTTAAAAATGTGTTTAAGGTCTTATAATGAATATTTTACCTTGAAGTCTTAAGGTAGGCTTGGATACGAATCAAGAAGGACCTCCTCTAGCCCTTGGAGAATAGAAAACAAGCTAGAACAAGGCATAAAAATGAAGCCCCAGAGTATAAATTTTCGGTAATGGAGAAGAATGGTGGAAACCTAGTTTTTCTTACATATTTTTACCTTAAGAGAATGGAGAAGCTAATGAGCTCTTCAACTTATTTTTCCCCTTCAATGGCGATTTCCCATGGCTCCAAAATGAGGCTTTTCAAATTTTGAAAAGATAGGAAGCAAGGCCTTGGTCTAACTAAGAGAAATCTATGCTTAGTTTTTGATTTGGAGCTAAAATGAGCAAGTTATGGACAAGGCAAGGTGAGGCAACAATGGGGCTGCTTGGGAACGGTTTAGAACAGAGAGAACAAGAAGAAAACCGTGGAAGCAGAAGGGAAATGAAGAAGAGAGGAGAGAGGTAAGCTAAAGAAGATATTTATCTTATAAAAGGGTGAATAGTGAACTTACTACTTTTCCTCTCATTTCCTTTAATGTGCTGGCTACTAATGGTGAGTCACCATTAAAAACCGTCCCCCCCTTGGTATATAAGATACATAAGGCCTTGTTTGGCCATTTGGCTAATTAAAGTTGACTTAAGTCAAAACTAGCACTATTTGAGTACTATTCACTAATTAGTGCACATATTCAGGAAATTTTTGGTTTCCCATTGATTGATACTAATTAGTACACATGTTGATTAAAGAGTAATGATGGACATCTAGCCACTCAAAACTCAATTCTAAGATAATTTCTCAAAAATGTGCTTTAAGACTTCTTAAAGCACATTTGTGTTTTAACTTGTTTTCAAGCTTGGTTTTCTTTGCTAATTGATTTAAAAATGACCATTAGAATATTACTAAGGTCTTATCATGATATTTGGGTACTCACCCAAGTCTCTCCAAGCTTAGAGCACATTTTTGCCCTAATTGCCCTTAAGGCATTTCTTGTGTTTTCCTTGCTTTAAATTGTCTACCAATCTTTCTAAGGCATATTTTAGCCTTTATAAATCATGATTTGATGTTTACTTAGCATACTTAGGTTTGGGGTATTTCACTAAGAGTTTATCTTAATCCTATGAGAGATTTGGTAGAGATGATGGGGAGGAATCCCGGTAGTTTACGAACTACCTGGTTGCGCATTTGTGATCACTGAGGGGTACCCGATCGGGTTCCGCTCCTGGAAATTACGCAACGAGCCCTAATTGGATCGTGGGTCAGGTGGTACCTACTGTTGGTACATGGCTACGTCCTTTAAATGGACGCCTTACGAGGCAAAGTGAATAGTCAGGGGCCTCCGGACCTCTAGTGAAATGAGCACCTTTGTGTGTACGGGAGGACTACTGTCCATTGGTAAGGTTAATCGAGTTGTCCCAACATGACGCCCAACTGGTAATTAATTAAACATGGTTTGATGGATAGGGCCTTGAAGGCTAAATAATATTAAATATGGAAGCCGTTCGCTAAGGCGATTATGCACAGTACTGTAATTATTCGATACGTTCGCTGATGCAACTGTTGTTTGTGGAATGTAATGACTGTTGGATTGGATGGATGACTATGTGTTTATGTATGATTATTACAGTATTAATTATAGGTGTAAAATGGTAAAGCATGAAATCAATCTAATATCAAGATGGTTAAAATGACAAGAGACCAATAGGGTCCAGGCCCTCATACTCAGCCGTTTATCGCTAAGCCTTTATGGCATGTTGCAGGTTGCTGTTCATCGTTGAAGCCGAAGTACGGGATCAGGGTAGATGCTCACTTGTCGACGGTTATGGTTTTTGGACTTAATATGATGTATAGGTTTTATCTCGTTGTCACAGCGGTATGGTAGTGCTGTTATTTGGTTGTTGGATTTAGTTGCTGCTTCGTTACTCGCATGGGCGAGTAATGGCAGGTGACACCCGTGTGAGAGTTAATGTTGTTTATTCTTCCGCTGTAAGACATCTTTAATTATGCTACGTGAGGGATTATTACGTGTTTATCGAGAGGGGTGTTACAAAAGTAGTATCAGAGCGGAGTCCCGCTTTGATGACGAGATACTACGTTAAGACAGTGAGCTTAGGACTTCGGAAATTACAGGAAACATTTGTGAGCTACGAGACGACTTGTCTTACATGGACTTATGTTTAGTAACGCAAATTGCGTAATATGGTAGCCTTAAAGGCAATCCAGTATCCATTGGTTGAGTACGGTATATTTACCGAGTAGTGATGATAGGACATTTGTACTACAGATGTCAGGAGGGACTAGAGGACGTGGTGGCGGTAGAGGTGAAGGCGGTGACCCGCGAATCCAGGAGTTGCAGAGATGATTGCTACCGTTCTTGCACAGCTTGGAACTCAGATTGGAGGAGCACCAGCCCACCCGCCACAGCCCAGGGAGACAAACTGGCTCAAGTCAGTTACCGAGACCCGACCACCTACTTATTCAGGGGAACTAGACCCCGTAGCCTTAGAGCGTTTTATAGTAGAGCACGAGAAAGCCTACGAAGCTTTGCAAGTACCTGCTGACAAAAGGGTCGTCATTGCTGCTTTCCATCTGAAGGATGCAGCCAGCACTTGGTGGAGATTGGTCAAGGACCATCACCTGGCTACGCCCGACTTTACATGGGCTGCCTTTGTTGAACTGCTGAGGGGGAAGTATTACCCAGCACATCTCAAACAGAAGAAGCGTCGAGAGTTCGAGACGCTCTCCCAGGGAGTTCTGACCGTGGATGAGTACTACGCTCGATTCATCAGTCTACTGGACTTCCTCCCCGGAGTCGACTACTCAGAGACCGTGAAGGTCGAGAAGTTCCGTGGGGGATTACTGTTTCGCATCCAGATGGCGATGGGTGCTACCCTTTATACTACTATCCAGGTATAAACATAGTGCCATAAATTCTTCACTTACTAAACTACAAACTAACCTTGTGAGGACTTACCAATGAGATTTTAGGAGTGCTATGACGCTGCCTCGAGGACGGAGCTACTGCTCCAGACTCGGGAAGAGACTCTTAGGACAAAAAGGAGAAAGAATCCTGAGGGAGAGTCTGAGGGTGGAGGAGCATCTCCAGGCGATGGCAAGAAGAAGGGAAAGTAAGGACTTATCCCATTCTAAATAGTTTACCATATTAAACACCTTTAATGAAAGCTAACCCAAAACCTTAAACAGGAAATTCTTTCAAAAGAAAGGGCAACAGGGTCACCAGGGAGCAAGGGGGAAAGAGCCCGTCCTTAGGTTGACCGGCCCAGCTATAGATGCTCAGCCTCTAAGATCTGCGCCTCCTAAGGGTGAGAACATTTACCTCTTAAATTCAATTGTGACCTTAACCTTTATACCATCAGATATTAACTTAAACTAAATACCACCATTAGGCATCGGACAGCCCCAGCGCCACTACTATTGTAAGCGTTGCGGGAAGGATCATCCTAGGGTCGAGTGTAGTGGCCGCAAAGTAGAGTGTCGGTACAGCAGAAGAAAGAGGGCCACTGGGAGTTCGAGTGTTGGATGAACCCAGAGGGCCGTAATTATAGACCACCAAAGACTACTCAGAAGACCTCAGCTGGAGGATCTGGAGTACCACGAGGCGGTCAGGAAGGCCAGACATCTACTGATGCTGGAGCCCAGAAAGGGAAGGGAGTTGTCAGGGCATGAGTACCCTGAACTCCGAGATACCGCTAGTGGAACACTTTTACTTATCTTGTTATGTACTTAGCCTTGGATGTTAAACAGGCATATGCAATAAGTATGAGGGAGTGTGTCAGTGACCACTCGCCTTTTGTGTAAAACTTTTGGGATTAGTTGTGTGAACTCGATACCAGGAACCTTAAAACCATGATGGATCATATTATATGAATGGAATTTTAATGCCTACCCTATTATGTAAACCATACTCAATGATGAGAGAGTCAACTAGACCAGTAATTGCTAATCAATATTACAACCTGCATGGCGCACTTGCTACTACAAGCGCAATAACAATCAATGCACTGAAATTTCCATCTGCTTTGCACACTTGCCACCGCAAGTGCTTGCAGCTACCACTAAAATTTTTAATCTCTTAGTAAATACCAAAAAAATTTCTTACCAGTTTTCCATACAAACTTTTAAGATTAGAAGCCTGTGAATCTTGGGAAGACCTATTAGTCCAACCACTAGAACTGAAAGAATTATAAAGCCACTGTAAACTATGTCAGTTTAACTGTTCGAGAATTCTCAGACATGGCTTATTAGCCAAATACCAGAAGTGTTTACCAGCATTTAATGATAATCACTAGTAGTGATGAATGTTTAGTCCTTATGGACAAGCATATCATTGTGTGAGATAGAATACCCTTTGTAGATGCACCACCGTCAAAAGAGGATGGTTAGGAAGTAGAGAGCCGTGTTGCTCAAGCTATTATGCAATCTGCAATACATCAAATTAAACGGATGAGGGAAACAAATACGAACTACAAATGAGATGTGATAACAACTAAACCAAGAGGAAAAGAATATGTATATTACTCAAGGAGATCGAGATATGAGGCCCGATGTTGCTAACTCAGCACGAATATTACATGAACTGATTGCAGCCGTAAAGACAAATCAATATTTGATGTTTAACTGATTGACAACCAAATACTACCTTTAGAAGGAGTGCCACATACAATATATTACCGGAAGGACATGAGTCCAGGGAGCAAAAATATCGTCTCCAACCACTTTACCATCTATGCCACTAGGACAATAGCACATACGACAAGATGACCGACAATGCGAGATAATTAATATCAAACTACAACAAGGACATCCATCAAAAGGGAGATTGGCAACATAATACTTCACAATAGCCGTGTGACGGACACTACCAGTTTACTAAACGAGACGTGGGACGACCGCACTCCGATAGGAGCTTGTGGGCCTGACAGACTTATTTATAAGTTAGTCGGGCATGTAGTAATGGATCAGTATGGTACCCCATGCATGTAGACAAGTAGTGTTAGGAACACGAGAAGTAGTAAACTCCGTACTAAGGACAGTGATGCAGATTACCTCGAAGATGGACGAGAAGAGCCGCAGTTAAACCAACGGGCTAGAGAAACCAAGAACCTTCAACAGAGAATAGCAAAAAGTATACAGTCAAGACAACGGAAACCTTTCGAAGACATGAACGCTGATGACAGAAATAGGAAAAACCCATTATACAGATGATATGTAGAACCCTCATAAGGATCAAGCAAATTCTTGAAATCCAGAGGAATCTACCAAAGGACGTGAATATAAACGCATGACTACGTAAGGATGAAAGACGAAGCTAGTATATTAGCAGATGCTTTTAACAAGGAACAAACGTTATGATAACTAACAATTGTTGAATCGACTGAGTTATGGTGCCCGCAGAAGCGACCAACAAGAGCAGCCATCAATAATGAATAAGTGGGCGAACTTAGACAAGTAAGACTCGCAAATAATAATGTGAAGTGGAAGATGAAGTTGCAGAACTCTAATACTAGCACAACATATGGATTCCCCTGGCAGAAAGTAGGAAGAACCATATAAACGTTGACGCTAACCCGACACACGGGAAGATGTAATGGATATCAACACGAAGTAAGTATCAAGGAACTACAACAGTGTGTTACTCCGGAACAAAACCACTAGGAGACACGGGTGACAATCATTATCTCCGTGGACGTAAAGGCTAGTACGTCTCAGTATTACAAGGACAAGTGCAAAGAGCACTAAGTACTAACAATAGCCAATGTCATACTATACCTCAAGCTGAAAATCAGTGAGAGAAGAAACGCGCATGTACGCTAGTAATCCAAACGATAGGGTATACGACAATAAAAAGGGCAAACTAAGCCCAGTGTTCATGGTCTGCGCCTCTGTACGGAGCGAGTGGGCCCATTAAAAACGAATTAGGGAGAGAGCACAAATAGTTGAGTGCCTCACCCTTTATGTATTCAGGAGCCCGGAGGGGCTAGAGTTATACCCGCCTCTCTGATATGAGAATAATCCACTCCAAAGATGGAAGATGCCACAC